>CM058043.1:70728404-70969685 GCA_030169165.1 Centaurea solstitialis
CACTTGATGTATATATTATGGTATATAAGCGATAAAAGGGTGTGACTGTTATATGGGGAAATTTGTAACTAGCAACTAAAATCTACAGATTAGACCATTCATGGAGCATGATTGTTTTCATGGGGAAATTAGAACAGCTTTAGCAGCTGCTATCTATAAAATGTCTGTACTAAATGGCATAACAAGATAAGTCTGCAGGATATTTAGTTAATAGTAACTTCAAATGTAAATGTTGTGATTCTCATGGGATGGAGGGGCTTTGATATTTCACACTGTAAACTCAATAAATTGATCTTTTTTTTTCTATTTATTTATAACTAAAGCATCCAGATAAGGCTCCTTTTTTGGTTAACACATACCATTAAGCAATTGCTAACTTGAAACAAAATCTATGAATGCAGACAAAATAAAACAAATGGAAACAGACTCAAGACTAACCTCATGATTGAGTGGTTTCCACAGAAGGTCACTGGCAGATGTAACAGCCATTTGCCCAACACACGAAACCAACACATCATCAACCTCATTCACAGAGGGTACATCTGGATGCTGTTCGAGAGAGCTTGGTGGATCCACGACAAGTTGTGAGATGATAGGTTTCAACAACTCCTGCAGACAAAATTCAAGAACCCATTTCAACTTGGATCGAATGTAACAAAATATCTTTCAATGTATGATTAAATACCGCCATCCAAAATGAAATAGCTCAACAATTGTACATGAAAGAGAGGAAGCAATTTGATTCTTCATTTTCAGAGTTATAGTTAACAATATTCTATGGGTGAAACGGTGATATATAAATTTTGAGATATTTATTAGAACAGAGTTATAGAGTTGTATAATGAAACAAAATAGAAAAGAATTAAAGGCACTTTGCTTACTTGGAAATTTGAGGCGTCGAGAAACTCGAGGTTTCCAGTGTCATAAAGGAAACATCTATGTAGAGACGATAACACCAGCGCTCTTAAATGCCACTTTCCAACAGACAAACTAGAATTCTCCTGGCCCTTGTTTATATTCGAGTCCACAAGCTTTGCCTTCTTCTTTCGAGTTGGACCAGGTCTTGCAACGTCATCGGTCAGATGCCGCACCAACCCATTAAGAAAGTATTTGAAGTATGGAACAAACAAAGATCTATAGCATCACAGTAAAAGAAAATGAGAAAAGACTACATAAAAAACATGAGCAGGCAATCAATTCATCACAATTAACAGTTATTTAGAATAATAACCTTCTGCCCTTTTTTGTAACGTAAACTACACTTTCCGTCCCTGTAGCTTGTGGAAAAGTCCTATTAACATCCTTGTGTTTTAGAAAATACTCTTTTCATCCCTGTGGTTTACAATTCATTGCTGGTTTCGCCACTCATAGTTGACAGTAAACCACTGACAGAGTAAGTCTCAGGGACAAAAACAGCAATGATGTGCAAACCGTCTTAAAACTGTAACTTCGAAAGCACAGAGATGATAGTTGCAATTTTTAACATACCACAGGCTCGAAAGTCATTACTCTCTTTTTTGGGTAAATTACGTATTTGGTCCTTGTGATTTCCTCTTTATTGCACTGTTGATCCCTCTTTTGAAATAATTATGAACTTGGTCCTATGGTTTACATTTTCTTGCACTGTTGGTCCCTGTCCCTAACTTTCAGTCTATTAAACATAGGTACCAACAGTGCAATATAGTGTAAACCACAGGGACCAACAGTGTAATATAGTGTAAACCACATGGACCAACAATACAAGAAAGTGTGAACCACATGGACCAACAATACAAGAAAGTGTGAACCACATGGACCAACAATACAAGAAAGTGTGAACCACAGGGACCAAATCCATAATTATTTCGAAAGAGGGGCCAACAGTGCAATAAAGAGTACACCACAGGGACCAAATATGTAATTTACCCCTTTTTTTTAAATACATGGCCTTCTGGCAGATTTAAAGAAGCTTCTGCCTAACAAAAGTAAGCCTCAAAAATCTGTCAGAGGTCATGCATTAAAAAATCTATCCGAAACTTATCCTGATAAATAACCATCATAATCAACCACTAAAAGAAAAAATAAATAAAAGCAACTCACCGATGGCTGTCAACAAGCTTCTGTATCAAACCAAAGAAAGATATTGCCCTGTCAATATTTGCATGCCCAAAATCTTCAGTTTGTTCCACATAGTCCGACCACTCAACACACCTAATAAAAAGAGGCTTAAACATGTTCTCTGTAAGCTTCATCGTAAGAGCCACCATTGCATTGATGACATCCTTCTCAACAGCTGCAACATTTTCGACTGAAGCAGGGCATTGGCGACGAAGATCGAGAGCAAGCAAGCACAGGTCAAATATATTCAAGTAATAGGCAGATATAGATGATCGATCCATTGTACTAATGAAATTTCCCAACATCTGAAACGTAATTGATAACGCTGAATTCCCGCATTTGATTGCTTCAGAGTATATCTTCAAGAGAGGTGGAAGTGACAATCGAACCTGGTAAAAGAAATTTTATTTTAAAATAAAATTCAGCTAAAAAGCTGTGAGCCAAGCTAATACCATAGTTGTCAGTAGCGAATAGCGATAAGTAGCTATACCTTACTGCTATGCTACGTAGCGAATAGCAACCGCTATTTAATATTTAGCGATAGCCTTCTAAAAGATAAATTATATATTTATATATTAATATATTACCGTAAAAGTCTTAAACTATTATATATATTTGAGAGCAAAACATAATACTAAGTGTCATAAGTCTTAAACTATTATATATATTAGAATACAAAATATAATAGGTAAAATCCTAGTATTTATCAAAGTAAAAAAAATAAAAAAATAATTACGAAAATACCATTTTGCGCTATTTATCGCTATTGACAACAGTGGCTAATACACATGTCAAATTTCAAATTGAAGCTAAAACTTACAGGAATTTTCGCGGTTATAAGCTTTCGCACCGCATCAGCTTTCAACTGCAATTTCGAACTAGAGTTGTTTGCATACTGAGGACGCAAAATTACAAGTTCGAGAATTTGACCAAGGTACGGGTTTAGGAAACCACCAAGCTTATCGATGACTGCCTCTATGGTAACAAGAATAGACATGAAGAGAGACTCTTTCGAGTTTGATGAGACTTCGAACCGATATCATCACCGTCTCTGGTTTCGGAATTTTTACACGAAGAGACAGAATGACACCTTTGGAAGACATGGTCCATGATGGTGGGAAGCTCGGATAGAGCCCTAGGACCAAGCACATTAATCAAAGCACCAACAGTCCGGAAGCAGCCAGAGGAGAGAGCCAAGTCGTCCGAATGTATATGCTTAATAACAGTTGCTAGACAGACGTTGAAAATGGAATCGCTAGAAGGAAATACCGTCACTAAAACTTCAAGAGTCGAAACTGCAGCCAGTCTCAAGGAACCATATTTCAAACTATTAGCACTGTCATCAACTATCTTCAAGATCTCATGGCACATTTTCTCGAAGCGTTGGAAGTAAGTTCATCAAAACGAAGCCATGAGCTTCTTACACTTGGGTTAAATACTTTCCTATTATGCTTCTGAGTCAATGTGCTGCACTCTTTCGCCATTTCACACAGAAGCCCAAGAGCCTGTAAAAAAGAATATGTAAGTTAATAAAAGCACCAGCAAAACACAAATAATAGAGCATACCGGTGTTCAAATATAAACATATTAGAAGCTAGAAAGATGCATTTGCAAGCTAATTAGGGTATGAAAATGGATAAGTAATGTCATGCCTAACATCTAGGACAGAAAGCAATGTTACACCAAAAGATGCTATATATTGTAAGAGAACAGTTTGTGATTTGGAAAAGCAGAGAAACCTATAACGTAAAGGTTATTGAAATCAGATTGCACAAACAAATGGATACACCTTAGCATTTTTCAAAAAAGAAGTTGAAGACATAAGTTAGGAGCGATATCTTGTTAATGGGGAATGAAAATGTTAGGCATAGTGTAAAAGCAGATGGATCAATTGGAAAGCTTTGGAGTACAAATGAATCGGAAATGCAAGCTCTCATAAGGCCTGCAATTAGCAGAAGGTTCAAAGTCAAATTCACAAGATTCAATTAGCAGAAATGTGACTGTTGAGGTAGATCACTAGAGTGACAAACTGCCCCCCATAAAAGAAAGTCAGATATATTAACTCCATAAATAGGAAGGAAAAGCATAAGCCTCTAGGTGGTCTGAGGCATAACCCTTTGAGGCGGAAATATATACACACCAAATATGTATACATACTACACAAAAAAAAGAGTGAAACCACGAGATAGGAAGGAGGGTGTAGAAAAAATGGTTGCTTGGAGGAAGTCAGGAAGAGAGTGTCACCACACTTTTTGATTGAGAGAAGAAATACTAGCTTTATGGGTTTTACAATAATAAAAGTACACATTGTGGCCATTTGGGTTTGACTTTTAGTTTTAAAAAAACAAACACCATAACAAGAACTTATTATTATTGCCATAAAAGCATATCATTTAAGGCGTAAGCCTCATCTAGGGTCCAAGAGGCGCTGTCTCAGTTGCAGTCTTGGACCGCCTAGCCTCAAGGTTTACGCCTAACAATTTAAAAAACCATGGTGACACTTCAAAGAACAACGTGCTGTAGGAGAGAAGAGGTTAAGTCTTAAATCACACACAAAATAAATGTGGGTTCTATGTTAAAAGAAAAAGTTAGTCAGAGAATTAAAGTTATACATGAACTGCTACTAGTAATCAAATAAAACAAGTTTATAGCGTGAACTGATAAATATGTTACGTTAACTGATCCTCATAAAATTTCTCACCTTCTTTCTCACATTGCGATCTGAGTGGCCCAACAATACGATGATGACTTCAAAGTAAGTCGAGGGCAGCATCCCCTTTCTGACAGATGTCAAGACAACATGCATAAGCTCCTTTAGCTCTTTTCCTACTGAAGTTGGGACACCATGCTGCTTTGTTCTCGACCCAACCAGTTGCAAGTGTGTCACAACATTCTCCATGAGTGCTCCACTCGTTGCCTGCACATGTAAGAAAATAAATATGGTTGTTACAGATGTTCAACTCATCAAGTGAAGAACCAACTCTTAGCAAAACACAATCTAAACCACTATCTCTTTTTCATTATTTGTTGCTTTCCTTAGATAGAACCAACAGAAGTCTTATGATCAAGCAGATTATCTCCTTCATCTGTGCACAACCAAAATATGCAAAACGCAATACGCTAACTGTAAAAGATGGAAATTCCAACCTGAATGTTATTGACATCTTCACCAGATTTAAGCTTGAATGCTATTTCAGGGTCTTGTAGTTTGTCACTGATAAACTGCATCGCAACTAAAAGTTGTACAAAGAGCTTCTGGTCCCATGCACCCATCTCAATCTTCTGAAGCAGCGTCACTAGAGAAGGTAGCCATACCATGCATGAATACTGTTCAGAAATTTGCAAGGCAAAGGCATACTCCCACTGCGTGCGCACAGTAGTAGATAAATGCTCCAAAGTGTTGTTGTCTTGGCCAAATGAGTTGTGTTTTGAAGCCAATGAGCGGAAAAGAAGGACAAATAGTGAAGCTAAACTGCTGCTCTCCCCTAGAATCCTGTACAGCAGGCTCGTTAGGTCAATGAAACTAGATAGCTGTGACATAATAATTTATCATAATTACCTCAAAAGGTGCACAACGATTGAAAGTCTTCTATGCTCAGCAACATCCGGCAAATACGTTCAAAAAGATCTGAAAGAACTGGCAAGTTAAATGAAGGAAAAATATTTCTATGGTAGCTGCATTAAAGATATTAAACCAGTATATCATATTACCTGCAACAGTTCCTCTGGGTTTTCAGTCTTTGATAGCCAACATGGCACAATAGTAGATATTAGGTCTTCAAATACTTTCTTTGAGTGACTGTCCCACTACAAAAATAATGTGTATGAGAAATGACCTCAAAGCTTAAAACAAATGCTACAAGCTTAAATTAAGATATATAAATAATATATGCTTTCATCAAGAGTATGGTAAAAACTTTGACCAACTACTTTATATCCTGGGTTGCACCTGTCATGAGTTAGATGAACCAAGAATTGGAACTTGAGATCAAGGTACCCTTTTTAAACCGCATCATCATAGTATGTAAAAGATCAAAGCCAATTAACATGCAATACACCATTGGGAAGTAGGTCAATCTTTCCCACACATTTGATATATATATATTATATATAGTATTAGGTTCAAATGAGAAGTGCTAAAAAAAATACAAAGTAGAGAAGTGATCTCCATCACTCATCCAGTCAATAAGACAGCTTGACCTCTGCCCTCCGTGAATCGCGTCCAACCAATCTTTGACTAGTCAACTATGATCTCAACCATATCAACGGTGAGATCACTTCTCTACTTCGTATTTTTTAGCACTTCTCATTTGAACCTTTCTCTCTCTCTCTCTCTCTCTCTCTCTCTCTCTCTCTCTCTCTCTCTCTCTCTCTCTATATATATAATATATATATATTTTAATATGAATACTGGCTCCAAAAAGATTAATATACCTGTGTTACAGCTGATTCACCAATGACCGTCAGAATATCAAGTATGTGATCCAAAATTTTGTCCGGCATAACCTTTGCAACTGCTGATAACAATGAAAAGACATGATTGCGTGTGGCTGCATCTTCGGTAGACCGAGCACAACTAACCAAGAGCTTAATGTCAAAACTCTGAACACTTCCATCCTGCAACAAAATCACGACATGACAAGATTAATGAGCAGAAAAGGCAAGGAGGGGTTCCACTGAACTTTTATCCAGATATAAAAAGCATATATAACCTTTACGCTATCAGTGCAACAAGAGAATTTGAGATATCTTCTAGGACTGAGAGTAGGTTCTGTTGAACATAGCACATTGCGCTGGCTGTACTTTGTGAAATGTTTCGAAGAAGCTTCTGCATGTTCCTCGTCCTGCTTAACAGCTTCACATATCCAGTCTTTGTCCAAAAAAACTATGCTAAGATGTTAAACAGCGGCTCTACAAGAGCAGTCCTGAAATATTTAAGTATTCCATCCCCTCAATCAATAAAAATAGCACAAAAATGATAGAAATAATTCCAGTTAATACTATCGCTGTTAATCGAATATCAGAATTCTGAGATTCATGGACCACTACTGGAAGCAAACCTGTTCACTATGTCTTTCTTTAACAGCAAAATATCTAGCAAAGAACTCAGAAACGACAGCTTGCTGCAGCGCCTCTGACCCGCATCATTATTTAGTTCAGATTTCAGATGGGCCGTTGCTTTCTTTTTCTTCTTCCCATGAGGTGAACCATGTAAAGCAGGTGTTTTTTCCAAAACAAAATCAAGCATCCGCTGGACCGTGGAGGTAGAAACCTGTAATATTGAGGGACATTTATTAAATTTAGAACATATTATCTATAAGAGCACAAGAGGCAGAAAAATCAAAAGAAGGATGAAGATATAGAAATAAGCGAACTTTTATCTGCAACAAGCCACTCTAGCAGCATTCTGAATTTCACCATTATAACTCCGGAACAGATACACAAGTTCTTGAAAGAGAAGTTCCTGCAAGTTAATAAGTACCTGCTGTGTAAGAATGAATTGCCAATAAACATACTTAATAGATTATTACAACACTTTGACATGACTTTAACTGTGGTCCCTCAAGACATATACATATTCATCTTTACCACGAAAACCCCAAAAAATGGGTAAAAGAAAGTTTGAAGATAATCACTATCATAATAAAAAAAATACTACATAACGAGAGCCTTGCAGACAAGGTTGCTCCTAGCATATAAACCTTATATTCACTGCTAAACACAATCAACAGAAAGAAAGAAACACGGAAAGCTAGATGCTTAAAAAAAGAAACATGGAAAGCTAGATGCTTAAAAGGTAATCCCCATTTAACAAATATCTTTAGCACAATTTATGTTCTATTTTACTTCATGACGCAACTTGCACAGAAAAATTAATGATTTAAGAAAACTCCTACCACCACCTAATGGAATGGATAAACTAGATGACTCCTCAAAAAGAAGAAACACAAGTGCTATTTCATTTTTCCGTTTGTACTTGTAAATAATAAATATATATATATCTGTGGTGTGGGAATATATATATGCATCTAAAATGTTGGTGGACAGTTCATAAAAGTGCAACAGTTGCATGTTCTTAGACCATGCAAACAGGTGAGTGTCTACAAAAAGATATCCACTTTTTGTAGAAAATAGCCAGCAATAATTGCCTGACACCAACCAAAATTAAAATTTTCAAACTACACAGCCTGGGAAAAACTATCAGAAAACAACTTAAAGCATCCAATAGAAAAACTTACCTGTGTTTCACGCTTGAAGCCTCCATACAAAGAACCATTGAGGCATCTTAAAACAGTTACACAAGGCTGTATAACAAAGGGTCTTCAGAGTATGAACGATCAACCTGCCAAGATAAGAAAATAAAACAAATTGTGAATTTATAACTCATTTGAAGTCTTGGCATCTTAAAACAGTGATGGCGAAGTGTTGTAGGCTGTCGCAGCTACTTACCTGAAGTGCCTTCAAAATGTATAAATCAACAGAATGCCCACCAGCTGCTGAGGTAGACTTTGTACAGCACTACAAAAACAAAGGCAAAAAAGAGTTCAATTCAACAAAAGCATGAGATCCTAAGTGTATAATCATGCAACCTCTTAAAAATAATTACCTCCAGCAGAAGACATAGAATTTTAACTTCTATCTTTGACAATGCTTGACAGGATGCATCATAGCCAGTATGAATAGAACTGCGCCTTTCTAACAGTTCAGTTAGCACAGAGTTAACTTCCTTAACTAGCATAACTTGGCTCCCCAAACCTTTGAGTAAAGACAGTACTTTCAGCTGCCAAAGTTTCAACCATATGGAAAGTCAATACAGTAAATGTATGAAAGTAAATGTCACTATTCAAACAGGAAGTTCCAAGACAAACTGAAAATTTGAGAGTAAGAGAACTGAATAGCACAAAATGCACTAACTTACCATGCCATATGGACGCAACGTTAGTGCAGAGCCTAAGATAAATTTCAGTATTGCATCTTTTGTGGGCCGATCAAATCTGGATAAGTTTAAAAGGATAGAGATTAGCATTCAAGGTGCAAAATCTTTACAAGGTTATCATTATTAAATATGAAAAGTAGATCTTTCAAACAAAGAAAATATTCCTCACTGGTGTATAACAAACCACATGTAAAGCAAAGTGGTTAAATTAGCATCTGTGAATTCATATGGCACCATCAAGTTCATAATCATATACAGTAACAAAATAGCAAAATCAAGAGAAAAAACCTCTCCCAACACTCTGTGGCACCAACAGGCTATGACGTGTAGAGCTTAGCAATGTCATAAAGAAGTCGGAGAGAAAATCTGTGTCTGACAAAATAAGCTTCTTTTGCTGAATCATCAATGCCAAAATATCTCCAAGGAAATGACTCCAGACTGCACTTCTCCCTGTGGGAAGAGTAACATGGGATGTTATAACTTATAAGGCAACTTAAAGATTAAATACATTTGTCTGAGCTCAAACAAATACCATTTTTCCCTCCAGATAAACTAACATGTGGCCATAAAGCATATAATCCTTCAATGCAGCTCATTGCAGCTGCCCGTACACCCTGACAAGGAATAAAACAATCATGAAAAAAGGGGACTGAAAAATAAAAATGCAAATGTCAAGAATACCCATTAAATATTACTTCATACCACAAAAAAGTAACAAATTTGCCCCCCAAATAGCAATCAGTGAAATTAAAAAGGCTAGTAATCTAATATGACGGAGATAGTGAACTAGCCATGATTTTACCTGGTCTCACTAGACATTGGAACAAGAACTGAAGGAAACTCAGCAGGCAGCTGAAGAAGTAAACCCTCATCTATTTCATTTTTAAACGAATTCCCTCCTCCAACTGAGAACAAAGATATGCAAAAGACCGTATACTCTCTGTTTGGACACTACAGCAACACCTGCAATAATAGAGGTGTCACAAATAATGTTTCAATAATTCAATTTTATGAGCAATAACAAACAACCCTTTTAACCTCCCATTCTGAAGTTCATTATTGCTAAATATTTTCAGAGCACTATCACTGAAATTGACAAGGCAATGTAAATACCAGTTAAGAATACCCTACAATTCTTTCAAGAGGATTCACAGTATAATCCTTCCCCCAGACATTATCTATCACAGAAAAACCAATTGACACTGCTAGCTACATATTACATGCAAAACATCATGAAGATAACAAACAAAACAACCATCAGAAGACAACTGGCACAGAGAATCTATAAATCTTCATACAGGGCAGTTTCCTATCAAATATAAAAAAAGCAGAACCATCTAAAGAATTGAATGATAACAATGTAAACCAATTACGTTAATCTCCGTCTTCCCATGCAAAATGTATTCCTGTCAACTCAAATTAACAGCTAATCATGACAATACTATTGTAACATTGGCCTAAGTTAGCGAACACTTAGCTGCACTCTAAGAAGGCTTAGAGTTACAATAACAATAAATCCACCAAAATTCACAGTTTAGCAAAATAAAAACCAGGATGGAATAAAAGTTCCAAAAAAACAGACTTATCCCAATATACCAAAAGAAAATAGCCAAGATCACAGTAAGCAGTGCTAAAGATGGAATATATAAAAGTTAAACCCTCTACAGATTATTATTTATGAAATAAAAAGTCTTCGTCGAAGTGAAAGAAACAACAGAATTATCAAAACAGAAGTGGTTAAAGCCTTGACCCACCGTCATCCGTGAACAAAGAGGACAAAAATCGAGCCGGTGAAAGCTTGTGGTTTGCAACAAGATGATGAAGATGCTTCTTGAAAACAAGCTCTGAATGAGAAGCAAAAAGGAAAAAAGATTCTGAAGAATAGCTTCCCGCTTGTTGTTTTCATCCTGCAAGTGTTGATAGTTTAGGATAAGAAACTTCAACCTTTTAAATTATAATCGAGTGGCAGTCTTAATTCACAGAGAATATGCAATTATGCAAGTGTAAATAAAACAACATATAACAATGAATGGTAACTAGAGAAGGGTGACAGCCTTGTCAAACCTTAGAGACATCCTCAAGAGCTGTAGCAATAAAGGCCTCCAGTAACCTCCAGAATATGCAGATTAAAATCTCAGCATTCAACTCCTCAAGTTTCACATCATACACTTGATCAAGAAATGCTTTGCAATCTCTATCCAGCATTCTTCTACTTGACTGTAAACATAGAAAAATCACTTCGTTTGTAAAGAATCTGAAGATAAGTGCCTATAAAACAACGGTGCCTTGATCTCTTCAAAGTCTGCTTAGTCAAACATACAAGTAACTATATCATTGACTGGCATACCTCTTCTGTAGCAACTCCAAACCCAGCAGCCACTAACTTTTCCCACTCTTCTATAATGACCGGAAAACACAATTCATACAATGCAGAGAACCGACCAAAATCTGAAGCAAAAAAAGGAGTGAAAATAAGTAATCAGCCTACACACCCATGCACCAGCATACAGAGGCATTAAATTGACTAATAAAAAGCAAATGATGTGTGTTTTAGCAACTTGAAATAGATAAATCATTGAAGAAATAAATAAATGGGGTCATGAATGGTTTGAAGATGGTATAATATGATTATCAAAGACCTATCCGGTACACAGAATATAGTATGGATGTGCAAACCTACATAATTCAACTATACATCAACTAGAGAGAAAAGAATGAGTTTACTTGACAAGCTACATATGTACACCTCACGTAAAGAGCAACAACTTAGGAAGCGAATTGGTAAAATGAGCGCTGAGACATGATAGCAGGTTTAGATTGGCTAAATCACTAAACCCTACTCAAAGTCTCAAACCTGGGACCCAACCCAGGGGGCAGTGTTCTTGCAACAAATAAGACACATTATCTTCGAGAATAATTAAAAACAAAAAGAACCAATTTCATGACATGTCTTGTAAAAATGAATCAAATCTCTAAAAAACGTCAAACGAAAAAAATAGCAATTATCTTTGCCTTCTAGGTGTATTCTTTTAGTTTTTTCAATAATTGTGGTGGGACAAAAATTAGCAAGTTTATCAGTTCTTCCAGCGCAATAGCACAGAAAAAGCTAAATCGCATAATAAAGTCGACAGAGACTGTCAAAACAGGTTGCTGGTTACGTATCAGGAACTAATAAAAGCAAACGCAACCTTTAAATCAAATGCAAAGCTGTAAAAATCTTCAAAGAACCCTATGAAGAGGCACGATGGCCAAAAAGACAAAATTGCTTCATTTCTTTTTTTCTCAATTTGTATAGACAACTAAATATAAGTCATTCATTATTCAACCAAGCCATTCCATACACCATGAATTCAATAAATGACCACAGAAACTACCAACAGTTCAAGAAGCTTTAGGGTACAGGTTTCACACATCAGATTGAAGGCAAACAGCATGACCAAGTTATGACATAAAGGACTTCTTTATTTGCACAAGTCCAAAATAACCACTAATTAGGCACACCTACACTGTCCTTTTCTTTAATATTCTGTCCACCCCATGAATGTCGATATAATTGATGACATGTATATAAGTGTTTGATTATTAGTCAAATGTTTCAAAGTACCCTTTCGTTGTAATGAAATATAAACAATATGTTTCAACTTCCAAATGACTTAGGGTTTTTGAATTGTTGTGAACATGCAAGCCAAAATCAGTATCACCAAAAAAATTGTAATCATGACATGATAAAATTAGGTTAATTGAATCCCAAAAGGCTGCCAAGAAACAAAAGGGCCTTTGCCCTGGCAGTATCTGGTTTGCTGACAGAATCCAGCCTCCAAGGAGGTCAAAGGTTTAAAGTTCAAACCTCACAAACGTGAGGGTGCCTAAGTTCATTTGTCATATAAATATTATTTACTTCAAAAAGATTTGCCAAAAAAAAAATCTGTCAAAAAAAATGCTGTGGGATGAATATGAGAAACCTAAAAATGAATATTGTTGCATATTTCTAAATGAACCAGGACGGTAATATTTAGATATATAGATATGCATATATAATACTAGTACACTTGTGAAAGTTGACAATACAAAAGAGAATACAAACTTGAGAGCACTAGCAAGAAGAAAAAGCAGGATAGACAAGCTTACCCTTCTGTAGCTTCGTTAGTGAATGCAACAAAATCAAGAAAAATAATGTCTTAGACAACTCCAAATCTTGACAGCATCCAACAAACCACTGCATATATTCATCAGAGTTGCCCAAGAAGCCTTCTGCCATGATGTTGATATTATCCATATTCATAGCTGATGTGATTTTAAATGCCAATTTCTGTAACAATTTGATCATAAAAGTAGAAAAGGTTATTAATGCCTCATTTTTGGCATACAACAAATAAAATGCATAGAAGATGCAACAATATAAGTCAGAGTCAGCTAAAAGTCTGCACAAGATAGAGCAGTATTTGGTAATATTAATACTTAAAACACAAGATACATATCAGTAGATATGCTAGTTCTACCCTTCAAAGTTCAAACATATACACTACCTAAAGTAGACACTCAACGTATGGACAAACTATCAGATGATATGCTACAACAACCCGTCTGACTAAGAGGGAAAAGACTTCCAACACAAATGTCATCTTAATCAGATGAGTAGTTCTTTTAAATTTTATTATGTGATTAAATTGCAGTAAAACTGAGCCCACCACTTGCAAACACCCCAAACTATGAAAAAAGACAATGAAAAAAGGTGAGCTCTTAACCAGTACCAGGAAATCGCAATTTCCTTTTGGTTTTATTTCAGAACCCTACATCTCTAAAACAGATGAAAAGTCTCTATCAAAGGTCTATATAGGTCTATTTGGGATGGTTTTGACTTTTGATGCTTACAAGAACGACTAAAGAATAATACTTGCCTTCCCAGGAGTGCAGATGATAACAAATCTCTGGTAGAGAGGCCATTTTAACTTCTTTGCTGCATCTAAGGCCTTCAAATTTATACTCTGGGTCTGGTATTAGAAACAAAACAAATACAGATAAGCAAACAGCATAAGCAATTGCAGAAAGAGTCACTTAATGACACAAATCCCATAAAGACACCTTTGGCATGACTAAAACTAAAGGAAATATCATTGCAGCAAGGTCTTTCACGTATTCTTGGCCTGGAAAGCTTGAAGTTATATGCTCCAGACATGATACGGTAACATCAGTAGCTAGAATTGTATTATCCGATGCCTCTATAAAAAAAATACAAGTTAGCTAAAAGATCAACAGTTGTGCATATATCGCTGGTTCATAGTGGAACACTGTAGCTATAGTTAAGATATGCAGGTCATGGACCAAGATTAGATATGTGACAGATGAGTTAGAAAACTTACGTGAAATTAATATATTGATGCATCGTTTAAGCACAACCCGAAGGCCATCAAAAAGATCTGAAGGTTGTAAAAGTTCAGACAATCTCCCAATACTTAGCGCAGCCTGGACCACACTTAGATCATCATCATAAAGCCGGCGCAACAGCGCATCATTAACCGTTCGAAGCTTCTGGAAAAGTAAATAAAAAAGATATTGAAACAAAGGCAGAAAGGATAAGCATATGTCCTGTTGAGCTATTATATTGAAAGGAATAAACTATTGATCAAAAATTGGGTTGTGTCCAAGCCAATACATGCTTAGGCTGATCAACTTTGAACGGCAAGTGGATTTCAAGCCTAACAAGCTAGACTTTGAACCGCACCTTCGTAGCACAATAAAAACATAAAATTAGTAAAAGACAAAGCCAAGATTTCTTTTTCATTGATTTGATGATTTCTCAATCTACATTACAGATTCTGTAATAAATAATTATTAATTAGGTGATGTGATGTGATGCATTACTGTATTATGAAGAGTGGGTGTGTGTATTTCAATTATGAATGTGTAATTATTTTGAATATGTATGTGGATTTGTCATTTGTAGCATAATAACATTACTTTAGTCAATCAAAAGGCACATCTACAACCCGTGTGAGAAAAAATTCTGAGCGTTGAGATGCATGTCTGACCACACAACAAAGAAATAGTTTAAAACGATGGTTGTTGCAGTTGGGATGGGTCCAATCGAGGACAAACTAAAGTAACACTGGTTGAGATGGTTAGATCATCTCCATTGCAAACCTTGGGATGAATCCATTAGAAGAGACTTGTAACAAAATAGGATGCTAGGACACGTAATGTAAGTAATGTCATACATGTCCAGTGGATGGAATATGTTTCAATCAAGATACAGCACTGCAAACAGAAATCCAAGATATATACTGCTTCCAGATAGCATTTAACCTTGTAACGCCCCGAGAATTCTGGTAAGTCGTTACCTTTCCTAATTAGTTAGTATTTTCTTTTTTTGGTTTATCGCTGGAGGGTTAATTAATTTAGAAAAGTAAGGGGCTGGTTGACTTGCGTGAGAAGTCAGGCCCGAAGCCCATGCGTGAATAAACGGGTTTTCCCTCTCTTTATATGTCGACCTAAGGGAGCCTAAGAGTCATAAGTCAGCCTAGAAGCAAACCCTAGCAGCCTCATCTCTCTCTCTCTCTTCACTTTTCCGGCGCCGGCAGCAAAGAGGAAGACCGACGTCTCTTTCTCTCTTCTCCGATCAGACTCTCTCTCTCTTTCGGTAAATCCCCCTCCCTCCCTCTTCTCTCGTCGGCGGCAACAGAAACAGAGGTCGACGCCTCTGCCCTCTGCTCTTGTCGTCGGCGGCGCTTGGCAGCAAAGAAGGGCTGCCGCCCTGCCGCCCTTGCGGCGGTGTAGATGGGTGTGTGTTGTGTGTTTGCGTGTGTGTCTGGTGTATGTGTGTTTTGTGTGTTTGCGTGTGTGCCTGATGTATGTGTGTTTTGTGTGTGCGTGTGTGTCTGGTGCATGTGTGTCTGATGTATGTGTGCGTGTGTGTCTGTTGTATGTGTGTTTGGTGTGTGCGGTGTGGGTGCGTGTGGGGCTGGTGTGTGTGTGTAGATGATGGCCGGCGAGCAGCGAAAGGGGGCTGCCGCCACTGTTAGGCAGTCCCGGCCACCAACAGCCTTGGTTGTTGGTTGTGGCTGCCGGAAGCGGAGCGGGTTTACTCTTAATTGTTGAATTAACTTAGGGTTTTGCGGGTTATAGGTCATTCGGGAGTTCCGAGGTCAAGTAGTTAGGTGTTTGCCGCTAGCTAGGACTCGAGGTGAGTTCCTCGTCTTATTATAATGATATTACTTGCTCCTCACTCTCGCTTAATTTGTGGTTACTTGTATGATGATTGCGTGTTACAGTTTACGTTAGATGTATTGCTGCAATTGGTGTTTATTTGTGGTTATTGAATTTCTATGCGTTTTGTTTGGTTGGCCTAGTCCCTAGATAAGTGTCCTTGGCCCGGATGTCAGGTGCGGAGTGACTTTGTCTAGCCAATGGTTCACGGCCACTCTTGGATGTCGAGGTGAGGTGACCTTGGTGTCCGGATGTCGGACATTGGGCGTGGAGATTCGTAGTCCCCTTGGAGGTGCGCTTGTGGCATCGGTTAAGGGTCGGGTCTCCGGGTGTGTATCGCGATTGTGAGTGCATTTAATTGAATTGTGATAAGATGTAGGGATTCACTAAGCATTAGCTTACCCCCCCCCCCTTTCAGATTGTGCAGGTCCTAGTAGTGCGGATGTGAAGGGCAAAGGCGTGGCGTGACAGTGCTCCCGAAGGATCCCGAACTCTCGACTGGCATTAGATTATTAACTGATTATTTATTGAACCTGGGTTTTATTTAGATTTCCGTTAAGATTTGAATTATGGTTTTTGAGTACGATTATTTTGGCGGTAAAGGTGGTTATAACGGTTTTTAGATGACTATTCGTTTTTCTTTAAAGGAAATTGATTTGGTTTGTTTTTAAAAGTTCTTTCTTAAATTGTTGAAAACTTTTAGAGCCTTACAAACCTGTGAATTAACAGCCTTGTCTCTAAGAATCGGATCCAAGCCCAAACTCACAACAGTAGCCCTCCGAACGCTAGCCTGTGACATCATATAAACATAGTCATTACCCTGAAGAATGTGGTCCATCCAGTATATTATAATAAGTTGTATAACAAGCCAACAAAAGTTAGGCATATGCAACATTATGTATGGAAGCAATCAGGTCTGCTTCATGAATTCCTACGGAATATACCTGTGGATGTTCCAGTCCAAACCATATCTTTGAATCAGATAATGCAGATGATGAGTCCAAGCCTCCATCTAATGTCTTACAGAGGACCTCATATGCTGAAGTATCTTTCTTGGAATGCCCTTCAAGGTCCTAGAAGAATGAGAGATTCAAACCCAAATTTTAACATCGAAGAGGAAGAATGAAACTAGACAAGTTGACCAGAAAAAGCAATCACAAAAATATATCCAGCAAACCAACAAACCTCTAAGAAATGTTGAGCAGCTTCACGTAATTCCAGAGGATAATGTTCATTGATGGAGACCAATATTTCTTTCACTGGGCTTCCTGATACTTGTCATTCCAAAATAACAAGAATGAGCAGGAAAACAACACAAGTTGTCGCTAATAGGACATAGATGACGATCTTACTATGCAAATCTATCAAAGCTTGTTCTTGATTAAAATTCGAAATTACAATTGCACTTAAACCTATCCAAGCTTAACCACGAAAAAATTAGCAAAAAGGAACTGCTGAACCAACCTGGTGCAGATGACAATGTTTTGCTCCCTTTCTTGGATAACTTCATGCAGGTAGAAAGAAGTTTTGAAACTAGACGACCTACTAGAGAATTGACAGGAATGGTCTTTATCATGGAAAGCAGCACTTGATGGCACTGATCATCATCGGTGCTATGCTCCATGAGGGATTCCAGAAAGACCACCAGAAACTTGTCAATGTTGAACTCCTTGGTCAATCCAGAAAGAATCCCCGAAAGATCCCTTCATCACAAAATCAAAACCACACCCATGAAACAAAAACGAGTGTAAAAAAAGAAGTTAGAACACATTGGATTGACTTTGACATTATATATATATAATAGCTTTCAGGCATACCTAATGTCCTTCAAAATATCCACAACCTTTTTAGGGAGCACTTCCACAGATTGCAGCTGGCATATAAAAAATGTGAGTGTAAATTAACTGCATAAAGGTTGCAAGTTGCAACATAACAAACTTACATAAAGTAACAACATGGTAAGAGTATTAGCCTTACCTACTAGATTTTAAATAAATAATTTATCATGAAACATGCAAAATCATGTTTTTAACGCATATGCTGTTCACTTGCAGTGTAAAAAAATTAACAAACTCAAACAACAGGACTTTGCATGTTAGTATGAAATTAGTGCATGCAGTCAAACATCATAAATGAAGGATCATCATCTTAAGTATATTTACATAATTCCAATTAACTGTTGGTAAACAACAGGTTTGTTTTTAATGTCGGGCTAGGAGTGAGGATGGAGAGATAGAATAGATGTATACAAGTATAGAACTGCTTGTCTGCTTCCATGCACCAGCAAAACGACCAAAACGATGGATAAGATTGGTTTGAGTGTTCATTGATCGCATAGATCTATAGTTTTTATACCCAAGATTTTGGTCAAAGCAGGCATATGCCAAATGTGAATACCCACGACGCTTAAGTAACGATCCATAACTTGATTCCAAATAAGTGAATAACCATAAGCTATAAAAGCGTATCATTAAAAATGTAAAAAAAAAAATCCTCACTTACAATGCTTGTGTGATGGATGAAACCAAAACTGTCCTACTTTAATGGTATGTCAACACATAATAACACGAGTTTTTGCTACATGATAAATCAATAGCCAAATACTTTCTCCATGTATCTGAGTAGCCTTCCACACTCAAACTAACGCTAACACAAAGGCAGAGGCATTCCACATGCTTAGCCAACGACCATCTAAACTATGTTGAACAAAATTCAACAAGAATGTCATATTTGGAAAATTACTGGCATGACAGAACAAACCAACCAAATGACCAATAACTAACAATCAAGAAACTAAACATTATATAACCTTCTTAATGAGACCTACACTTGTAAACATGGTTAAAGCTTGCAATATAAGGGGCCATGGAAACTGAGCAACTACAAATGTGTTCCAACTGCTACCCTGCTAGTTGTTTTTCTATGACTAAGTGAAACTGGGTCCTAAGAACAAGAAGCTACATAATAGATTATACACCACGGGATACTTTATGCAATGCCACAAAGAGCACTAAAATGTTAATTGTGTATTAGCAAACATATGTGAAGAAAAGTAGCCTTTAAGACTGCTTCTTTCTTGCTCCTTCATGATGTAAATTAGCTTGCAAGGAAAGAATACCTGTATGACATTGACCAAGGCCATGAACGACATACGAAACATCTGCAAGTCAGTAGATTGTTCTGCATCTTCACGGACTACATCAGCAATGGAGCGGATCAAGGTTTTGACAAGATTAGGAGACAATGCTGATCTATTAGCTAGTAAGCCAACAATCATCAAAGACCCAGCCTGTTAGAAAAACAATTAAATGCATCAGTTTCAGTAAGATAAATTAGAGGTTGCTACCAATATATGGAAACCAAATAAACTAAACTGAACGCCCACATCCAAACATTTACATAAAAACTTAAGGTCATCAAGCACTTGATCAGATTAGCAAGAGAATTTAACAACAAACCACCAGTAAGATTTGCCAAGCCATTGAAGATTTCAACAGTCTCCCCATACCATTAGTTGCATACAACTCATATATGGCCTAACAACTATAAACAAACTACTCCACCCACCTTTAAGGCTGAATACGCAAATTTTGTTAATCAATCATTCGAAATATTCTACTATGAGTTCTGATCCATACTTCACTCGGATGGAAGTTGTTGTTGTTATTATTATTATTATAGATTAAATGAGGTCAAAAAGATGAAATAGACAAAAACCTAGATTTTTATTAAAATATATAATGATGTCAAAAAGAATTTATCCACGTTCTAAAAGCATATTGCTTATGTTATATGTTATTCACATCTTCAGCACGTTAACCTTCTGTTAAAGAAGTTCAACTATGAGACACATAACTAAGCAATCAACCCTGAACAATGTGCATACCAAGTTGAAGCATACTCATACCTTGTGATCAATGTTTCCTTTTGAATGAGTCTGAAGACCCGAAAGCACATACGGAAGAATTCTCTTTACAACATCCGTGTCAATAACAGCAAGGGAGCCCAAAACCTCTATGACAACAGCAGTACAGAAGCTTATCGCAGCCCTTGTTGGTTGAAGCTTCTTTGTAGGCGAGGCCTAAACAAAAAACACTTGCAATAAAAACTATGATCCATCTATGATAATGTTCCTATTAAAATGTAAACATGTGGTGGAAAGACTTACATAGTTGCATAAGGCCTCTAGGACCCCCATGTCACGCATAGATTGCTGCACAATAACCTTCCTGGGTGGTGGTGCACCAGAAATTTTAACACCCTCAAGAAACTTCCATTTAGCATTGCTAGAAAATAACAAGTTAGTAACCACAGCATACACTCAAATGGTAACAGATTTCCAGAGGGAATAAAACAATGTGAGAAGAAGAGTAAAAAAGAGACCCATTTCTTACCCTGTGTCAAGAAGTTGCACAATCCGGACAAAAACATGTGTATCATGGTAAGGTAATGCACATAAGATGAGTTCCTCTGTGTTGTACATGTGGATCCTATAGATAATACATATACGAACATGTGAATATATATGTTGATATACAAAAAGGAGTAACAGGTATAAATATAACTCTTCTCAATCTGAGCCTTACCCAACAATAGACTCAAACATCATACAAAAGAATTAAAACTCTAACTGGCAAAGACATTAAAAGGTGACGTATGAATGCCTATAGCCTAATACTTACTTGTATCTACGTATTAGATATTCAACTGTCCTTAGTGCTGAAGGTAGCGTAAAATGTCCCGACAGCAACCGCAAATAAGAACTAATTGAAGCATTAATATGGTTATTGTCTTCGATGCCCATCAGTTCCCTATCCAGTTCCCTACTCTTGTGAGTGAACAAATCATTCTTGTAGTTCGCAAATCTTTCATCCAGTCCCACAAGGACGTCCAAACCTGAGAAAGCAAAAACTCAGTTCATTCAATCTTGCTAATATATAGAACCCCCTGGCTTAATAAACGATTACTTCCAATTACTCAAAGTGAAGGATCCTAGTAATCCAAATAAAATCAACAGTTGAATACTTAAGCTACTACAATACAATAATCTGAACATTCATCCACCCACGACAAATTAACACTTACTTGAACTTATGTTTTAGTCACACACAAAATACATTTATTTACATCAATGGCTGGACCAGGAATCAGAAAATTCAACTAAAGAGCCAAATCTCAAATTGTTCAAACTAGCAGTGTCATCGAACTTCATAGTGCAATAATAATCTTTATCATGTTCAACAACAAACGATTCTAACAGTCTTGATTAAATTGCATGAATGCATTCAAACACATGATCAAAGCATTCTGTTGACTCTTCTTTGATTTGGCATACACAATCAAACATGGAGTATATCAGACTTATGCTTAAATAATAAAACTATCAAAAATTAAAGATTTCATTAATTGAATGTCACGGACCAAGTTTCCAATCAGTCAAAATCAAAATACTAATAATATATATTAGTTTAACATGTAACCATATGCCAAAACACAATCCTAAAATGCAAAGCAAAATTGAACATCCCACTCTTGAGCACTTCCACTAGATCACCACTGGTTTTAATTCGCAATCACGAGACAGTCGACTTAGGTGTAACTTAGTAAATTTATGCTTTTGAGTACTAAGGGTGCTACTCGACATTCCTAAAATGCAAAAAGGTTACTTTTCAAGTCAAAATCGCCATGGAAACTAAAGTTTTCAAAAATGATAATTGCAGGCAAAGTTAAATTTGGTGTTAAATCGGCAGCAAAACCTATATCAGTTTTTCATTTGAAAAATCCAGGCTCAGCATCAAAAACACAATTTGCAACATTATTTTGAAGAAATAATGCAATTAAAAACCAATCTATTCACATCAATACCTGATACGGCAAGGCTAAAGATGGTATCAAGGTCGATATCAGCTGCTTCCTTGGCATCGAACAATATCGAGGGCGAGTAAACGGTCTTTTGAGAGGGTCTGTATCGGCTTTTACAATCGACCTGATTGCCTGTAGTTGTGAAGCGATTGACGTCGCCATTGTTGTTATTCAATTCCTTCGAATATGATTGTTTGATTCCTACTGAAGTGATTGAATTGAACTGATAGGGTTGTTGTTGTTCTTCTGGCTTGGATTTGATAAACCCTAAACCCTAGAGAGCAGAGGTTGTTTGCAGGTTGAAAGTGCTAAAGAAGAAGAAGGCGCGGGTGTTTAAGCCCTTCTAGGGTTTATGCTTTCCTTTATGCTCTTTTCATATGTGGCTCAAATGGTCCCTCGACTATACAGGAATCTACGGTTAATGGTTAAGTGTCGTTTGTTTCTTAAAGGGTTTACTTCTTCAAAATGTATTAAATATCTCAATTTTATTATTGTGTGCATCGAGTATCCACCTATAAAACTTTCTTTTGTATATATCAAATATTAGTTTTGATAAGTCAATATTGACTTGGATATCTTGAGGCTCGTGCTAAACGAGCACATTTTGATAAAGCTTATAACACGCTTTGATATTTTCCTTTCTATCCACGTGTGAATATGTTGGGTTGCACCATATTTACAATTGTCATTTTCCTTAAATAATACAGGTAATAAAAGTAGTACAATACCGATATTGATCCCATAGGGAGGTGTGTAAATAGTTTTTCTTTAATGACGCCCAATTATAAAAGGATTTCAGAAGAGGTTTTTCGAACAAATAATTTTGATTTGTTTGGTGAGTAATTATATGAGCTAGATGAAATCAGTTATAAGAAGACACAAAGGGTGCAAAACTTGGTTAGGAAAGTATATAAATTGGTAAAATAATGCTACAAAGTCTTTGTAAAATCCTAAAATCCGTATTAATCTCAAAAGAGATACATCAAGGATAAACTACATAAAGTTACTATCAATAGAACTCTCACTTTCTGATATCTCCACAACATCACTGAGTTGTAACCGGAATAGCTTATCTACTTCCTCAGCGTAGCCCAATTTGCCGTCGGGCCCAAATATCACCGCTCGAGATATAAATCCCATCATATGTCCTTCACTCATCAGTATTCCCACGGATACCATTTTCTTGGATACGTCAAGAATATGAAGGACCTCTATTAGAGTCAAGGTCTTCCCAGTTGTGAATCTCAGTATCACATTTGCCATGCCGATAGCCTTAATCATTGTCGATTGATTGTAACCAAATTTCTCGTGATACTTTGATAATCGACAAAATCTGATCGGGAGTTGGTTACATGACTATCAATTCCCGTATCCAAGAACTATGCTCGAGAAACAAATATTCTAGCTTCTCGAGTCAAGAAACCAATTGTTCCATCAATTTGATTCAGAGATCTTGTTTCACGATCTCTTTGTGTAGAACTAACTACAGTCTCCCTATTTCAAATTCTAAAATTTAACAATATCACCAATTAGAGCTAATGTGGTTTCAAGTGTGAATAGACTCTATTAAACTTGAGCTTAACCTCAATTTCTCATCTCAATCATCGCCTTCGCATTTGCGAGTTATGCTAAACGTAAAATAGAGTAAACTTCGTGCAACGAGGCGCTTTATTCGTGTAGAGAGATGTTTCTCAAAAACAGAACTCATCTTCATGTCGCAAAACTCATAAAACACAATCCAGAAACTCATCGAGTAGGGGCTCGCGTCGCAAGGATGTCGAAAAACTCAAAAAATATGTTTTTGAAACCCTAAAAGAAACAATATTGTTTATGATGAAAATCCCCCTTCGGGAGATCTAAGGCTAACTATGAGGCTTATCCAACTAAAGAGGTAAGTCATTCGATAAAAGATGTGTTGGTCCCAAGGGGTGACCTTCAAGTTAATAAGGATTGTAGAAGGGGGGTTGAATACAATCACATGCTTACGAGATTCTATTAATGCATCGTAGAATCACCTTTCTGACGTAAATATATACCCCATGCATTAATGTATGGCAGAATCACCTTTTACACGTGTTGTGTAGTGGGTGGTCCAATTGTACTATTTACTATAAACAAATACCTTTGCATGGTGAGCTAAAAGGTGCTTATAGTGAACAGTTGCCTTATGGCCTGATAAGTACGGAGGAAACAGTAAAGTGACTGTCCTTTTATACTATGTGTCAGAAAGGCGTATAATCCTTTTGTGCATTAGATAAAAGACAATCTTCAATTTTCAGGATCAGATTACTGATCAGCGAGGAGATCTCTGATACTGATGATGATCAGAGGTCGCTGTAACTTGATGTCTTCAGAGCGTCATGTATGTCGTGGATAGGTTGCTATCACTGAATCCGTCTTCAGATCACGAGCAATGTTGGATCGAAATATACAAATAACCAAAGTTTACACTGAGAATCCACACTAAATTTGTGCATACTTGATACATATTTATAGACACCGAAAGGGTGCCATCGCAATGGTTCGCCTAGGGTGGTGTTGTTTCGAATAGTCACACCCCTTCACTAATAGTGGTGTTGATTCATGAAGCATCATACCCTTTCATGAACAATCACACCTTTTGGCTAAAATAACTACCTATATATAAACACACATATTCTATTTACATAATAACAATCGGGATTAATCTAACATTCACCCCCTTAATCTTGATTGTGTTGAACATGACTTTAACTCCAAGTAGTGGCTTCGTCAGACGTCTACAGTAGTGTTGGACCAATTAGATCGTCGTCTTTGTATTGAGCTAAATTAACTTCTTCCTCCTTCTTTGGGCATTCATATTTGAAGTGTCCAAATTTGTTGCACTTGGAGCATTTTATGTCACTCTTGTCTTGTTGATGACGGTTACCATGTTTGTTCCTCCACGATTTCCAATTTCTACCACGGCCTCTTCCTTTGATGTCTTGATTTGACTTTCTATAACCGCAACGTTCACAACCATGCTCTTTGTCTTCTTCTTTTTTGTCTGTTTTGGCATATAGAAGTCCATCATGTGTATCTTCTTCCTTATTTGGCTTCTTAATGCGTTCTTCATAGGCCTTTAATCTTTCGACATCTTCTTGAAATGACATGGTATTAAGATCAGCAAATTGTTCAATTGTAGCAACAATTTGAATGAATTTTCTGGCACAGACCCTAGAAGTTTTCGAACCAATCTTTTGTTTCTATTGTAGATCCAAGATTGTTTGCTTGTGACACAAGTTGACTAATTTTTCCGGTAAATTCATCAAGCGATTCTGAGTCCTTCATTTTCAAGGATTCAAACTCTGATTCTAATGTTTGTAGTCTAGCCTCCTTGACTCTGTCAGCACCAACAAATCGAGCTTTCAAGTCTTCCCATATATCTGAGGCATTTGTATGATGAGCAACTTGTAGAACGAGTTGTTCGGGCAAGGCTTGAAAAAGATAAGCAATAGCCATTGTGTTTTTGTTTATATCCACATCTCCTTTTGGTTCGAGTGCTTCCCATATTCCATAGACATTAAACAATGCTTTAATCTTCACGGCCCAAATAGTATAATTCGTGAAATTTAGAATTGGGCATTGGAAGGTCATTGGCATCCCTCCTTCAATTTTCTTTGATGCACCAGAATCCATCCCTCCTTTATTTCCTTTGGGTGATTCGGGCATTGACCGTTTCTTCTATCCAATTTTTCGGCTTCTTAAAAACTTCTTCTTTAGCGGAAAAAAACTATTTCTTTATTGTTTGCGGGGCGAATCAAACCAAGTGCCTCTGACAGTCCTCTGGTTCTTTTTTCACCGGACAAACTCCTGTCTTCTCCTGTTTTGCGGGGCGAATCAAACCAACTGCCTCTAACAGTCCCCTGGTTCTTTTTCACCGAACAAAACTATTGTCTTCTCCTATTTTGCAGGGAAAATCAAACCAACTATCTCTAACAGTCCACTAAACTATTGTCTTCTCCTGTTTTGCGGGGCGAATCAAACCAACTGTCTCTAACAGTCCACTGGTTCTTTTTTCACCGGGCAAAACTATTGTCTTCTCCTATTTTGCGGGGCAAATCAAACCAACTGTCTCTAACACTCCACTGGTTCTTTTTTTACGGGGCAAAATTTTCGAAAAATCTATATTAAAAGTTTTGTGTTGTAGAATGAATAATAGAGAGAATGAATGTAGAGAGAATGATGATTGTAACTTCTCATTAATCATAAGCCCTTTAAATAGGGATTGAGTTACAAAGAGATAACTATAAGATATACAATTATAGTCTAACTATAATATCTATCTTTCTATCTCTATCTCTATCTCCATCATTATCTGACGATGGCACATTTATCCTTTAACACTCCCCCTTGTGCCGAGTCAAATGAGGGATGGTGCAATACTGCTGCCTCGTTAAAACCTTCCGTCAAAACAAAAACCCAGTGGGAAAAAAATAAAAGTAGGACGAAGGAAAGAGTACAACACACCCATTATAGACAATTCCTTTAGTCTAATATTCTCTCAGATTCTTACATTAATCATAAGAAAACAAGATGGTATATTAACTGTTGCCTCACTAAAACCTTACACCAAGGAACAAAACCCAATGGGAAAAATAAAACCTTAGGTGAAGGAAAGAACACAACATACCAATATCAAATGTATAGCAGACTCCCCCTTTTGTCTACTACTCCCCCTGATAAGTACATTAATCAAGGGAGTTTGGAAAGTCTTCGCATTCCAATGCTTTGAACATGTTTCTCAAATGTGGCTTTCGGTAATGATTTGGTAAACAAATCAGCCACATTCTCCTCAGACCTTACTTGGTTCACTTGAATCTTAAGGAGAGTCTGTTGTTGCTGATTATAGAAGAACTTTGGCGAAATATGCTTTGTATTATCACCCTTGATATATCCTACTCTCATTTGTTCAATACAAGCTGCATTATCTTCATATATGCATGTAGGATTATGAGTGGTCGAACTTAAACCACTAGCCTCTCTAATATGTGTAATGACAGACCTTAGCCATATACACTCGCGAACCGCCTCATGTAGAGCGATAATCTCTGAATGGTTCGATGAGGTAGCTACAAGGGTTTGCTTAGTAGATTTCCAAGAAATCGCCGTGTTCCCAATTGTAAAAACATATCCTGTTTGGGAACGACATTTATGTGGGTCAGAGAGATACCCAGCATCAGCAAAACCTACCAATATATTGTTTGGGGTTTCATTATATGGGGTAACATTTTCATTACTGATAGGTATTGTAACCCCATTTTTCTCTCTGTAGGGAAAAAATAAACCCATGTCAATGGTTCCTTTTAGGTATCGAAAGATATTTTTTATACCATTCCAATGACGTTGCGTTAGCGCGGAGCTAAATCTAGCTAACAAGTTCACTGAGAATGCAACATCTGGTCGAGTACATTGTGCTAGGTACAATAATGCGCCTATTGCACTTAGATAGGGAATTTCAGCTCCCAACACTTCTTCGCCATCATCCTTTGGACGAAATGGATCTTTCTTTATATCCAAACTTCGACCGATCATGGGAGTGCTAGCCGGGTGCGCTTTATCCATATTAAATCGTCTGAGCATTTTCTGGATATAAGCGGACTGGTGGATTAGGATTCCACAAGCTCGATGTTCTAGTTCTATCCCTAGACAAAACCGAGTTTTCCCAAGATCCTTCATCTCAAATTCAGATTTCAAATAGCTTGCAGTATCTCTTATTTCATCAAGAGTACCTATTATGTTCATATCATCGACATACACAGCTATAATAGAAAATCCAGAACTTGTTTTCTTTATAAAAACGCAAGGGCACAGTTCATCGTTCTTATATCCCTTTTTAATCAAGTATTCACTCAGACGGGTATACCACATCCGTCCGGATTGTTTTAATCCGTAAAGTAAACGCTTTAATTTAATTGCATATGCGTTTCGTGGTTTACTTGAATCGGGTAATTGATAACACCAAAATTATACATGTTTTGGTTGAGCTTAATTGTATGACTTTACCCCATTTCTTACCCATTTCTGATCATTTCACTCACCAAATGAGCTTATTATTGTTTATGTAGGAATTAGAGGCCGTGGAACGGAAAAGTACGAAAAAAGGCGAGAAAACGTGAAAAATGCACAAGTTCAATACAGTAGCCATCTGGCGTCCGTGAAATTCCAGATCTGGCGCCGCCAAGTTCGACAAAGATGAAGACCAGGGTTTGACCTAAGTGTCTAGCGCCGCGAAACTCGCAGTCTGGCGATCGCCAGATGGGCCCTGGACGTTTTCTTTTAAATATCAGCCTCCTCCTTCAGTTCAAGACACGGTGTGAGGATACAAGGACGTTTAGAGAGCACGAGATACGAGGCAGAGACGGGAGTGAAAGTCAGAGTGGTGCCGATACGCTGCGGGGTTCGATCTCTGATCATCCGTCGTTGTATTCTCGGTATCATGTCTACTATCATGTTTTCTGTTTTAATTATGTTTAGTGAGTAGTTTTTAATAGTGGTACTTGTCATGGTCGATGAACCATTGTGGATGATGATTTCATAATTAATGTTTATTGGTTTGTTTTGGTTGATTGAATGTGTGTTATGGTTCCGTTCTGATTATTATTGTTTGGTTATTTGAACTCATTGGTTGGGTGTATCTGTTTGACCAAAATAGATAGACTCCGATAGGATAATCAACCTACCTTAACCTACCCTTGGACCAAGAGAGTTGTGTTAAGTGGTTACTTGGACCGAGAGTGACCTGGAGGTAGAAAACCATACAATAGGGTTAGGATCGGATTTCCGGTGTTAGGTTGCCTGACAAACGACCTAGTATTGGAGCTAGGAGGACCAATACCTAGTTAAAGACCATAATCACTACATATTAGGGTGTCCTTGACTTAAATTCCTACAATAACCAAAACAACCAAACCTTTGGCTTATTTAAATCATCCACTTGGGGATTCACTATACCATGATAAGTGCTACTGTTTTCCTTCATATAGTTCTTAATTAATCTTTTAATCGCTTTCTTAGTTAGTAGTTAATTTAATTGTCTTTTTAGTATTAAAACATTTTTCATGAAAACCCCCCAAAAGCTTTAGGTTAATTAAACTGATTTAGATTAATAATCTACGATAACTTGACCGTTCCCAGTGGTAGATACGATACCTGGACTTTCCTACACTATATTACTCACGATCAGGTACGCTTGCCTGTATATGTGGTAAGACAGTGGCTAGGCATTAGAGGTTAAAACTTGTTACGCTTTTTATGTATGATAATTACCGCATCAAGTTTTTGGCACCGTTGCCGGTGAATGGTAGTTGTTAGGTTTTAGTCTTTATTAGTTTTGTTAATCGATCCTTGTGAGGGATTCTTTCCCTTGCAAGTTTTTCGCTTTCTAGTTTAATTAGTTATTTTTTATTTTTATTTTTATCTTATCTCTTTGTTTCCCGCAAGTTGCCCGTAACCGTTTGTTGTGGTTTCAGTCACGGCAGACTTGTTAGAGCCATTTGAGGAGCCGGAGAGAGAATTCAGAAAAATAAACAAAAAGAAGTCAAAAGCCGACAAAGTTCGCCCGAGAACTTTGATTTTTGAGATGGGAGACGAGGCACCAAGGTGGACCACTAGGAGAGCCACTCCGACCGTACCCACCAATCCGATCACGAAGCCGGGCCTAAACAAGGAAATCCCGGGGAAGCTCCTTCACATGATCAAGGACCTTACCTTCGACGGGAAAAACGATAGCAATCCTATCGTTCATATGGAAAACTTCGTGGATATATGCGATCTTTCAAAATGGAGGAAGGCCGAGATGATGCGATTCGTCTCCGAGTCTTTCCTCTCACACTTACCGGAGAAGCTAGAGCCTGGTTGCGTTCGTTAGAGCCAAGTTCGATCACCACTTGGGAAGGACTTCGTTCAAAGTTCCTTTCCCGATTCTTTCCACCGTCTAAGATCGACAAGTTAAGAGCCGAGATCCGATCCTTCAAGCAAGATGACGGGGAGACCATATTCGAAGCATGGGAACGTTTCAAACACCTTCTAAATTCGTGCCCGAGTCACGGATTGAATAAGAGTGAACAAGTCCAAACTTTCTATAGTGGGCTTGCTTATTCTTCACGCGCTACATTGGATTCATCTGCCGGAGGTGTCTTTATGTACAAAACGCCCACGGAAGGTTACAAGCTCATCGAAGACATGCTCATACACAACATAGACTGGAGGACGGACAAGCGCTTGCAAATCCCGAGGATGGCCGGAAAAATCTCAACCGACTTTGATCCATCCGATGAACTAGCCGCAATGAAAAACCAACATGTAAAGTTTGAACGCAAAATCGAAGAACTAATTAAATCTGTTCATGCTTTGCAGGTTGGATGCAAGGAGTGCAATGGACCACACTTAACTAAGGATTGCTCGAACCGACCAATAATGACACCCGAGGAGGTGAACTATATCAACCGGGGCGATTACCAGGGAGGTTGAACAACAATCATAATTTCATCCCGAGACCTCCCGGTTTCTTTGCACCAAACCAACAGAACCAAAGACCGGATGGAGAGCCGCGTGTTTCTATCGAGGATCGGATTGTCCAATTCATGGATATGCAAAAGAAGCTAAACGATGAGGTAAGTTCATACTTACGTAACCACCAAAGTACTATCCAGAATTTGGAATTGCAGGTTGGACGTGTTTCGCAAATGCTAAGTGAAAGGACTCAAGGTGAATTACCGACGCAAACACAAGTCAACCCGAAGGTGGCGAACGTGAAACCGATGCTCATGATGACCGGAGAACCATCAAAGAAGAAGTGGACGGACATCTACACGAAGAAGTATGTGGAGAGCGATAGTGGAAGTGAGCCCGATTATGCCACAGATTACGACTCGGAGGGGTTCACCATTTCGTTCGAACATCTAGGACTTAAAGGACCCGTTGCTTCAAGTGATGATGAGGAGGAAGATGGAAAGCAAGGTGGATACGCGGAATTCATGATACCGAAGAAAGAGGATAAAGGCAAAGAGAAAGAGAAGGAAAAAGCACCGGAGGATGACCTCATATACATTGCACCTATCAAGCATGATCCAGGGAGTTATAATTTACCCATTTCTTGTTATAAATTTAAGGGTCTTGCTTTGGTAGATTCAGGTGCCGCACTTAACATGATGCCTGTTGGTTATTGCAGGAAGATGGGAGTCAAAAAGATCATTCCAACCGACTATCAATACCGAGGAGTGAACGGATACATGACAAAGCCGTTAGGGATAGCGGAAGGAGTCCCAATTCGCATTGGCAACTTTGTTTACTATACGGACTTCGTCATAGCTAACCTTCCACAGAACACGGAGATCCCGATAATCCTCGGGAGATCTTTCTTGCACACCGCTCAAGTGAATACCGATATGCGAAACCAAGTCACGAGCTTGGGATATGGGGAAAATCGGATTTACTTTGATCCCAACGGAGATCCGGTCACACATCTCGATGAACCGTATGAAGATCCTTCTCTAGCCTACAAGAAGAACATTAACCGCCCATTACTCCCTCATGAACGTGGAAAGAAGACGGAGGATTATCCGAACCCGATACGTCAAAAGAATCAAACAACCAATGGGTCGGGACCCTCAAAGAAGGAATACCGGAAGAAGAAGGGCTCGTCATCCCGACGTGCCAAGAAATGAGCCGAAAAAGGGGTCGAGCTCTAGACCCGTTCAAAAACGAAGCGCTTCTCGGGAGGCAACCCGAGCTTTTTCTTTCTTTTTACATTTTTAGGTTTTTCGTGTGTGTTTTTACTAATATTCTTGTTTGGTATTGCTTAGGTAACCATACGGAGGGAATAAGAACCAAAACCGAGCAAATCCGAAGCGCGATGTGATTTTTGAAAAGTTGGAAACAAGAGCCAACTCGCGATCGCCAGTTTTCAAGTTTGGTGACGCGAAGTTGGTAAGCCGTGGTAACAGGTAAAATTTTCGAATCTCGCGACGCGAGGGGGCCATTTCGCGACGCGAAGCTTTAAAAATTAGGGTTATTTTTCAGAAACCGCCTGTTTCGCGACGCGAAACCCTGGGTTTGGATTGCTTCTTTCCATTTAGGCCAAAGAATCTAGTTCTGCCTGGATTGCTTCTTTCCATTTAGGCCAGTCTGCTCTTTGTTGACATTCTTCAACTGCGCGTGGTTCGATGTCATCATGCTCTATGATCTCATGAGCAACGGTGTATGCAAATATATCATCAATGAGTATGGATGATCTTTCCATCAACTCATGTGCGTTCTCATAATTCATTGAGATTTCTTTGTTCTCTAGAATCAATATCAACTTCGGAGCGTCCTCCAGTAATGATTCATGGACATAACTATAATCAGAGACAATCTCATGAGAAGGATTCTCAGTATTGATGATAAATGGATCAGATTGTGCCGTACTCTCCTTTTTCTTTCTTGGACGAGTATCTACCGAACCAAGTGGCCTCCCCCTTTTCCTTTTGGGAGCCACGGCCTCAACCATACTTCCACTATGTGTGGTTGCAACACTCTTTCCGACGGTGTTGTGCCCCTGTTTGGGGACTTCTAACCTTGCGGGTACATTTGCAGCTGGTATATGTGATCTTGTCACTTTTGCAATATTAGTAAACGCATCAGGTATCGAGTCTGCTACGTTTTGAAGATTAAGAATTCGTTTCACTTCACTTTCACATTGTGAACTGTGGGGATCAAAATGAGACAAGGAAGGAACATTCCATGACAGTTCCTGTCGTTCCCTTGGAAAATCCTTTTTCCTATCTCCCCCTAACGACGGTAAGACTGTCTCATCAAAGTGACAATCCGCAAATCTTGCGGTAAATATATCACCAGTCAAGGGTTCTAAGTAGCGGATAATTGTTGGAGATTCATATCCAACATATATACTTAATCGTCTTTGAGGACCCATTTTAGTGCGCTGTGGAGGCGCAATCGGCACATATACTGCACAACCAAATATGCGTAAATGTGAAATGTCAGGCTCATATCCAGTTACCAACTGGTACGCAGAAAATGGTTGGCTAGCAGTGGGTCTAAAGCGAATAAGTAGAGCTGCATGTAATACTGCATAACCCCAAGCGGAAATGGGTAAATTGGTGCGCATAACCAATGCCCTAGCTATCATTTGTATCCTTTTAATGGTAGCTTATGCGAGACCATTTTGTGTATGCACATGGGGTACATGATGCTCTACATCGATCCCAATAGACATGCAATAATCATTAAATGCTTGTGATATAAATTCTCCAGCATTATCAAGTCGTATAGACTTGATAGGATAATCGGGGTGGTGAGCCCTTAAACGTATAATTTGTGCTAGGAGTTTTGAGAATGCAGCATTTCGTGTGGACAATAGTGCGACATGTGTCCATCTTGTCGAAGCATCAACCAGAACCATAAAATACTTGAATGGCCCGCATTCTGGATGAATAGGTCCACAAATATCACCTTGTATACGTTGTAGGAATGAAATGTTTTGCTTTATGTCTTTAGCGTAGGATGGTCTCGATCCTGTTTTAGCTAATGAGCAAGCTTTACAAAAGTTCGGGGTATTTAAAGAGGCATATTGTGATGATGTTGTTGCTTCCTGTGCTTTAGAAGTCAACTATTGCAATTTGGTAGATTCGGTTAATTGCTACATTTTTCCTTTCATTCGAAAGAATGGGTGTCCATGTGTATTTTTCAACACACGTATCATCATATCACGACCAGGGTGTCCCAGACGATCATGCCAAATCTTGTATATGTCACTGTTCAAAATTTCATTATTGATGACATAATATGATTCAATAACCCGAATTGTAGTGTGGTACAGCCCATTACTTTGACCTATCAATTTCTCTAATATACGTTTCCTTCCATATTCATTAGAGGTGATGTACATATATTCATTTCCATTCTCACAATGTGTTTCAATATGATAGCCATTAGAGCATATATCTTTGAAACTTAACAAGGTTCGATTAGTTTTAGGAGCGTAGAGTGCTTCCTTGATTGTCATCTTAGTGCCATTAGGCAACAAAAAATTGGCAGTTCCTCGACCAAGTATTGAGTTAGATGATCCAATCATAGTAGTCATTGATGATTTATAATCATTTATCTCACTAAATAGTAGTCTATTTCTTAGTATTGTGTGAGTGGTTCCACAATCAACTAAGCATTCAAGTTCTCCTCGATACATTCCTACAAGGAACGGAGAATATTTAATAAAATAGTTATATTTGACGTATTTCTTCACATCATTGTTTGACAAGTTGTATCAACACAAACTAAAGTTTATTTATTCAATAACCAATAACCAACCCAAACAATTAAATAAGTCCACTAAAATAAGCTAATAACCATTGTCTTGAAAAAAAACAAATAAATAAATAACTAAATGAAAATGAGGCATATTAATCAAAATCTGAGAGCTCTAGGTTTGGATCATTGATGTTGATGTTGGTGAAATCTGCAACCGTTAAATTGGCTTCTGGATCATTACTTGTTTCTTCAAGGTAGTGAGATTCTTTTTCTGTTGATTCTCTGTATCTTTTGTAGGCGGTTGCTATAGCATTACTTGCTCGACAAGTATTATACCAGTGCCCAACGATGCCACATCTGTAGCAAGGTTCAGTCCCGTCTCTTACTTTTTTGGTAGGTTCAATCATTGGTGCTTTTCCCTTTGATTTTTCTTGATTACTTGGCCCAGCAGTTACATCTCTGTGCCAGGAATTGGAAAATCCACCACGACTATTGCCGCGACTCTGTCCACGGCCGCGTCCACGCCCCTGTCTTTGAGCTTGTACATGCCCTTTTCCACGACCTCGTCCACGTGATGAATAGTTGCCACGTGTATATGATTCAGTGTGTTTTGCTCCCTGTCCTTTGGGTTTCTTTCCACCTTTGACGCTTGCATGATTAGATTCAGGAATTTTCTTTGTCCCGACAGGTCTGGCGTTGTTATTCAAAAGAACCTCATTATGTCTTTCAGCCACTTGCAGTAGGTTAATAAGTTTGTTAAAAGTTGAGATTCTCTTATTATCATATTCCAATCGATACTGATTCATTAGTATGATTGCTGACGTAGGGAAAGTGGAAAGCGTTTTCTGAATCATGTCGTCTTCTGTGAGTTCCTTGCCACAGAAGTTTAAACGTGCTTTGAGACGCAACATGTCTTTGTTGAAATCATTTACCTTTTTGTAATCAAGTAAGCGGATTTCATTCCACTGTACCATTAGTTCTGGAAGTAAGGAGTCATGAACATTCCCAAATCTTCCTTTTAGTGCATCCCAGAGTTCTTGGGGGGTTTTCAGTTGAAGGTATTCCCATCGAAGGCTGGGATCGATGTGTCATCTCAAGAACATTAAGGCATTTGCTTGTACCTTTTCAGACGGATTGTTTTTAGGGTCAGAAGGGGGTTTGATTGTGTAACTGTAGTCCTTTCCAATGAAGGTCGTCTCTACATCAGATACCCATCTATGGTATTCAAGTCCTTCTGAATCCAGGATATCAAATTCGGGACGAGTTGGTTCAGCCATCTACAAAGACAAGAGATAAGGTAGTTTAATTTATGAAGATTGGATTTATGGTGCATATGAAAGTCTCATTATCACGGTAGTGTAGGATTTAAGATTTGATATTTTCAAACATTGCTTTTGTTGAAAATGTTATATTGGTAAATCAACATTCATAAGTAAATCGCATAAACACTTTTGGACTTCCAGGTAAGAAGGGGAATCACATGGATTGCTTGAGTCCCTTCAAACCTTGGGCTATTTACACCGTTTTGACAAAATCCATTAGATATCTTGCAATCACTTTGATTATGAAATACGTTAATAACATTAATAATTTTGTGGATTTTGGCATGAGGCCAAATGAGTAATATTAATACCGTGGTGGCATTTTTGGGAGGACTTTTGGCAAGAAGCCAAGAGATATAAGTTTTGATTTATGATATAAGTTTCCTTTTGTTTTTAAAACTTAGAATTCGATAAGGGTTATATCTATCAATGTTTTTCAAAGTTGAACTTTTAGCAATTAGGCTTAATACTAAGAGATATAGTTGTAATGACTGTTTGGTATGAGGTCATAACCAAACTTATATAACGGAGTGTAACTCCCAAGATTTAATCATAATATGTTATGGATTAAGATGAATAAGCATATCATTATGTAAGCATATCGAGACTAAAGGTATAACTACATTCACAAAGCATGGAATAATAAATTTATGTAAATGCATAAATAAAAATAACATGCTAAGGATAATTAAACGGATAAATGATATACAACAAGCATATAATATGGTAAGATGATTAAGTTCATGTAAATATATAAATAATAATTATCCAAAATAAGGTGTATAATATTAATTTTATTTATTTATAAATATGAATCCTTAGCCTGAAGTTAATGCATTCAATTTAAAAGATAAACTATCTATGATTTCTAATAAATCTATGAATATAGATTAATCTAATATAATAAACCCATATTAAAATTTTATATTCATATAAGCAATAACATGTTTTTAAACAAATAACCACATCTATTCTTAAAATAAATTAAAGTAATTTTCTACGTAATTCTCAAAAATATAGTATTTGAATGTATCAATAAATTGATAATGATTTAGAATTAATTTTTTTTTTGAAATTAAATAAATAAAAGTGTATTTGCATAAACAATAAAAAAAACTTAAGATTTCCTAACTATTTAAGTATTACCAACCAAGTAGGAAAGAAAATTGATTTTGATATGATAATAGCATATTAAAAACTAGTACATATATTATCTACAAAAATATATGGTGAAAAAAAAAAAACAAACTTCATATAACATCAGATTCGATTTATGAAAAAAAAATCTTTGAATTTTTCTTTAAATAAAACCCACAAACTGTGTTTGGGTAACATCAAGCATAAATTTTAACCACAAAAATATCAAGGACAATTGGATTTAAAAGATATGCTTTTAATATAAAAGTAAATATATAATGAAAAATCAACTGATTTAGATGCAATTATTATAAAAACATATGCAGGTGCAAAGAAGGTACAAAATTAGTATAAAAATTCAAATATGCACATGTAATCATAAAACCTTCATGCGACAACAAAAAAAATACATAAGAATGCATATATGTATATAAAGACGAGGATACATACTTGATTGACGAAAATTATTTGACAGCAGTCACGAACAGAATAACCGTTGAACAAAAGCAATTTCGAGCTTACGTGCTGATAACGTGTTGTAGAATGAATAATAGAGAGAATGAATGTAGAGAGAATGATGATTGTAACTTCTCATTAATCATAAGCTCTTTAAATAGGGATTGAGTTACAAAGAGATAACTATAAGATATACAATTCTAGTCTAACTATAATATCTATCTTTCTATCTCTATCTCTATCTCCATCATTATCTGACGATGGCACATTTATCCTTTAACATTTTGTTATTTTTAACAACAAAACTTTTGTTTTTTTGTTTGAGAAATAATAAAGAAAATCTTTATTATTTATTCCTTTCAAAAGTAGATTTTGATCAAAACAAATTATGTTTTTTTAAACTTCCTTCATCTTATTTAAATAAGAAAAGGATTAAGTATCTTTTTTTATATATGAAAGTGATAAGGACGTACACCTTTGTGTGTATGTGCGTTGTTCCTCCAAACAAAAACACCCTTTGTGTTTTTTTTTCTTCTTTCAATCGGCGGTTAGCACACTAATATCGCTTCCTTCTTGATAGCGATTCATGAGATTAACTCTATATCTCCTCTGGTTTCTTTCAATTCGGCGATTTCTGATTCCGATTTCAAATTTGATTTGTTCCAATTGTACTTGAACAACGATGCTTTCTGCCCTAAATTCATTCAATCGACAATCGCTTGTGACCGGTTGGGTTTTCCTGTTGTCTTCTCCGATTATGGTAAGTCCCTTTTCCGGTGGTGTTTTCCTGTATCGATTTTGTAGATGATGAGATCCTTGGCTTTGATACCAATTGTTTGATCAAAATATACAAATAACCAAACTTTATTAATATAACTAACAAAATACACTGAGAATCCACGCTGAATTTGTGCATACTTGATACATATTTTTAGACACCGAAAGGGTGCCTTCGAACCATCGCAATGGTTCGCCTAGGGTGGTGTTGTTTCGAATAGTTACACCCTTTCACTAATAGTGGTATTGATTCATGAAGGATCATACCCTTTCATGAACAATAACACCTTTGGGCTAAAATAACTACCTATATATAAACACACATATTCTAATTACATAATAACAATCGGGATTAATCTAACAAGCAACGATGTCCCTGTCATCAGCTAATTCTTTGACGTTGCTGATGGTTCTTTGAGCATGACTTCTTTTGTCTTTAGAAGATGTATTGTTGATGATCAGTTTCAGTGGTCTCTGAACATACTCATTGACCCACTGTCCTTGATGTTGCAGTTATGTTCTGCTGCTTGAATTAATAAGAAGATTACTGAACAAACTCAATGATAATTCCTCAAGTTGTAATAAAAGCAAAACATCTATTCACTAAGTAAAGTATCAGAATCATTATCATTTCATCAGGTCTTAGGAGAGTTGGATCAACAAGATGACATGCAATAAATAAGATGGATGGAAGGCAAAAGGTTTTGATCACTTGAGAAAAAACTCCTAACTGAGGAAAAAATATACAGTCGGCCGTATTTACGATCGACATGCATACGTGCCACTAATCAAGGTGACGTCCTATGTTTACAAGTGTTGGTCGTACGTTTATAATGGAAAAGACATACAATGTCGTATGAAATGGGGGTTACAATTGTGTGTAAAAAACAAATAATATGCATAGGGAAATATCAATGCAGTGTAGCATTGGTTCGTTGTCCCTTTGATCTTCCATAAGCTCGGTATTCGTAGTTGATCATGTAACGATTTGTCTTTAATGCCTTCAAAGTGTAACGATCGTAACAGTTGATCTCCATTAATCGTGTGTTGAATCTTGGTCGTTGGTAATATTGCAAGACTTCAACTATCGTTTATAAGACTTATGATGTCGTACGATAAAGGTATCGTACATCCATGATCGACAAGATCTTATTTAAATACAAGACCTATTTAATCTTATAATTATTGTTTATGTTTGGTCGTTTGTGTAATAACCCAATACTTAAAACAAACATATAACAAATCACATAAAAAATTGATGACTAAAATCAAAATCTCATCACATAGTTTAATGTGATTTGTTATATCTATCATCCAAAGCTTAAATTTCCAATAAATTCATAACCAAATTTTTCCCAAATCCATATAAAACTCATAAAAGCTAAGGAATGGGTTTTTACCCAAAATCTCCAATTAACTCCAATAACTCTTATCTCTTGGAGAGATTAAACCACCAAAATGGTTAAAAGATATGATGGATTCATATCCAAGAACTCTCTAATCAAGGTTAGAGTTTCCAATCTATTAATCCATAGAATTGCTTGGGTTCATCCATTGAAGAGGATGACCCACCTCCATGGAAATCTAAAGAAAAAGAAGAATTTTACCTCAATTGATGCTCTTTTTTCAAGGGAATTTGGCCAAAATGGCCCAAATACATTGATAAATTGACCTTCTAGACATTTCTCTCTCGGTTTGACGAAAATAGCCATCAAGTTCTTGATAATAAATTTGTGATCACAGATTGGTGAATCCGTGATAAACTTGTACAACCACCATATGCTCGAAACATGTACAATCACGGAGTCATGATTCCATGATTTGTCTCAATCCCTTGATTTGTGACATTTTTTGACCTCGATTCCATGATTTTTTACCTCAACTTTATGATTTTTGACCTTAATTCCTTGATTTTTTTTTACCTTTTTTTAGTTGCTCCAATCCTAACAAGACACGTGTCCAATCTGTGATCGCGGATTTGTTGATACGGATTGGATGGCTATTCCGGGAGAAAAATGGTTAGGAGATCAATTTCTTAATGTATTTGGGCCATTTTGGCCAAATTCCCCTTTCTTCAATCCACTTGCCAAACCAAAAGCCCTATTTCTTTCAAATCTCCTTTCTACTAATATCTTCTCCAACACACACACAACTTTAAATAGATATCTTGCAAATGAAGGTGAGAAAAGACCCCTAGCTTCTATTTGGGCCTTCTAATTACACAAAAGCCCCTGAAAATAAGACACTTATTCAATTGGCCACCAAATTTCTATTTTTAAAAGAGGGGGATACTAGTCACACACCTAAATAATTCCCCACCCAGGGCCGGCCCTGAAATTTTGGAGGTCCGGTGCAAAAAAATAAATGTAGCCCTATGAAATTTTTATTCTATGATGTATCAAATCTTTTAGGTAGCGTTTGATACGCATACTACATGGGACATGAGTGGTTGGGACGGGACAGGACGGGACATGACAAAACTATTTGTTTGTTCTACGTTTGGTACGACTAAAACAGGATGGGACAAAACTGTTAAAATGACCATATTACCCCTAAAATATATTATAATGATAAGTGATACAAATAGATAAAATATAGATAAAATATAGATAATTTTCTTATCAGAAATTAAAAAAGTTACATAAATCATATTTTGTAATTTATTTATGTGAAATTATACGTATTAAAAAAAGATAAACAATGATTTTGAATTTATTTTTTTGAGATCTAAAAAACCCCGAATCTCAACCACATATATCAAAACTCAAAAGTCATCTTCTTCTTTCCCATGGAACTTCATCGGATAAAAAAGTGAAAGAAAAAAGCCTCCTCTACAACTACTGCTCCAACGACTCATCGCCACCACTATTCTTCCTTTTTCGTTCTTCTTTACCATCGGCTACAACATCATCATCCTACTCTTCTTTCAGGCTTTTTATTTTTTAATATAAAACATCTTCTTCCATCACATATCCATTGATCAAAACACAGATATGAAAGATATGTTCGATTCGGGGAGGCGAAATATATTGCTATGATATTGAGTTTTATTTGTGAAATTGATCTTCGAATTAGACTAACTGTTTAGTTATTCAATGATCAGTTAAAGGTAAATAAGTCATTTCATATTAGTCATGGTTGTTCCACTATTGGGTGCACAAAAATTGGCTTGATTGTCCATAAATTATATTAGCCCCATTGTCCTTATTTATATCAACAAACATGGGATAATTTTATGTTGTCCTTTTGTGAAACAAACTTAGTCATCTTTTCTAACTTTTCTATACATTCAAAATAACTATAATTTCTAGTGCAAATCCATTTTATACTAATCAAAAATTAGTCATTATATCATGTCATATATACTTAACAAATTCGAAATCTAATACATCATTGCTTAATATGAAAAATTATCAAACATTTTATACAATATTAAAAAAATACATTAATAAATAATAAATTAATTATTAAAATTTAATGAATTGAAACAAACTATGAGTATCTATTTATAAAATAATGGCGTATAATTCAATTTAAGAAAATGAAGGAATATTAGAAGAAGTCGAAAATTTTAAAAAGTATAATTCAATCAAGGAATATTAGAGGAAGTCGAAAAATTTAAAAAGTATAATTTAATTTAAAGAAATCAAGGAATATTAGAAGAAGTCGAATTTTTTTAAAAATAAACAAATAATGTTAAACTAAGGGGCTGTTTGTTTTTTGAAATTCCTCACTGAAGACCTCTGAAATCTGATTCGGTCGGTGTTTCTATGTTTCAGAGTGTTTGCTTTTTTAAGTCTTCAGACCTCTTAAATATGAAAAATCATCTGAAAAGAAAAGTGGTAGTTTACCCTTTGAAAACCTCTAAATATCTTATGTTTTCTTCCTCCGTCTTCTCAACTTCGCCGACGACAACTACAACTAAAGCAAGTGGTGATAGCAGTTCGCCGCCATTGACCACTGCTCTGAGTTTACCTCCTTCTCCCATCGTTGCCTTTGCCACCGCCGTTATGGTTACCTCCTCCTCCCACCGTTGCCTTTGCCACCGTCGTCGGCCGTCATCCTGGGTTATCTCCTCCTCATCCCATCGACGCCTTTGCCACATCACACCGTCGTCGATGTATATTTGTAGTGAAAATGGAGGAGGAAAAGTTGGAAGGTGAACGAAGGAGAGGGTGGCGATGAAAATTGTAACACCCCAATTTCCCAAACAGATAAATAACGCAATAATGATCCCAGTGATCTAACGCAACAGAAATATTACTAAATACCAAGCAAAAGAAACGTGACTAATTGCACGTGGAACAACCCTCCACGGCTGAGATATAAAATTTTAGGTATCTAGTGCATAAATGAAAACTAAAGGCTTATAGCTTATCCTTCAAGCCTTCTCCTTACCCTTTCCACTTCCACGGGCCTCGCCTGAAAAAGATAAAAAGAAAAGATTTGGAAATCGAGGGTTAGACCATAGGATCTAGTAAATTCCCTCAAAACAGTTATTTTACAATTCTGGCCCGCTGGCCGTAGCTCAAAACATTCAATGAGGTAGATGTGTTGCGGGCAAAGAAAAACCTCGTCACATAGTGACATTCCAGCTCAGGCCCATCCGGCGCCTATCGATAACTCCCAAGGGACTTAGTCCCGAGGTACCCCCAAATGACTGATCAGGCCAAATGGTAACACTCCCAAGGAACATGTAGCTCGAAGGTACCAGTGCCCTTAATGCACACACATCTATCCACACACAATTAAGGTATTCCCAATTTAAGCATGCTTAAACGTGAATTTAGTTTCATATCAATTCATATCGCAATATCATTTAAGTTGTCAAACATTATCAGTCTAAAAGCATTTCAAAACAGAATGAGCATTTAAAAGACAGTTTTAAAACAATAATCCCATTCAATTCTGGCAAGGGAACTCACCTGATCGTAGAACTCGACTCGTGGTTATCTCAGGTCCTCCTCCTACCGAATCTGTAAAGATTCTAAGGCATTATGATTCGCGCTTAATAAAACCCACTAACTATGACACCCCTAGGCAGACTTAGCACGGGGGTTTCGCTACCCGGTTAGCGGACGGGGTCAAGGGGAGCCGCCCTTGCGGGGTCGAGGGGCAGCGCCCCTAGAAATTTTTTGGTTCCTATAGGAATAAATCACTACGGAAAATCCTCTCCGAAAAATAACCCTAATGACGAAACCTCCCAAAAACCGACTCGGGAAACACTTTCCCGACTTGGGAAATAACATTACCCGATTCGGACAACTAGCCCCAAAACCCGATTCGAGAAATCTACTTTCTCGACTCGGGAGAACTATTTTCCCGACTCGGAAAATTTCGAGGTCCAAAATGACGGCTCAACTAGCCCATTTCCTGATTCGGAAAACATAGGTTTCCAATTCGGGAAAGGCATAACGAAGCAAAATACCTTAATAACCACCCGAAGATTTCCTGATTCGGAAAACTCTTTCTCAACTCGGGAAAATACTTTCCCGACTCGGGAAACTGTAAATCCCGATTCGGGAAACGCAACCATATCCGGAAATAGCCTAAAATCGATCAAAGATCGATTTTAACTCGATCCAAATACACCCAAACTCATCACAAAGGAATCTGATGCGGTAATTATTATATATAAAAAGCGAAACGAGTTTTAACCTGTAATGCCTAGCCACTGTCTTACCACATATACAGGCAAGCGTACCTGATCGTGAGTAATATAGTGTAGGAAAGTCCAGGTATCGTATCTACCACTGGGAACGGTCAAGTTATCGTAGACTATTAATCTAAATCAGTTTAATTAACCTAAAGCTTTGGGGGGGTTTTATGGAAAAGTTTTTAATAACTAAAAAGACAATTAAATTAACTAGGAACTAAGAAAGCAATTAAAAGATTGATTTAAAACTATATGAAGAAAAAAAGTAGTACTTATCATGGTATAGTGAATCCCCAAGTGGATGATTAAAATAGGCCAAAGGTTTGGTTGTTTTGGTTATTGTAGGAATTTAAATAAACGATTATATGTGTTAATATTATCAAAATGTGAATGAAAATTAATAAACTAATAGGGTATAAAGTGTATTTATTAAATAATTCAAAAGGTTTAAAATGAAAATTTAATTCTTGTAAATGAATTGTGTGACCCAAGCTTTTTTGTTTTTCTTTGATGTAGAGTGAGGTGGTTGAAGGCGATGTGATGATCCCGACAGCTGGGTTCATCAACATTCCCATCTGCTCTTCCGCCTCTCTAACCATTCCTTCGCTGCCGCCGCCACCACCATCACCATCGCCACAACCACAATTATTGGTTGACAGTCCACCATTGCGAGCACCACCCGTCACAGATGTAGCCATTCCGCCGCCTGGAAGTGATCGGCCTAGTAGGCGAAGGCCATGTCATGGTTGGATCAGTGATGATGATGAAGAATGGCATTTTGTTACATTACCATCATCGATCAACCAGCCACAACCACCACCGCCACAACCATAATTATTGGTTGATAGTCCACCACTGCGGCCGCCACCCGTCACAGATGCAGCCATTATGCCGCCTGGAAGTGATCGGCCTAGTAGGCGAAGGCCATGTCATGGTTGGATCGGTGATGATGATGAAGAATGGCATTTTGTTACATTACCATCATCGATCAACCAGCCACAACCACCACCACCACCGCCACAACCACAATTATTGGTTGGCAATCCACCACAGCGGCCGCCACCGTCACAGATGCAGCCATTTCGCCGCCTGGAGGTGATCGGCCTAGTAGGCGAAAGCCATGTCATGCAACGATTTCGCTTCCGGAAGCATCAGCAACAAAACCAGGAACCAATAGAATAAAACATTAATCAAGGTGGGATTTTTGTAGTTATAAACTTTTTTGTTCTCTAGATTTATGTTTACTTGATTAATCACCCATTTTTGGGGATTTAAAATGGTGTGTATGAAATTAGTGAATTACATTGTTGTTTCCAAACACACGTCAAATCTAATCTAGATCTATTTGAAGAAAGGTAATTTCATCATTTTACATACCCATTGCTATTTAACAGATCCAATGTCTTTAAAACTTACAGATGTCAACTCTTCACATGATGAGTTTATTTTATAGAATAGTAACCAAGTTTCATTTATTTTCTCCTAAAGTCACTCAAACTTTATTTGTCCAACAAAAACCACTCAACTTAAAGGTTTGTTAATTAAAATAATCAATGCATAATTTAAACATCAATTAACCGTCTGACCCAACCCACTCGACTTCCCCCAGTCGTGTACGACCATCCCCAATTGACTCCCGCTCAACCGACTCCCACCGAATCCGTTGTAGAACCGAATGTGATTAATCAAGTCTAGTGCTTAATCGACTACAGATAGAGCTTTCAGACAGTGCTCTGTTCGAATCTAGTGCTTAATCGAATCCATACTTTGAAAAAAAAACTATGTACTTATAAATAGTTTAATGAAATTATTTGATTATTTTTTCTTATTAAAGTTACCATTAGAAAGCACAACCAACATTAGAAGACATTAAAAACATTAGACTAACATTGAAGACAACAGACGAACACGACTTTTTTGGAATCCTTAGAGGGTGACCAACTCAACCACATTGAAGACAAAGTTGTATTGTTCAGCAGGATACCCTAAAGCATGATGGTCAATAATGTGAACAAGTTCAGCAATGGTGAATTTCAGCCAGCAGTTCGTACGTAGGTTCTGTTCAGTTGCAATGTGCTTAAAGCGTCCTTTGCAGTTACATGGTCATTCACCATTTGTTGTTGTCTTCTACTATCCCCATGGACAAACACATCCATTTGATAGCTGTTGTCGCCAAACTTGAACAAGTACGCAGTATGACGATTTAGGTTGTGCATACGCACAAACGCCGCAGGAAAAGTCTAAAAAAGAATGAAACAGAAAAAGAATGAAATAGTTATGAATGGATAGTAATAAAAAAAATTCTCATTACAAGATTGAAGCATATAGACACTTATCAAGCGACCATTGGCCAAAATGTGTTTCTCAAGCTGTATTGTGAATGATTGATCAGCAGCAGCCATGTTGATTTGAAATTAGAGTTCTTCTTTGAAATTAGAGTGTGAAGGGTATTTTAGAGTGTGAGGCAAAAACCAAGAGTGAGGCTGGAATTAAATAGATGGTTTCAATCATTTGTTAGTTGGCTGGAAGCTTAATTCAGTATTATGGTTTATTTTGTGAATTCAGTCTTAATGCAATGCAGCAGCCTTAAAGAGTTATGAATGCACTTTGGCAGTAGCTTGACCAAATCAGCCTTAATGGATCTGTATGCAGCAACTGTATGCATCTTATTAAAGCAGCTGTATGCATCTTAATGCAGTAGCTTGACCAATTTAGCCATCATCATTCATATTATATCATGCACAAACACATAAGTAAAAACATCATCAATAATCAAAATCACCAAGTAACATGGTAAAACATCATCAATAATCAAAATCACCAAGTAACATGGTAAAACATCATCAATAATCAAAATCACCAAGTAACATGGTATCTCAAACACAAAACCAATAAGAAAATCACCAAGTAACATGGTATCTCAAACACAAAACAAGTTAACAACAGCAAAAAACCAAGACCCAAATCTAATTATGAACTTTTAAACAAAACCCGTATCTAACATGAATAAACAATACCCAAATCAAATTATGGACTTTTAACCAAAACCCAAATCATAAACCTTAAAACTAATATGAATAAACAATACCCAAATCAAAGATAACCAAGAACAGAAAAGAAATGCTTCAAAACCCTAAAATTCGAGGATGAAAAATAGATCAGCAAAATCGAAGATGAAGAACAGCAAGCCCCAAATCTGATAAAAAAAATCAGCAAAATCGAAAGAGAATTGCTACAGACCCAAATCATAAACCCTAAAAACTCACCGGCAAAGGCTGTGCTTGGAAGACTCTGTTGGGAATCGAGGGATACAAGAACATGCACAGCGGAATAAAACCCGATTCCCAATCGAGGATCCAATCCCAAACCATACAGACACAATAAAGGGTGTTTTGGTGGATTACCTTTGCGAATAATAACTCCGAAACGCAAGCAGGGGGTACACTGCTACTGGCACCGGTTGAGAGAGTTGCTAGACCACCACCGAGGATTACCCGAAAAACTAATGCGAACCTTCCTCCTACTGGATTTGGCGCCGGTTTTTAGGGGAGAGAGAGAGAGAGAGGTTTTTCTGGGTTTTTAGAACTGAATTCATCAATTAGCTGGCACCCTTAACCCCTTATTTATATGGACAAACCTAGCAGTGTTTGATTCCATATATAATTCTTGGTAATTATCTCTGAAATAACTTCCATAATTATCCTTTTAATTAATCCAACTGATTAATTAATTATAAATAATTAAACTAATTATTTATTTATTTCTTTTTCTCTCTAAATAATTAATTAACCAATTAATTATTTCCCATAATCCAAACATTCTCATTTTGGTGTGCAGCAGTGTGACCTACTAGTGTCTTATAACATTGGACACGATAACCCTGTTACTGTCTCGCACATAATCCTAACAGACTCCCACTTGTGCTAGACATGTAACTGAACTGTTATCATTCGCCTAAGGAGGTCCCTAGCCAGACGCTTAGGTTAACCAGGTTATAAGATCTCTTATATCCAGAGATACAATTCACGCTTGAATTTGTACACAGGTTCATTCCTTTTGCACACGATATTTCTAAAGTGATTTAAGACATGGAGTGGAGGATTCATTTCTTAAAATCAAGTATTTCTTGACTCTGATTTCGATTGCCTGCAGTAACGGATATTACTAAATAACCCCTGTTATTCTATCCGAGCGTGGCCACGCGTTTTCTGCCAATCTTAATCGTCAAGGGGCCCGGAAATATCTCTCTTTTGAAAGAGGTGCAAATTCCTTCTTGACTACTTGCATTTGGATCCATGGCTTCCGCTGCATCTAGTCACGTCCCGTATGGCCACCCAGTTACGGTGCAGCGTTAGTACGTGCTAAGAGTACAGTGGTCCTCGTGTTCCCAAACCAAGTATCTCAGGTCTAAGGACAACCTATCAAGTCAGTGCCTATGACTAAGGCTCCATGAAGCAGACTTGATTACTGGTCACTTCCAATACCCAAACACTCTGATGAGTATCTACAAATACTTGGTCACATCACTTGTTCTTTTATTCTTTACTTTGAATATATCATCAAGTATTTATAATAGCGTCAAACTTCCTATTGAAATTCCCATTTCAATAAGTGGCTACGGAAATTTAGATTTCATACAAGACTTTGTAGAATCATGGATACGTTAAATATGCAAAAAATAGTTAATTTAGAACAATCATGAAATTAAAACCTCCATTTATTTCCAACACACTGTGAAATAAAAACTTTACATGATTACATTGTTTCTAAATTAGACTATAGTAATAATTAATAAACTAAGTACTAGCTACTGGCTTCCAGGTACTGCATCCCAATGGAATTCGCATGTGCCTCATGCTTTGCCCTTGCTAGTGGCTTTGTCAGCGGATCTGCGACATTGTCTTCTGTTGGAATCTTGCATATTCTTACATCTCCTCTTCCAATGATCTCTCGGATGAGGTGATACTTTCTGAGCACGTGTCTCGACTTGTGATGCTCTCTAGGTTCCTTTGCTTGCGCCACGGCTCCTGAGTTATCACAGAATATATCGATCGGTCTCGAGATACTGGCAACCACTCTGAGATCCGATAGAAAATTCCTTAGCCAGACAGCTTCCTTTGCCGCATCACATGCTGCAGTGTACTCTGCTTCTGTAGTTGAGTCTGCAATCGTGTCCTGCTTCGAGCTCTTCCATGAGATCGCACCTCCGTTTAGGGTAAAGACATACCCTGACTGTGACCTGAAGTCATCTCTGTCGGTCTGGAAACTAGCGTCAGAGTACCCGGTGACACTAATTTCATCCTCAGTACCTCCAAAGACCAAGAACATTTCTTTCGTTCTTCTCAGATATTTAAGAATGTTCTTGACAGCCACCCAATAGGGTTCACCCGGATTCTGTTGGTATCTGCTCGTAACACTTACTGAGTAAGCAACATCGGGCCTAGTACATAGCATGGCATACATAATCGATCCAATTGCTGAAGCATATGGGACCGATTTCATTTTGTCCTGATCTTGACTAGAAACAGGACACTGTGTTTTACTTAACACTATGCCATGTTGCATCGGGATAAATCCTTTCTTGGATTCATCCATTCTGAATTTCTTCAAGATTTTATCGATATACGTACTTTGGCTAAGCCCGATAAGCCGCTTAGATCTATTTCTGTAGATCTTTATACCGAGTATATAAGCGGCTTCTCCAAGGTCTTTCATCTGGAAACATTTGCTTAACCAACTCTTAACACTCTGTAAAGTTGGCACATCGTTTCCTATGAGCAGAATGTCATCTACGTATAAGACCAAGAAGGTTACTATGCTCCCACTGAACTTAGTGTAGACACACGGCTCGAACTCACTTTTGGTAAAACCAAACTCTTTGATTCGCTCATCAAAGTGTAAGTTCCAGCTTCGAGATGCTTGCTTCAATCCATAAATGGATTTTAGTAGTTTACACACCTTATTAGGATTCTTAGGATCTTCAAACCCCTCTGGTTGTTCCATATAGACGTCTTCTGTTAACTTTCCATTCAGAAAGGCTGTCTTGACGTCCATTTGCCAAATCTCGTAATTAAAGTACGCTGAGATGGCCATAAGAATCCTAATTGATTTCAACATTGCCACTGGTGAAAAGGTTTCATCATAGTCAATACCATGAGTTTGCGTGAATCCTTTTGCAACTAGTCTGGCTTTGAAGGTGTGTACGTTCCCATCCATGTCGGTTTTCTTCTTGAAAACCCATTTGCGTCCAACAGCCTTACAGTGTTGTGGCAAATCAGTCAACTCCCAGACTTGGTTGTCGTACATGGATTGCATCTCGGCCTTCATGGCTTCATGCCATTGTTCAGACTCACTGCCTGACACAGCTTCTCCATAGGATGCTGGTTCATTTAAGTCTCCGCTATCTTGAGAGACTAGAAACCCAAGATACCTATCTGGTTCTTGTCTTACCCTACTGGATCTGCGAAGGTCCTGTGTTTGCACTTTCTCAATCGGCTCTGATTGAGGTTCAACATTGTTATGTTGAATTTCTGGCTCAACAACTGGTGTAGTGCTTTCTTCGTCTACTATCTGTAGATCTACATCCTTTCTGGTGTTCTCTAAACTGAGAAACTTTTCTTCCAGAAATTTTCCATTTCGAGCAACAAACACTTTGTTCTCTTCAGGGTTGTAGAAATAATATCCCACGGTGGTCTTGGGATATCCAACGAAGAAACACTTGTCGGATTTGGGTTTGAGTTTTTCTGGGGATGGTCGTTTGACGTAAACCTCACAACCCCAAATTTTCAGAAAAGATATGTTGGGTTTCTTACCCTTCCATAACTCGTATGGAGTCTTTTCTACCGACTTTGTTGGCGCTCTGTTCAGTATGTGTGCTGCTGTTTCGAGCGCGTGTCCCCATAATGATATTGGCAGTGAAGAATGACACATCATCGTTCGTACCATGTCAAGCAACGTACGATTTCTCCTTTCTGATACACCGTTCATCTGAGGTGTATACGGAGGTGTGAGTTGGGATACAATCCCACACTCCATCAGATGATTGTCAAACTCATCACTGAGATATTCGCCACCACGATCTGACCGTAAGAACTTGATCCTCTTGTCAAGTAGATTCTGTACTTCATTCTGATATTCCTTGAATTTTTCAAAGGTTTCAGATTTATGTCTCATCAAGTAGACATAACCATACCTACTGAAGTCGTCAGTGAAGGTAATGAAGTACCGGTATCCTCCTCTTGCTACATGACTGAAAGGTCCACATACATCTGTGTGGATTATTTCAAGCAAGTCAGTAGCCCTTTCATTCTCACTGTTGAAAGGTTGCTTTGTCATTTTGCCAGATAAACAAGATTCGCAATTATCAAAAGGTTTATAGTCGAAATTGCCAAGAAAACCTCCTTTTAGGAGTAGTTCAACGCGTTTCTTGTTTATATGGCCTAAACGACAATGCCAGAGGTAAGTCTGATCCTCAATATCCTTGGATCTCTTACTTATATGATAGATTTCACTATTGTTGTCTTTAAGATTTACAGTGTATAGACCATCTACGGGTGTAGCTTTAAAATAGAAAATATTATCTTTAAAGACTGAAATCATTTTATAAGAATATTTATAATAAAAGCCTTGGTCTACCAACAAATCAAAAGACAATACATTCTTAATCATATTTGGAATATAATAACAATTATCCAGTTCCAAAACTAGACCCGAGGGTAAACTAAGACTATAAGATCCCACGGCTTCAGCAATCAACGGAGTGCCTTCGCCAACTCGTAGGTTCGAACGGTCCTTCCTCAGAGTCTTTCTTCTAGTGAATCCCTGTAAATGATTACAAATGTGGTTACCACTGCCTGTATCAATTACCCATGATTCATAAGAAGTGATTAAGCAATCTATCATAAAGATACCTGGAGTATCGGGTAAACCGATATCCATCTGGTCGATGTTCATCGAGTGCTCGCAAATATCCTCGCTGCCGCATTCTGGGCAACTCAGATCTCCCAGCTCATCAATTATATCAGTGTCCATGAGATTCGCAGGTTCGGGTACTGGCTCTAGACTGGCCAGGATATCTTCATGAACTTTATCCACGTCGTTCTTTGGTTCCTTCATGTAGGCACTAGCTATGTCCTGAACTTCCTTTGTGAGGGAGAACCACATGAGATACACTAACTCCTTCTGAGTCATCTTGTACCTCAGACGTGATAAACACTTAAAAAGCCTTCTCATATCAACAAGATGGTTTTTAACTGACTGACCCTTCTGTAGCTTCAGGGAGAGAATCTCTTGCATGATCAAAAGCTTGCCCGTGTGCTTGTAGAAACCTAACTGGTTTTCTACATTCCTTACGACCTCGTGACAGAATTTCACTCTTAAGTCTCCCGTGAACTCGGGTGACATAGAGAAAACTAGAATCGACATTACATCCGACTCATCTGCCATGAATCTGAAATATTCAGCAAATTCCTCTTCTGGGGCATTGCTTTTGGGTCGTGACATGGGCTTATTGATCACATAAAGCTTACCCTGGGCACTCAAAACATTCTGTAAGTGCAACTTCCAAACTGGAAAGTTCTGGCCCGTAAGCTTCCACTTGCCCGTAATAAGGCGAAGTGATTCCTCAGGTGAATAAAACGGAATGCTAATTGGAGACATCTACATAAGAATATAAATTCCAATTTAGTTTATAATTATATATAATTCTAATAAATTATTACCCTTAAAATAAATTTATTAGACTAGAATCCATATTTCACATGTGTCGGGAAGCATGTGATCATGTCAAACCGACTCATGCGATCTATGGTAGGTAACACTATACCAATCGTATTCCTATCTGAAAATACGACTTCTAGATCGTCGGGACATCGGATATTAATAATCCGTGCATATTTAGTCCCTCTAGTGCATTTTGGCCTGGTACCACTCAGTGAATAAATAATTACCAAAATAGATTGCACCACCCGGGACCTGGACAAACTCTGGCCGGTACCACCCGGAGATAATTCGCAGAGTTTTATCACCTTCCAGTTTCGGTTTGAACACGGGCGTTCATAGTGTGTGCACTTACAACGCCCTATGTACCTTACACCGGAAGTGCCCCTAAAGTGGGTTGCACTTACTAATCTATGATTTTAACAAGGGTCTAAATTGCCAGTTTCCTTTTTCAAAAACTTTGAAAAACTGGATCCAAACACTAGCTGTATTTGTATCCTTTTAATTTTTTAAACAATCCTTTCAAAAGGGCAATTCATATTTAATAACAATTATGTAAATTAAACAACCACGCAATTTAAATATAAAAAGCATAGTCATAGCCTAAACCCTTAAACTAATGTTGTTTTGTGAGCCAACACAAAACAACGGTCTCAATCCCTAAGTGACAAAAGTCTTCAACTTCTGGCACTCCCACTGGCTCCGAGATCCATGGTCGTCGTCCTCGTCTCCGTCTCGATGTAATTAAAATAATTATTACAAATGGGTTTAAATGGCACGCAGGCCTCCCAACTAGTCTAATAAAACATTAAAATTACAAAAGGGGTTGTAAATGGCACGCAGGCCTCCCAATTAGTCTAAAACGGATAAATAAAATAAAACACAACCACGGGTCTAAAAGGGTTCAGCTATGACTCATAATTAAACGAATTAAAATACAATTGAATTTTAACCGGATAATTATAAAACCAAAAATTAATTTAAAACAAATAAATCAATTTAATCCTGAGAAACGTTTTAAACCTATCTGGTTAATAAACGATTCCTACATCGACGTCTATCCGGAAACGGATTTCACACGGGACCCGCTAAGGAGAAACGATCGAAAAACTATCGATTCCGAATTCCGGTACTGATGGCAACGACCGAAATCATCACCATTGATACCGGTCGGATCTGAACACCAATCGATCACCACCAACCACCAACCATCGACCCGCCGGTCTTGGTAGTCGGCCGGTGGTTTGCAACCATCAGCGATGACGATGACGCGAACGCCACCGCCACCGCTGTGGCTTACGCCCGGTCAATCGACAATGGCCACCGCCATCGCCGAAGACCGGCTATCACCATTGTTCGCCGGCGACAGCAGCGGCTCAAAAGCCACCACCGCCGCCTCTCGTTTCGGCAGTGGCCGACGCCGCGGCATAGCAGCAATCAACCACCGCCACCGTCTATCCGCCGGCGACAGAAAACAAGACGCCATCGCCGCCACCACCACAAACGGTGGTGTGGCGGTCGATTGGGAGTACGACGGCAGCAGCGGAAGTTGCCTCCACCACCGCCGCCTCCCGGCGTGAACAACAAAACCACCACTACTGCCGACGGTAGTGGTAATAACCACCGCCACCGATCGGCGGTTAACAAAAACCATCAACGCCGCCACCACCACATACGGTGGCGTGGCGGTTTGTTCTTTGTCCGACACCACCACCACCACAATCGGTGGCATGGTGGTGTTTTCTGGCCGTGACCGACGCTGCTACCACATACGGTGGTGCGGCTGGTGGTTTGGTTCGCAAAGACAGCCGGCGGCCACCACAAACTGTGGTGAGCCGTCGTGGTGATCGAGTGGTCGGCGATCGGCCTGGTGGTCCGACCGGCTAACGGCCGTCGTTCCACCGTCGATCGCATCGATTCGTTAGGTTTTTAACAAAAGATTCAATTTTTAAAACCAACTATATGAATAAAAACTAAAGCTTTTAAAACCTAATCAGTTTATCAACCTGATCTGCAGGTTTCAGGAAGTGGCTCTGATACCACTGTTGGGAATCGAGGGATACAAGAACATGCACAGCGGAATAAAACCCTTTTCCCAATCGAGGATCCAATCCCAAACCATACAGACACAATAAAGGGTGTTTTGGTGGATTACCTTTGCGAATAATAACTCCGAAACGCAAGCAGGGGTACACTGCTACTGGCACCGGTTGAGAGAGTTGCTAGACCACCACCGAGGATTACCCGAAAAACTAATGCGAACCTTCCTCCTACTGGATTTGGCGCCGGTTTTTAGGGGAGAGAGAGAGAGAGGTTTTTCTGGGTTTTTAGAACTGAATTCATCAATTAGCTGGCACCCTTAACCCCTTATTTATATGGACAAACCTAGCAGTGTTTGATTCCATATATAATTCTTGGTAATTATCTCTGAAATAACTTCCATAATTATCCTTTTAATTAATCCAACTGATTAATTAATTATAAATAATTAAACTAATTATTTATTTATTTCTTTTTCTCTCTAAATAATTAATTAACCAATTAATTATTTCCCATAATCCAAACATTCTCATTTTGGTGTGCAGCAGTGTGACCTACTAGTGTCTTATAACATTGGATACGATAACCCTGTTACTGTCTCGCACATAATCCTAACAGACTCACCGGCAAAGGCTGTGCTTGGAAGACTCACCGGCAAAGGCTGTGCTTGGAAGACTCACCGGCAAAGGCTGTGCTTGGAAGACTCACCGGCAAAGGCTGTGCTTGGAAGACTCACCGGCAAAGGCTGTGCTTGGAAGACTCACCGGCAAAGGCTGTGCTTGGAAGACTCACCGGCAAAGGCTGTGCTTGGAAGAGTTCCGGCGATGAGTGACCGGCGATGAGTGTGCGTGGAAGAGTGACCGACAAAGTTTGTGGCTGTCTATGACTAGTTGATCTTTAGCTTTCTTTGACTAGCTACCATCTTTCCTTGACTAGTTGATCATCTTTCTTTGACTTGCGACCAAAAAAATCAGTACCAGCTGATCATCTTTCTTTGACTTGCGACCAAAAAAAATCAGTAAAAAAATTGCATCTGCCGAGTCTCGAACTCGGGCAGATGCTGTGCGGGGTGGGAAAAGAACTGGAGTTGGTAGAAGGATGTGAGTGTCGACATGGGTATAGGGGGGTCTATAAGTTTAATAGCGGGGTCCAAATTCGAAACAATTTCGTCAAAAGATAATGATATCCAAAAAAATTTCGTAAAAACAAAAAAATTATATAATATAATTTGATCATATTAAACAATTTCATTATGTATAATAAGATAATAAAATCAAAAAATATTCAATATCGGGCTCATCTCGAACGTATCGACAAGACAATGATAATGATGTAACTTGTTAAAATTAAAATGTATTTTAGTTAATATATGATTATATGTGTTAATATTATTTAAAATGCAAAATGTAAAATAAATAACTAAAAGGGTACAAATTGTATTAAGTTAACTATTTAAGGGGGCTAGTTGTAACTTGCTTTTGGAATTCCAATAATGTGATTTGAAATAAAGTAACTTGATATATTATTTATTTAATAATTTGATTTGAAATAAAGTAAAGTTATCGATTTGAAATAAAGTAAAGGTTCTCGATTTGAAATAAAGTGAAAGTTCTCGATTTAAAATAAAGTAAAGTTCTTGATTTGAAATAAATTAAAGTTATTTATTTGAAATAAAGTAAACTTTTGATTTAAAATAAAATAATTTTTTTTGATACAGATATATATCGAACTAAACGAACGAGCGCACCGAAATATGCATGTGTATTATATTAATGTTAATATAAATATTTTGTCTAATATTATTATGTTATTTATTATCAAGGTATCGTATGCCTCTTCTTGAGATAATTGGTGTAACATCAACCAACAAGACATTTTGCATAGCGTTTGTTTTCATGCATAAAAAAAGTATCAAATATTGGGCTTATTTCGAATGTATCAACGAGACGATTATAATGATGTAACTTGTTAAATTATTATCTTTAACTTAAAAAAACTTACGAGTGATTTTTTTCTTTATTTAGAAAAGGTAATAATAATAAAAATCAAAGAAACAACACGTTTTAGCGGCCTATATATAGTTAAATCCAAAAATATTCAATATTGGATTCATTTCAAAGGTATCGACTATCGACGAAACAATTATAATAGTGTAACTTGATTAAATTAAAACATATTTTTAATGCATTTTAGCTAATATATAATTACATGTGTTAATATTATTAAAATGTAAATGAAAAATAATAAACTAAAAGGTATAAAGTAAGGGGCTGTTTGATTTTTGAATTTTATCTCTGAAGAGCTCTGAAATCTGATTCGGTCAGATTTTTGAACTTTCAGAATGTTTTTTTTTAAGTCTTCATAGTTCTAATATCTGAAAAAACATCTGAAAGAAAACGTGACAACTTGCAATCTGAAAACCTCTAAATGGCGTATCATCTTCTTCCTCCTCCTCTCATTGACGACCATCGTTCAAGGTCTACCCCCTCCTCCCACCGACGACCATCGTTTTAGGTCGACCTCCTCTTCCCACCGTCGACCGTCGTCTAGGTCTACCTCCTGGCCCATCGTCGACCGTCGTCCGGGTCTACCTCCTCCTCCCACCGGCGACCGCCGTTGGGTTTACCTCCTCCTGCACTTCCCACCGTCAATCGCCGTTGGGTTTACCGGGAACAAGTAGAAATCGATGAGATGAAAATGGAGGATTCAGAAAGAATGGAAATGGAGAAAATGGAGGAAGAGTGGAAAGTTGGGGATGAAAAAATAGAGGTGCTGGAACATTGTTAAAGGAGAAAGCATGACCTCGATTTCTCTGCATTGGTTCTTGGTTTTCTCAATTTTGGGTTTTTTTTATTTATGCTTCTTGAATATCTATTTAAAAATACTATTTTTGAAGGAATTAAAAATATTTTACTTTATCAATATATGTCTATTTATTAATTTAAATTCAACTTTTAGAAAAATAAATAATTTTATAAGTTCAGATTTCAAACATAAAAAAAAAAAACAGTCTTATAGATTCAGATTCAGATTCATATTTTAAACGTTAGAAAAAAACAGTCTTATAGATTCAGATTTCAGACTTCAGCACTACCTCTAATTTTTCAGACATGGAATTAGATTTTAGACTTCAGACCTCTTAAAAAACAAACAACACCTAAATTAAAGGGAACCACTTTCAACAATTATTTGTCTTTTTCCGCCTCCAAAGACTTAATACATCAGGTTGCTACGCAAGGCCACGTCTAATGACTTGGTCGAAGCAGCTGAGCTTGTAGGTCGATCCGACACAGATTGGACACCTCACACAAATCTCATGCTTTGAACCTATCAGTCCGCGAATCTGAATGCGGATGTCAATGTATGGATGAAGTTCATACGACATTCCGTATCTCCAACTACTACTCATGGCACTAACCTTTCCATCGAGAAAATGCTACTTTTTATTACTTAATGACATGTACGATCAATCATGGACGGATCATGGTGAATAGTATCAAAGATTGTGCTGACTGAATCCGCAAAAAGCTATATTTTGCGGGAACTCTCGGGGTGTGTTTGGTACGTAGACATGATAGGACGGGATAAGATAGAACAGGACATGACAGAACAACTGTTCAATATTTCCTAAGACATGACAGGGCAAGACTGGACAAAACAAGACTGATGGTAAATTATCATGAAAGAAAAAATCATTCTGTATTTGAGGGGTATAATGGTAAATCTGACTATGTTCTACTTAGTTCTAGGGGGCAGGACGAAATACGTTTGTCCTACTCTTATTCCACTTAGTTCTGGTGTGTCCCACATAGATGTCTGCCAAATAAACATAGAACAAACATATCCTGTCCTGTACTATTCCATCTTGTTCTGTGTACCAAACACACCCTAACTTATATGTTAGTCGACGTAAGTGTCCCGCAATATGTTGATGTTCTGATCTTAAAGGAGCAAAGGGATAAATGGGTACTTGACATGAAGGCGGTAACTCGGCTACGAGAAAGGAAAAATTGCGGGATCGAAGCCACTAAAATGATGTGTATGATGCAAGATCTACTCACACAGAATAACACCCTCACGGATACCATTCTGAAGCAAAGAAACGAGTGCCTCGACAAGATTGTTGCATTGCAGGAACAAATCTTTGGAGGAAAGCGCAAAAAGAAAGCAAAGAACGCTGTTGGCATTGGAAAGTTGGTGATAAGGCAGAAATCAAGGGTTGATGCAACAAAGAAGCTGATTAGAGAGCTAAAGGCAGTGAAAGCTTAGAATACGAAGTTGATGGACGAGATAACAGTTTTGAAGGCTAAAGTGAACCCGACGGAGACCAGACAACCTACTTTCAGCGAGTAGGACAGGTTCTGCATGTTTCTTTTAGCTCCATATTAGTGTAGAAAATATACGTTTTAACTTAGGCTACTATTTTGCATTTTTAGGATTATTTTTATGGTTAGAATTCACAATATAAACACTTGTTAATTAACATACATCTCAAAGTAATTTTCATAGTTGCATTTACATGTTTGATGATTGTGATGCTAGAACTAGCTTTGCACTTGCTTTGGAAATTAAATTTGGTCCACTTTATTGTTGGTATGGATTTTTGGCTATTTCATCTACCCAAAAGGCCAACCTTTTTGTTGCCATCAAAATCACCGGGACCTTACGACGAATCCAATGAGGACATTGGACAATTCCGTTTGAGAGTGGTGGGGCGTCTTACATGACCAAAAATATTACCCACATACAAATTCTCTTCGAAACACCGAAATATTCAATAGGAGTAGGTGTACCTCAAATATTGCATCCATTAAAACACCACAAATATCCCAAAGGGATAGGTGCAAGGTTTAAAAAAACAAAAACGAGCCTCGAGGCGTTTTCCTCCGAGGTATGAGAGGCGTAATCCCCGAAACTGTCGAGGCGTAATTTAATATTTCAAAGTACATAATTTAATACATGACACTTAAGAAAAACTACATAATTTAATAGTTAGAAAACAATGAAACATAACTTAAAACTCAAAATCCTACTTAAACATCAACCAAAGCAACCAAAATATTTAGTTCTAAACTACTAATCATAAAATCATGACACGTGATCCATTTGAAAAGCACCACCATCATATTGATAAACATGATTATCATCGTCAGCGTCATCTTCTTCTAAGTCGATCTGAATACTTTTCCTCTTTCTTGAATTTGAACTTCCGCTTCATCTCTAATAGGCTCGTCTTCGTCCGTTTCATCAGTTGGATTGGCCGTTCATTCATCGTCCAAGGGAAGGTTTTCAACAACTAAAGGATCTTCATCCTCTTTTTGCGCCTTTTTCTTGAGATGTTGGTGTCTCATCTTATTGTTGTACATAATGTACACCAAGATGTTCATTCTTCCTATGGTTAAGCGATTTCTCCTTTTTGTATGGACTTGATTGAACGTACGCCAGTTACGTTCACATTCAGAGACAAAACACGTAAGCCCAAGAACTTTCATCTCAAATGATCTAAGCTTCGGCACCTCAACTCCATAAGTATCCCACCATTTAACTATGTATTTCAAATAAAATAAAGAAAATAAGTTAAGAATATATAGAAAATTAGAAGTCTTTAAAACTAAAAAAGTTTTTATAAAATATGATTATTTACCCGGTGGGCGAGTTGTATAACTTGAAGCTCCTCTAATGCTAAACAATCCCTGTCTGTGTTTGTAGGCATCAAGTTGAGCCTCAATCTTCATATAGATGTCATCATCTTCAACAAGCTTCCCCATACAGTTGAACAATCCCTGTGTAACCTCTGCATGGTTAGATATGTTGGAAGCATATCTATATTGAAACTTCAAAAGGTAGCCTGCTGCATGTAAATCACGATGCAACTGGTGCTCCCACTTTAAATCGATGATGTCCCAAATTTCTTTATAAGAAGATAAATCACCATCAAATTTGATGTAATCTTTTCCTTCGCCTCATCCATAGCCCCATAAATGAATATCACGGGAGTCACACCATCAACGATCTGTAGAACACACACAAGGGGTCTTGTGGTTCTAATTGAATAAACCACACTAGGCCAAAAAGTTCTCTCATCCATCACAATCTTTTTTATTGCTTTCCCCTCTGGTTTTCCCCCATGCACTGTTTGACCACTCGTTTGATGTAAACATGTTCTTTAGTGGTTGCTTCAACTCGAACATGCTTTCTAGTGTCAAAAACGTTGTGGCAAATTGGGTCGCCGCAGGGCGAACAAGGTCTTTCTTTGCAAATTTTCTTGTTAAGCACAATACCCACCGATGATTTTGAATAAAACTGCTCAACTATTTTTCTCTAAGCAAAGCATTTTTTTGCTGAGGCAACTCGCCAATTTTCTCAAGCATCAAATCGATGCAATGAGCAACACATGGAGTCCAATACAAATGCTTTCTCTTGTTCATTAACAAAGTTCCGGCAGCCTTGTATGCACTAGCATTGTCTGTGACCACTTGAACCACGATCTTTTCACCTATCTCTTCAATAACGCCATCAAGTAATTCAAATAATTTTTGTGCATCTTTCACACAGTTTGATGCATCAACAGTCTTCAGGAAAACAGTCCCATGTTTATTGCTGACGAGAAAATTAATCAAGCTTCTATTGCGCATGTCTGACCAACCATCTAATAACAACGAGACATCGGTTTCTTTCCAAGTTGCTTTGATGTCGTTGATGATATCGGTCGTTGTTTTTACTTTCTCTTTTAGTATCCACGTTCTCAGCTCGTGGCTTCAGCCTACAACCGTAGTTTCCAATTGAACGCAACATGTTATGGTAAGCGTGACTTATTGCGGCGTTGAATAGAATCCCCTTCTCAAAGAAGAATCTTCGTATATCCACACACACTTGATTTCGCAGCTCTTTGGAGTTTGTTGGATTTGGTGCTACATTTTCCTTTTCTCTGGCATTTCCCATAAATCGATCCATGAGACCTCTAACCCCTCTAACCCCTCTAGTGGCCGGAAACTCGTAAGTTGCCCCCGGGTGACTCCTTCTGGGGTGACTTTTGTGGTTATTTTAGTAAAAGTGGGGAGAGAATGGCTACCTGATGGTTCTCTATTTACAAATGGCTATATAAATTAGTTACTCCAGTTTATAATGTTAAAAAAGACAAAAAAATACAACATCTTTTGTTCTTTACATATATGTCTATAATTATAAAAAGCAACATCTTTACATAACAAAGATAATACATTATATTTCAAAGAATGTGTACACTAATAGCAGGCTTTAAGAAAAAAAAAACAGAACTCATAAATCATAATGAATTCACAGAAGTTACATACTTACAGATGCAGAAAACTGAAAAATTTAAGAACTTACCTATCCTAATTGATTAGGCCTTCAACCTAACTGAGAGTTGGAGTAATTTGCAAATCAAAGAAAGTTCAATTGAACTACAATGGAGGTCGTATGGGATAGGGACAAAAGCAAGGTGATCTGGGTCATTAATTAGGCTGTGAGATGTATAGAATGAAGCGGTTTCTTTTATAAGAGAAAGGGTTGGGTTCGATTAATAGGAATTAGGAAGCAAAGATAATTATCAATTATAAATTGATATGATTTGTTAGAGAATATGATAAAAAAGAAAAAAATATATGATCGACTAAACTAATAGTTGATTTTAGTGAGATATAGACAATTAAAAAATAATTTAGTTTCCTAAGATATAGGGATTATCCTATTAGGATATATATAAAAATCAGTCTCAAATTATATAAAACAAAAAAAACGTTAACATTATATGGAGTAGACGCCTCAGCATCACCTCACTGCCTCGTCGACTATCTCACCTATTGAGGCATGCGTTTAAGTATAGCAGACAGAGATGCACATTCCTATGCGATTTTCTTCGGCACCGTTCTAAGGCGCGCCTCGAGGCGTACGCCTCAGACGCTTTTTAAAACCAAGGATACGTGTATGCACAACACAAATAGAGGGCAAAAAGTGACAAAGCGCAAAATTTTAAAGTTTTTAGTGTTGTTGCATTGAGAGAAAAGGCAAAGGGGAGTTCAAAAGCACGCCAAAATGAGTTCCAATAAAAAAAGTCCAAACAGTCTGTACCAAAGAAGTATGTACCATAACAAAGAGAATGCAAAGTTAGCCTATGGTCGACTTACATGTAGGGCTGTGCAAAACCCGACCGAACCCGAAAAACCCGAAAACCCCTACCCAAAAAAACCGATTTGGGCCGACCCAACTCCCCGAGAACACCCGACCCCCGAACCCGTATACCCCGAGCCTTTATGCGGTTCGGTTCGGGTATTAATAATCCAACCCCGCCCCGACCCGAAACCCGAAAAAGTTAATACCCTCACATCTGTTTTTAAATATTTTACTAAACCCTAATACATATAATAATAATTAATCATTAGTCTTGGACTCATCATCATCTGCCGTTTGCGATTGAAGAGGAAAAATCAAGAAGTAAAACCAAAAGTCAGCGTTCCCTTGACCATTGTTGCCGCCTGCGACCAGTGTGAGTACTCGATTCCTGGTCTGCTACTTATGTAGTTATGGTTTTCTTTTATGAAGATATATAATATTGTTAGGAATTATGTGCAGAGTTGACAAACCAAGTGGTTATATATCCAATGTTACGAGACACTTGAGGGTCACACCTGTGAGGACCTATAAGTCGAACAAGTTAGATGAAACCCCGAAATGGAGAATTAGAATTTATAATAGTGTATTATAAATCAGTTGGGTAATTTCAGTCAGAATTGCCAAAGTTGGAGGGTTATTAATTAATTAGGATATTATATATTTATTAGATAAATAAATATATAATAGTTAATTAATAAGATTTTTATATATATTAGATAAATATATATATAATCATAATTATCATATGCAAATTCTTTTCCAGCTAATTAAAAAAGGGAAAGGATTTGAGATAATCATAATAAGGAAACTGGATTCCATACAAACTGTATTTTTCCTCCATATAAATAAGGCTTATGGGTTAAGGAAAAATCTAAGCTTTTCAATTAAGAAAAACAGTTCTCAGTTTTCCTCCTCCCTCCTCTCCAAAACCGGCGCTGATTCCCACCCCCCCGGTCGGTTTTTGGTTTTGATTGTTCGGGTTTCATAAAGTTCAACTAGAAGAACATTCGTTGGTCGATCACCGGTGGACTAAATCTCGAGCAATCCAGGTAAATTGATCTAACCTGATCTTTTAGGTTTAGAGCTATAAACGATTAAAATCATTAGGCTTTAATGGGTTTTTAGCTTTTATCGCTTCCGCATGATTAGATCGAAAACAACGAGTTTCTGATCACGTGGGTTTTAACAGTTTGTTTTAAACCTATGAGATATATCAAACCAGCGAGGTTTGATAGATCTGTGTTAATCCTCGAGTCAGTTTGATCCGAGGATACCCACAAAAACCCTACAGTGGTATCAGAGCCATTGTTAATAAATCGTTTTAGTTTCAGTTTTTACCTGTTTATGTCAATTTATGCGTGATCCGTTAAAATTGGTCGTTTTTCTCGTTTTGGTTTTAAAATTTTAATTTTATCACTTCGAACACACCAAGAACACCCAACCGACGATCGGCGGTAGAATGGCGGCAGTTAGCTGGCCGGACCGCCAGGCCGATCGCCGGCTGTGAAATCTCGCCACATGAGCACCAAGCCGCACCACCCGATTGGTGGTGGCGGCACACGCTGTTAAATCACACCACCAGCAACGGTGGTGATAGCAGCGGCGTCGTAATCGACCACCGCACCACGATTTGGTGGCGGTGGTAGCATTGTCGGTACGATGGTGACAGCGGCTTAAGGCCGTTAACATCGTCGGAGCACCACGAAACACCTGCCAAGCCGCCGGCTGCCTTACGGCCATGCCGGGCGGCGGCGGCGATTGGCTCTCAAAATCAATCGCACCACACAAAAAACACCGGCCGCACCACAGTTCGTGGTGGCGGCATCAAGCGTCGTAATCAACCACCAGACCGCACCCCAGTTGTGTGGTGGTGGCAGTAGTGAACAAACGACGATGGCAACGTGTGATGGTGGCCAAACGATCAATCGATCGATAGAGATGGCGGCAATTTCGCGACCGCCAAGCCGAACACCAGCGAGGTGGTGGCGGCAATTTCGCGACCGCCAAGCCGCACCACCAGCTAGGCGGTGGTGATTTCTTTTTCGGCGACAACCCCGTAAACGATGGTGGCTCGTAATGCTACCGTCGCCGACCACAACCACAGTCGTGGTAAAACTAAACACCGCTGTCTTTGGACAGCGGAAGTGATTGGTGATGATCGGAGGGGATAACGGTAGCCAAACGCAAACGTTACTACCCTAGGGTTTTTCCGTTTTGGGCCAAGTTCCGTAATCGGGCCCAAGAGCCCAATTCTTGGACCAAGTTATGGCCCAAAAGAAATTGTCTTGGTTTTAAGGTTTTCTTATCCAAAAATTATTTTTCTGTATCCAATAAAAATTTATTCAAACCAGTTGAGTTTCGGAATTAAAATTTTTCGGGTTTCTCAAATAGGCCTAATTTTATGTTTTTACTATTTAATTAAAACACTAAGGGCCAGTATTATAAAATTGGATCAATAAAACCCGTTTGATATAATTTTTTGGGTAAATGAATTATTTTTAGATAAAATGGTTTTAGTTTTTGTAAAGAAGGATTTATTGTTTATAAATCTCAGTTTTAATTAAAAACCATTTTTCAACCTAAAATATTTTTGATTCATAAAACAGTTTGTTTTCCGAATCTGTAATAAAACCAAGTTTTATTAAGACAAGATAATTTTAACGGATCCAGATTTATTTCTCGTAATTATAATATTGCTTTTGTTATATTGCATTTATATACATAATTGCGTAATTGCTTGAGCTCGATATATGAATTTCAGTTTGATTTTACATATATATATATATCTATTATAGTGTTTTGCCAACTTAGACCCTTGACATATTTACGGGGAGGCCTGCGTGCCATTTGCAACCCCTTATGTAATAATGACCTTAGGATAGAAAATTTTTTCTTTCTTCTTTCGGGATGACGAGGCCAGTGGGAGCTACTAAAATTCTTCATCCTACCGGAAGTTCTAACAAACATGGCGAGGCCAGTGGGAGCTACGCGAGTTTTGAAGCTTTTAGTAAGATAGGTCATTATTGGTCCCTAGGATACGTTGGCAAAAACTATAATTAGGTACTATGTGATTAATTATTGTTTAATTGCATGGTTGATTAATTATTTGTGATATCTTGCATGTTAATAGTTTTAAATAGAGTTGTTACTTTAAAACTAGTTTATATCACAAAAGGAATATAGGTTTTAGTTTCGTTAAACTTTTCAAAACAATAGTTTTGATTTAAAAACCTATAGGTGATTGTTATACATAAAAGGCAAGTTGACAAAAACAGTTAGTTTTAATCAACTAGGTGTGCTGTTAAAACAGTTAGTTTTAATCAGCAAGTAATTTTAGAACAGTTAGTTTTAAAATTACGTGTATGTTTGAAACAGTTAGTTTAAAACATAAGTAGCCTTTGTAACAATCAGTTTTTCAAAAGCCTGGAAATAAAGTTTTTCAAAACCCCGAAAATCATAGATCAGTAGTGCAACCCATCTAGGGGCACCTTCGGCGTAAAGTACATAGGCGTTGTAAGTGATCACACATTCAACGTCTGTGTTCAAACTGAAGCTGAAGGGGTTACATAACTCTGCGAATTATCTCCGGGTGGTACTGGCCAGAGTATAGTGATCAGGTCCCCAAAATGGTGAGATCTGTTTTGGTACTATAAAGTTCACCGGGTGGTACCGGGCCAAAAAGCACTAAGAGGGACTAAAACATGCACAGGTAGTTGCCATGGTCCCGAAAAGATCTAGGAGTCATGTCAGTTAGATATGATTGGTAAAAGTCCTTACCTACCGAAATAAATACGGGTCTGGTGGAGCAAGAACATTACGCACATCAGGACGTATGAAATAAGGATCCTAGTCCAATAAATTGATCATTTAAGGGTTTATTGATATTTTATTGGAAATTTATCTATTTACAGTTGCTAAGACCAAAAGTTTTATCTTGTGTAGATGGCAAGCACTGTTACCAGCACTAATAATCTTTCCCTCCGATCTATCCTAGAGAAGGATAAACTGACCGGCCCTAACTTTCTCGACTGGGAGCGCAATCTGATGATTGTGCTCAGACATGAGAGAAAGTGGTATGTGCTTGAAGAGCCACTTGGGGAGGCACCTCCGGCAAACGCTCCGGCTGCTGCCAGAAATGCCCACAAGAAGCACTCGGATGATCTCCTTGATATCGCCTGTCTGATGCTAGCAACCATGAGCCCAGATCTGCAAGCAGGGCTCATAAATACAAATGCTTACGACATGATCCGCCAGCTGAGGGACATGTTTCAGACTCAGGCTCGTACAGAACGCTACGATGCCACCAAAGCATTCAATGAGTGCAAGATGGTAAGAGGGACATCAGTAAGTGACCATGTCATGAAAATGAAACGGCACTTAGATCATCTGGAGAGGCTTGGTCATCCTGTTCCGTTGCAGCTAGCAACAGACACCATACTCAATTCACTGTCAGAAGACTACAGGCCCTTCGTAGTCAATTACAATATGAATAACATGGAGAAACCTATAGCTGAGTTGCACTCCATGCTAAAGACAGCTGAACTGAATATGGGGAACAAGAACAAGACCAAGGACGTCTTGATGGTGAAAGACGGAGGGGTTAAAAAGAAGAATGGGCAAGCTAGCACCAGTAAAGGAAAAGGACTAGTCCAGGCCATCCAGAGTGCACCCAAGAAAGGCAAAGGCAAGGGCAAGGGCAAGAAGGTTAAGCCAAACAAAGCTAGGACCGAGAATCGCTGCTTCATATGCAATGAGATCGGTCATTGGAGGCAAAACTGCCCTAAGCGTCATGAAGCAGGTATGTAAACCTTAGAAAATTTATGATTGCTTTGACTTGTCACTTCTTACTTGTTGATTTACAAGTATACTGATACCTAGAGCAAAATGATTATTGCAGGAGGTCAGAAGTGAAATGCCCAGAGGTTGCTGACGATCAAAGTACAAGATGATTTAAGTCAAGACATTTTGAATTTATAATTTCTAAACAGTTGTTTTTGGGGATTTATGTTTTAAACAATGTTTGAATAATTATATTTTATAATTCAATGGTTTTATTTTCAAAAGTTATTGTCTTGACATTGAAATATCTGATTGTGCTTAGTATTTGTATGATCCTAGTTATTGCCTGTTACTTCAATAAAATCTATAAAATTGAAGTAATTTGTATAAAAACTATCAAAAACACACGAGATTCTATAGGAATGTGTTTTGAGAATAAAACATTTATGAATAATAGTTTAGTGATCAAAAGGGAGAATTTAGAATATTAACTCAGATAGCGTTAATAACAGCATTTGTAAAACTAGAAAGATTCCAAGTTCTGGAATCAGGATTTAATCAAATCCAGTTAAGTTTTATAAAAGAAATTCTCAGAATCAACTAATCAAATTTGATCAAGTTTTATTCAAATGTTTTACTTAGAGAATTTAGAACATTAACTCAGATAGCGTTAATAACAGTATTTATGAAACCAGAAAGATTCCAAGATCTGGAATTAGGATTTGACCAAATCCAGTTAAGTTTCATAAAAGGAAATTCTCAAAGTTCATTACTTAAAATTAGAATTGACTAATCAAAGTTTTGACTAAGTCAATAATAAAATTTTGAGTAATAGTTAGTTTTTATATAAGCAAGTGGGAGCCCAATTTATTCTCTATCTATTCTGAGATAAAGAATAAAAGATGCAATTATTGATATATCTCGGAATTCATAATCCAGGTAGGATAAGAATTCATAAGATGTAATTTACCCTTTTAATCAAAAGGATAAAGGTTTCAAAACCCTTGAAACAAAGGTCATGACTGACTTCAAAAATCAATAATTAAAGTGTTGGATTAAAATATAGGATTCCAGTAGATTTGCCAGTATTGCAAATGGAATCAGATTTCAGGAAGAAATCATTCATCTACACAGCAACAAAGGAAAAGTTGCAGTCTTACATATTCAGGAACTGGAAGTTAGTCCAGGTCTCCAAGTTCACGAAATATGATAAAAGTCTAATTGTTGTTTTAAGAGGTGTTTTCAAAACAATAATTAGCAGATACAAGTAAATTCTACAAACAGACTTGTACTTTTGGTTATTACTTTGATTAAAATGGTAAACTTTAATCAAAGGGTTTAAACTAAAGATAGGTGATACTTTATTTTAGACCAATATTTAACTAACGTTAAATAGATATTATGAAAGTTATTAAAGAAAAGACATTCAATCTTGTTATTATTACAGCGTGTAATATGGACTATACAAGATTGATTTCTTTATCACTTTCACATTTTGCATGTTTTAATATATCCAGGAATGAAATCAGTCTCCGATTTTTCATTCAAAATCTGTCCGTGACAACTTATCATTGTGGGAGCATGATAAGGTCATTGTGAACTTTTAGGTAGTTATGATCAGCTGCTGAATAACAGCTACAAGTGTTGTAGACTAAAAGTTGCACAGATATTTGATAGAGTAGCAAATATCGGACGTGATCCGCGGTTGAGATTGCTTCTTGGAGGTAAAGTCATAAGTGAATCTCACAGTGGTTGTCCCTATCACCTGAGGTATCTGATTTGACATCATGAGGACTACTGAATTCTTAGTGCACTCAACCGCTACGCCGTAACAGGGTGGCTATAAAGGATGTAACTAGATTCAGCGGAAGCCGTGGTGTTAAAGGCAGATATGCAAGATGGGATTTGCACCTCTTCTCAGAAGAGAGATATTTCTGGGCCCATCTTGACTGACTAAGTATACTGATGAAGTGCATGGCCATGCCCAAACGAACTGATTAGTTCTTTGTCGTTTACCTATCAGTGAAAGTCAGAAAATCAAGAGAACAGAATCTTGAGTATTTAAGAGTTGACACCTTCCAAGCTCATACTCACAGATGAAATATCGCGATGCAAAGGGAAAAGCCAAGATATACCCAATCAATGAACAGTAGTTTCAAAGATACCCATTCCTCACGGAATATTTATATCACCAGTCTGGGTATAAGAGTTCTTGTAACCTGGTCAGCCTAAGTGCTTGTCTAGGGGCCTCCTTAGGTCCATATAGTCAAAGGTGGTATTGCCAACTTGCACAAGTGGGAGTCTGTTAGGAATTATGTGCAGAGTTGAGAAACCAAGTGGTTATATATCCAATGTTACGAGACACTTGAGGGTCACACCTGTGAGGACCTATAAGTCGAACAAGTTAGATGAAACCCCGAAATGGAGAATTAGAATTTATAATAGTGTATTATAAATCAGTTGGGTAATTTCAGTCAGAATTGCCAAAGTTGGAGGGTTATTAATTAATTAGGATATTATATATTTATTAGATAAATAAATATATAATAGTTAATTAATAAGATTTTTATATATATTAGATAAATATATATATAATCATAATTATCATATGCAAATTCTTTTCCAGCTAATTAAAAAAGGGAAAGGATTTGAGATAATCATAATAAGGAAACTGGATTCCATACAAACTGTATTTTTCCTCCATATAAATAAGGCTTATGGGTTAAGGAAAAATCTAAGCTTTTCAATTAAGAAAAACAGTTCTCAGTTTTCCTCCTCCCTCTCTCTCCAAAACCGGCGCTGATTCCCCCCCCCCCCCCCGGTCGGTTTTTGGTTTTGATTGTTCGGGTTTCATAAAGTTCAACTAGAAGAACGTTCGTTGGTCGATCACCGGTGGACTAAATCTCGAGCAATCCAGGTAAATTGATCTAACCTGATCTTTTAGGTTTAGAGCTATAAACGATTAAAATCATTAGGCTTTAATGGGTTTTTAGCTTTTATTGCTTCCGCATGATTAGATCGGAAACAGCGAGTTTCTGATCACGTAGGTTTTAACAGTTTGTTTTAAACCTATGAGATATATCAACCCAGCGAGGTTTGATAGATCTGTGTTAATCCTCGAGTCAGTTTGATCCGAGGATACCCACAAAAACCCTACAAATATTGTAATATATATTTATACACGTGGTGGAATGATGATGATGGGTTGATGCAAACTGTTGAAATATGTATATGGCTAATGGCTTGATGCAAATTGATATATATATATATATATATGGATGATTCATTATTGCAGTAGTTGATATCTGTCTTATAGGATAAAACACTGACACAATTTTTGGTCATATCATCATGTGAATGATGATATATTATATATTTAATATGATAGAGTCATAGATGGTATAATAGTAATATAATATATAGACCATTGGAATAACATTAATATATATTATCATTAGTGGAATTGTAGTTCTCTTTTTTAGTTTATGAGTTTCTATGTCACTATGTGTTATGTATATATATCTACAGTACATCTATTATTTATCAGTTATTATCTTCTGCTCCTTATTAAATTTACTTCTTTTAATTATTTTTAGGTTTAAAAATGGAAAACAATAATCAAGAACCTTCTAATCCTACCGTCACGCAATTGCATGATTCGCATCCACCTGTTCCGAAAACCCAAAAACGGAAGTCACAGACCAGGGCCGCAGTTTGGGACCATTGTGAGAAGATTTTAGATGAAAACGGGCAAATCATTAGAGCTAAATGTCTCTATTGTCCAAAAGAGTATGAAGCACATCCAAAAAAGCATGGTACTACTTCTTTAAATACCCATATGCATGCTTGTTTGAAAAATCCACATGCTAAGCAGACGAAACAATCCGTGCTTGCCTTTCAATCTGGAAAATCTGATGGTGATGGTGGTGCTTTAACTTCTTGGGTGTTTAATCAAGAAGTTGTACGTAAAGCTTTAGCTAAAATGATTATAATAGATGAACTTCCATTTAGGTTTGTTGAAGGGAGGGGCTTTAAGCAATTTATGGAGAGTTCATGTCCTAGATTTAAGATTCCATCTAGATGGACAGTAAATAGGGATATATTTGGTATTTACTCTGAAGAGAAGACGAACCTTAAGAAATTGTTTAAGACAACCACACAGCGCATCAGTTTGACTACTGACACATGGACGTCTGTTCAAAGAATTAATTATATGTGTATCACTGCACATTTTATTGATGACGAATGGAAACTGAGTAAAAAGGTTGTCTCATTTGTGCCAGTTGTTTCACATAAGGGGGAGTCAATAGCTAAAGCCTTAGAAAGTTGTTTGCTTGAATGGGGAGTCAAAAATATTTTCACTATCACAGTTGATAATGCGTCAAGCAATGATGTGGCCATTGGGTTTATGAAAAACAAGTTGGTGAGTTGGGGTGGTTCTTCTACTAGGGTTGAGTACATACATATGAGATGCATTGCTCATATTCTAAATCTGGTTGTACAAGATGGTTTAAAATTAGCAGATGCATCAGTCAAGAAAATTAGAGATTGTGTTAGGTGGGTGAGAGGTTCTCCATCTAGGCTACATAAATTTAAAGAATTTGCGGAGTTACTTGAAGTGGAAGAGAAAAGTTCTTTATGCCTTGATGTTCCAACGAGGTGGAACTCCACCTACATGATGCTTCGAACCGCGATAGCTTATAAAGGTGTGTTTGACATGTATATGAGTAGTGACAACATGTTGGCTTTGGTAGTGGGTTCGGTGCCTTCAAATAGTGATTGGTTATCTGTTGAGAGCTTGGTGGTATTTTTGAAGACATTTTATGACATGACAATCCGAATTTCTGGATCGCTTTACGTCACTTCAAATTCCTTCTTATCCGAGATTTCAGATTTGAATTGCACTATTGACGATATGTTACAATCCATGTCAGAAATTCAAAAGGTATGTCTATTTTCCATTAGTTTTACATTGATTTTAAATCAAATTGCAGTTTTAATATATAGTTATTTAATTATATGTAATTATTTATATTTTATGAATAGGCCATGGGTGGTAAAATGAAAGAGAAGTTCAGCAAATATTGAGGTGATCCAGATAAGATGAATATGATAATTTTTTTTGCCAACATATTGGACCCAAGAGACAAGGTTGAGTACATAGAAGACCTGATGAAGCAAATGTATGGTGAGAGTCAAGGTAAGTCATGCTTTAAGAAGGTAAAGTCCAAACTTACTATGTTGTTTGAAGAGTATGTCTCAACATATTCTGAATCTATACCTTCTACTACTAGTACTATGATGCCTCCTCCTCCACCTGTTCAGTCTGAAAATGTACCTGTTGGAAGGGCTCAATCTAGACTTAAAACCCAATTAAAGAAACAAAAGATGGAAAGTGGAGCCTCACTCAACAAAAAGAGTGAACTTGAAGTTTACTTGAATGAGTCTACCATAGATGATACAGATGATTTTGATATTTTAAGATGGTGGAAGGTTAACAGTGAAAGGTTTCCTATCCTTTCAAAAGTGGCTAGAGACATACTTGCCGTTCCAATTTCAACTGTTGCATCTGAGTCAACTTTCAGTACTAGTGGTAGGGTCTTAGATAATTTTAGGAGTTCTTTAACTCCTAAAATAGTAGAAGCCCTTATATGCACACAAGACTGGCTAAGAGGTCCTAATCAGCCGATTGCAGTTGAAGAAAACATCGACGAAATTGAAAAGTTTGAGAAAGGTACGTCAATTGTTATAATTTGAGATTTTGAGAAAATATCTTCTTTTCAATTATTATTTTTATATGCAGAATTAACAGATATGAGGATTGGAATTGGAACTTCTATCGTGACGGCGATAATGTTGGTGACTCTATTCCAACGATTGATTTAGATGTAATGTTGCTACTTTATTTTTTATTAGTCTTAATAATTGAACTCTTAGGTGTTTACTTCGGTTTTTTTTATTGAAACTCAGGCACAACAATGAGGACCGAGGAAGTGAAGTTTTGCGCTTTGGACTTTTAAGGTTGGAGTATGAGACACCAAGAGTACAAGACAACAACATTTAAATGTGCCATTGGATTTTTTGGACTAATATTATTGTGTTTGTTTATCATTTAGAACTTAGAAGTGGGGTTTAATATTTTATACTTTTATAGTTTGACTTTGAAGTTTGGATGCCTTTTAGGGGTTTGGCTTTATTTATTTTATCCTTTATTAATTTTAAATGTTTCATTGGTGAAATAGTTGGTGAAATAGTTTGTCTTTCATTTTATCCTGTTGTGTGCCATTGTGATTATATATAATATATTATATACTATAATGAAATAGTTAACTATCAATGACAATTCTCAACTAACATTTGCAGCGCTGATGACAAAATGGTTATGGCAAAACAAATAATTAACAGAACCATATATACTTTTTTTCATTGCATTTTTTATTATTTTAATATGGCAATTCTCCAAAACCGCCACCCGCCCCGAACTAACCCGAACCCCGAACACACCCTACCCCCGATAGCCGTAATGGGGTTGTTTCTACCCGAAACCGATCGATTCTTGCTTCCACCCCGCCCCGCCCCGCCCCGTGCACACCCCTACTTACATGAGTTAAGTATGTGTTTGTTTACTTAGGATTTTTAAGAGTTATATGTTCTATCATGAATTAATCTACGCATGCTTTTATTGCTTGGGGACAAGAAAATGTTTTGTCTCAGGATGGTGATAAGCATTACTAATTAGTGTTTTTAAGCATCTTTTGTTATATTTGTTATATACTGTTAGGATGTTTTGTTCGCGAATTGCAAGCTTCCCAAGAAAGATTAAGCTAAGGAGGTGAATGTTGTAGAGGCAATTACTCTAGATGTGTCTAACATCGTACTTGCCGTGATCATTTCTGAAGTTAACCTCGTGGACTCAAACCCGAGGGAATGATGGGTCGATACGGGTGCTATCCAATCACATATGTTCAAACCGGGAGTGGTGTAACACCCTCCCTAGACCCCTAGAAGGCGTCACGATTAAAAGACTGATATAGAGTCTAGAACAACGGACTTTAAAATTTATTGAATATAATTGACTAACTATTACAGCGAAAGACTAAAAAAAATAGAAAGTAAATCTCAATGAACTAGTTTGTCCCATACCAAACTAGTTATTACAACATAAGTTATATGAAGACATTTTACTACGATTTAATCCAACATCCTTTCCTTGCTAAGTCCTGAGTACGCGCTTATAAGCTAAGCTAAGTGAGTCCATGAATACTTCTAGAACACTTTATCAAGCAGTTAGTATCAAAAGATAGAATGAGCTGGTTATATGATCAACACGCTAAACTTGTCTCAACACAACGGTACATCTAGATGCTCCACAAGACTATAATCTCAACTCAACCGTACATCTATCAAGTTTTTCGCAACAACTTAACTGAAAACTAAACCACCACTTACTGTTCATAGTTTTTATATGAGATATCGTCAGTCTGTAAGAACATAGTACCCCAACTAGTAAGCTGGCAAGCTAACAAGTGATTACCAAGATAACAAGCAACATTAAGTTTATAAGCTTCTATTAAATAGATAAGTGACCATTAAACTAATCATTCTGGCATTTGGTTGATGGGTTGCCATTAGGTTGATAAAATAAGCTGCTATTATGCTGATAAGCTATTATTATTAGGCTGATAAAGGCCATTAAAAAGCTGATATGATGAGATGCTGTTAAGATAAGCTACTATTAATCTGATAAGATAAGCTGCTAATAAAGTAAGCTACTAATAAACTGATAAACATAAGCTGCTGGTAAAATAAGCTACTATCAATCTAATAAGATAAATTGCTGATAAGGTAAGCTACTATTAATCTGACAATATAAGCTGCTAATAAGGTAAGCTACCATTAAGCTGATAAGATAAGCTGTAATTAAGCTGATAAGCTAAGCTACCATTAAACTGATAAACATAAGCTGCAAATAAGCTGATAAGCTAAGCTACCGTTAAACTGATAAGATGAGCTGCAATTAAGCTGATAAGCTTAGCTACCATTAAACTGATAAGATAAGTTGCCATTAAGTTATTACAACTGGTGTCAAATAACCAAGTTTATATTACATCATAAAACGCGTAAACTGAAATCATGCGATTAAATGTATAACTGAATAAAAGCCACTTCACTAAAACTTACTCATCGTATATCCTCCCCTTGGGGAAACGAGTCATGAAAACTCACCTGAATCGCCAAATTGTTGAGCTACGTTCTGCGAGCTTCCTACGAACCGAACACCTAAGCGAATGATTACGGAACACCCAAAATTATGTTTAGAATTAGTTTAAAACTAACTTTACTGTAACTTAACTTACTGATGGCCACCTTACGATCCAAAGGGTTTAACTGTCGTCTATGTTTTAAACTAATTAACTCATATATGTCTTAGTTAGTTTCCATAAAGAATTTACTAAACCCATTACTCTAATGCATGGCATAGACAAGATGGTTGATGATAGCCACAAATTCCTTTCACACCCTGGCTATTCAGACTGCTTATCCATAACTTCACCCATCATTAAATAATAAATGCAGACACCACACAACACATGAAGCAAAATGGCTCTCTGGGTCTATACAAACAAAAACGTGTATATATAAGGTTCAAGACATGCAGAACTAAAGAAGACACCAGCCACTACTTCTCGTTGTCACTTTCGATGAGGGTCTTGGCCAAAGCCTCGCCTCCAAGTGTACACTTTGACCACCAAATTCTATACCGGGTTGATTTACTGGTGACCCCCTGTGCAGCCTCTATTCTCGACGTGGTCGGTCTAACGGCTTAGACCAAGGTTAATGTTCCCGATTCATCTAAACAACTAGATCACAGCGACATGGATTTCGTGCCGAACCTGTGACTGACAACTCACTATGACGGACCCATAGCCAAAGCAACGTTCCTGATTTTCGGTTACCCTTTATAGCAACGGCGACCCTGAACATCGCTTCACCATTTTATGAATAAAGCGACCACTCGAGACTTCAAACTTCATGATTATACACGTAAACTTAAAACTCGAAAGAGAACACGACCCATTATGTAAGGTTGACATGTTTGTTCGTTACCCAGAAAACACACAGGTTATATGACTAAACAAGGACGAAGAGAATTTCTGACCGGAATAACAAGGCTGCTGCTCTTTTTCTTAAACCCAAAAGCCCTTCAAATCCTTCGTCTTTCCTTTTCCTCCTCTGCTCTCGCTCTCTCTTTATAATCTTTTCAGAAACTATCTAGAGAGAAAATCTAGTTGGATAAACGCTTCCTTTCCGTGACAAGACTCTTGTTTTTCAACTCATTTCTACTCTTTTTCTGCAAGTGTGGTTATCCCACGTTTTCTCATTAATTTAAATTCTCAAATAATTGTCTCTTTCCAAAACTATATTTCTTTTGTGAGGGTCTCTAAAAGTTGTAACTTCCTCCACCTCCTTCCAGTTACGAATTCCTAGGAGAATCCCAAGGTGGATTACTTCCACTATCTTCTACTTTGATCCCTGAGTTCCTTTTAGTCCTCACCTTTCTGTAAATGCCTATTTAAGTATTTCACAACTACAAACATCTCAGTTAGACCCCTAAGTTGGGGTGTTACAAGTGGTTTAGGAACTTCAAAGTTGTTGACAACAGTGACAAGCTTTTCATGGGAAATTCGACGACTTCAGAGATCAAAGGAAGTGGAAACGTTGTTCTCAAGATGACATCCGGAAAGCAACTTACTTTGAATGATGTGTTGTATGTACTTGAAATGCGTAAGAATTTTAGTTTCAGGTTGGTTGTCGAACAATGTTGGTTATCGAACAAACATGGTTTTTGTTTGGTATTTGAGTCTGATAAGTTTGTACTTACTAAAATGGGTATGTGATAACACCAAAATTAAACATGTTTTGGTTGAGCTTAATTGTATGACTTTACCCCATTTCACAGCCGTTTCTGATCATTTCACTCACCAATTGAGCTTATTATTGCTTTGCAGGATTTGGAGGCCGTGGAACGGAAAAGTACGAAAAAAGGCGAAAAAACGTGAAAAATGCACAATCTCAATCCAGGGGCTTCTTAGCGATCGCGAACTCCCAGATCTGGCGCCGCCAAGTTCGATAAAGATGAAGACCAGGGTTTGACCTAAGTGCTTCGCGCCGCGAAGCAGCCGTCTGGCGATCGCGAAACAGGCTATGGATGCTTCTTTTAAATACCAGCCTCCTCCTTCAGTTTAGAACACGCATGCATAGACGAGAGAAACATCGAGGTAGAGAGTGGTGCTGATACGCTGCGGGGTTCGATCTTCGATCATCCGTCGTTGTACTGTCGGTATCATGTCTGTGTCTACTATTATGTTTTCCGTTTTTACAATGTCTAGTGAGTAGTCTCTTATAGTGGTACTTATTGTGGTCGATGAACCATTGTGGATGATGATTTTATAATTAATGTTTATTGGTTTGCTTTTGGTTAATTGAATGTGTGTTATGGTTCCGTTCTGATTTATATTGTTTGGTTATTTGAACTCGTTGGTTGGGTGTATCTGTTTTGACCAAAATAGATAGACTCCGATAGGATAATCAACCTACCTTGACCTACCCTTCGTCCCGGAGAGTTGTGTTAAGTGGTTACTCGGACCGAGAGCGACCAGGTAGTAGAAAACCATGCAATAGAAATAGTTTCGGATGACCGGTACTAGATTGTCTGACAAACGACCTAAGTATTGGGACTAGGAGGATCAAGACCTAGTTAACAGCCATAGTCATTACATGTTAGGGTGTCCTAGACTTAAATTCCTACAATAACCAAAACAACCAAACCTTTGGCCTATTTTAATCATCCATTTGGGGATTCACTATACCATGATAAGTACAACTGTTTTTCTTCATATAGTTTTTAATCAATCTTTTGAATTGCTTTCGTACTCCTTAGTTAAGTTTAGTCGTCTTTTGAGTCATTAAAACCTTTTTCATAAACCCCCCCCCCAAAGCTTTAGGTTAATTAAACTGATCTAGATTAATAGTCTACGATAACTTGACCGTTCCCAGCGGTAGATACGATACCTGGACTTTCCTACACTATATTACTCACGATCAGGTACGCTTGCCTGTATATGTGGTAAGACAGTGGCTAGGCTTTTAGAGTTTAAAACTTGTTTCGCTTTTTATATATAATAATTACCGCATCAAGTTTTTGGCGCCGTTGCCGGGGAACGGTAGTTGTTAGATTTTAGTCTTTATTAGTTTTGTTAATCGATCCTTGTGAGGGATTCTTTCCCTTGCAAGTTTTTGGCGCCGTTGCCGGGGAACGGTAGTTGTTAGATTTTAGTCTTTATTAGTTTTGTTAATCGATCCTTGTGAGGGATTCTTTCCCTTGCAAGTTTTTCGCTTTCTAGTTTAATTAGTTATTTATATTTTATCTTATCTCTTTGTTTCCCGCAAGTTGCCCGTAACCGTTTGTTGTGGTTTCAGTCATGACGGACTTGTTAGAGCCATTTAAGGAGCCGGAGAGAGAATTCAGAAAAAGAAATAAAAAGAAGTCAAAAGCCAACAAAGTTCGCCCGAGAGCATTGATTTTTGAGATGGGGGACGAAGCACCTATGTGGACCGCCAGGAGAGCCGCTCCAACCGTACCCACCAATCCGATAACGAAGCCGGACCTAAACAAGGAAATCCCGGGGAAGCTCCTTCACATGATCAAGGACCTTACCTTCGACGGGAAAAGCGATAGCAATCCTATCGTACATATGGAGAACTTCGTAGATATATGTGATCTATTCAAAACGGAGGAAGGCCGAGATGATGCGATTCGCCTTCGAGTCTTTCCTCTTACACTTACCGAAGAAGCTAGAGCTTGGTTGCGCTCGTTTGAGCCAAGTTCGATCACCACTTGGGAGGGACTTCCTTCAAAGTTCCTTTCCCGACTCTTTCCACCATCCAAAATCGACAAGTTAAGAGCCGAGATCCGATCCTTTCAACAAGATGACGGGGAGACCATATCCGAAGCATGGGAACGTTTCAAGCACCTTCTAGATTCGTGCCCGAGTCACGGATTGAATAAGAGTGAACAAGTCCAAACCTTCTATAGTGGACTTGCTTATTCTTCACGAGCTACATTGGATTCATCTGCAGGGGGTGTCTTTATGTACAAAACGCCCACAGAAGTATACAAACTTCTCGAGGACATGCTCATACATAACATAGATTGGAGGACGGACAAGCGCTTGCAAATCCCAAGGATGACCGGAAAGATCTCAACCGACTTCGATCCATCCGATGAACTAGCCGCAATGAAAAACCAACAGGTAAAGTTTCAACGCAAAATCGAAGAACTAATTAAATCTGTTCATGCTTTGCAGGTTGGATGCGAGGAGTGCAATGGACCACACTTGACGAAGGATTGCCCGAATCGTCCAATGATGACACCCAAGGAGGTGAACTATCTTAATCGAGGCGAATATCAAGGGAGGTGGAACAACAATCGTAATTTCATTCCTAGACCTCCCGGTTTCTTTGCACCAAATCAACAAAACCAAAGACCGGATGGAGAGCCACGTGTTTCTATCGAGGACCGAATACTCCAATTCATGGATTCACAAAATAAGCTAAACGATGAGGTAGGTTCATACTTACGTAACCACCAAAGTACTATCCAGAATTTGGAATTGTAGGTTGGTCGTGTTTCGCAAATGTTAAGTGAAAGGACTCAAGGGGAGTTGCCAACGCAAACCCAAGTCAACCCAAAGGTGGAGAATGCAAAACCGATGCTCATGATGACCGGAGAACCATCAAAGAAGAAGTGGACGGATATCTACACGAAGAAGTATGTGGAGAGCGACAGTGGTAGTGAACCCGATTATGCCACAGATTATGACTCGGAGGGGTTCACCATTTCGTTCGAACATCTAGGACTCAAAGGACCCGTTGCTTCAAGTGATGATGAGGAAGAAGATGGAAAGCAAGGCGGATACGCGGAGTTCGTGATACCAAAGAAAGAGGATAAAGGCAAGGAGAAAGAGAAAGAAAAGGCGGCGGAAGATGAACTCACCTACATAGCACCTATCAAGCATGATCCGGGGAGTTATAACTTACCTATTTCTTGTCATAAATTTAAGGGTCTTGCTTTGGTAGATTCAGGTGCCGCACTTAACATGATGCCTGTTGGTTATTGCAGGAAAATGGGAGTCAAGAAGATCGTTCCAACAGACTATCAATACCGAGGAGTGAACGGTTACATGACAAAGCCGTTAAGGATAGCGGAAAGAGTCCCGATTCGCATTGGCAATTTTGTTTACTTTACGGACTTTGTCATAGCTAACCTTCCACAGAACACGGAGATCCAATCATTATTGGAAGATCTTTCTTGCATACCGCCCAAGTGAATACCGATATGCGGAATCAAGTGACGAGCTTGGGGTATGGAGAAAATCGGATTTACTTTGATCCTAACGGAGAGCCGGTCACACATCTCGATGAACCGTATGAAGATCCTTCTTTAGCCTACAAGAAGAACACGAACCGCCCGTTACTCCCTCATGAACATGGAAAGAAGACGGAGGATTACCCGAACCTGATACGTCAAAAATATCAAACACCCAATGGGTCGGGACCCTCCAAGAAAGAATACAGGAAGAAGAAGGGCTCGTCAGCCCGACGCGCCAAGAAATGAGCCGAAAAAGGGGTCGAGCTCTAGACCCATTAAAAAACGAAGCGCTTCTCGGGAGGCAACCCGAGCTTTTTCTTTTCGTTTTTCGTTTTTATGATTTTCGTGTGTGTTTTCATTAATCTTTTTGTTTGGTATTGCTTAGGTAACCATATGGAGAGGATAAGAACCAAAATCGAGCAAATCTGACGCGCGATAGAATTTTTGAGAAGTTGGAAACAGAAGGCAACTCGCGTTCGCCAGTTTTCAAGTTTGGCGACGCGAGGTTGGCCAGACTTGGTATCAGGTAAATTTTTCGAATCTCGCGACACGAGGGAGCCGTTTCGTGACGCGAAGTTTTCCAAACTAGGGTTAATTTTTCAGAAACCGCCTGTTTGGCGACGCGAAACACCTTGTTTGGCGACGCCAAAACAGTGTAGACGGGTTTTTAACCCTCTTTTGCTCACTTTTTCAAAATACACAACCCTAATTCTCTCTAGGCGCCGCGAACCCTCCTCTCACCCTTGTGAAATTCGAACTTTGTGAGCTTCAATTTCATCATTCTCCATGGCCAAGGTATGTTTCCACACTTTAATTTCATGAGATTTAGCTTGATTTGGTAGGATTGGGTCTTATTTTGAGCATCAATGGTGTTTGTATGCTTTTATGAATTTGACATTGTTCTTGAAACACCATTGATTGTTTAATGCTTATTAGTTTATGCATGCTATGTGGTTTAATTGAAATTTCATTTTAGCATGTTATTTGGTTGTTTAATCTAGTGAATATGCTTTAATGATAAGTGTGGGGATTTTGATGACACCAAATCCCCCATTCTTGTTTAGTTAGCTAGATTAGTTTGTAATTGAGGTTGGACTAAAAGTTCAAGTGTGGGGATGTTCCACATCCCCTTTGATTTTGGTTTTTCATGTATGCAATTGCTATTTGAACTTATTAGTCGTGGAAGTGTTGTCTTGTTGAATTTTGATATGAATGAACCTTGTCTTGCGTTTATTGAATATAAATTTCTAAGACAATGGTATTTGGATTTTGTAGAGACAAAGAACCCGCTCGTCGACTTCCACCGCAACTAACTTTCGTGCACCGGATGGGGGGCACATTTTCACCTTCTTCATGAATGACCCAACATTGAACGCTCCGAAGCGGGAGGAATACCGGGATACTGTTAACCGGCTCCTCGCCCGTCAAGTTCTAGTACCAAGGAGAACCGATTGGAACCTCCTTAGATCTATGGGAGTTGAGAACGAAATCAAGGCGACGTTCGAAAAGCACGCCTATGACGAAGATGGCACCGAGTACTATATTTGCCATGCATGGGAACGCGTCTTCGACATTGCCGAGACCCTCTACCGCGAGCTTATCATTGAGTTTGTGGCCACGTTCCGCTTCGACAGAATCAAGGCCCTTGAGGAGTTCTAACAGTCGTGCATGACGTTCCGACTCGGTGGAGTTTGGCGATCGCTTTCATTGGTCGAGTTTGTCGTTGCCTTGGGGATATATACCAAAGCTGAAGTAGATGCTCCCGGATTCGTGGAGTACATGTGGGTGACTGCGAAGAGGCCGGACGGTTTTGATCCTCGGTTGGCTTGGGCGATTCTGGGTGAAGGTGTCTATGGTGATAATCTCAAGGTGAAGGGCTTTCTTACTTCTTCAGACCGACTTCTGCACCGCATGCTTATTCACGCGGTGAATGCTCATTCCTCGAGTGAGGAAAAAGTTTTTGTGTACGATCTTTGGCTTCTTGAGCAGCTTTCTACGGAGGACAAGTATCCGAATGCTCCGTATCTCATTGCCGTGCAACTCGCTAAGGCGAGTGGTTATTGAGAGGGTAGCCGATTGATTGGTGGCCAGTACGTTACGCTCCTAACCAAGCACTTCGGTATCCTAACCGATGGTGCCATTGCCTCGATGACTGATCTTGGTGAGATGGGGTTGATTGATATGGACCAACTCCGTGGCATGGGTGTGGCATTGGTTGATCATCTACTTAGCGGAGATCGGAACACATGGATTCGTAACCCTCAAGCTATTGGGACGAGGAGTCAAGCAAGGAGAGCACCAAGGAGCACGCATGAGACCGGTGGAACAAGTGGTGCGAATGCGGGAGAACAACCGGCGGAATGGACGGCATATTCGGGTTACCAAGACTTGAGTAACCGACTCTCGGAGATGTCGTTATCTTATGGCCGCCATCATCAACATATGGAGTACAACACCACGGAGGCTCTTCACCAAGCCAATTGGCAAAGTGGAGTGATGAAACAGATGGCCTCCCATTTCAGTATTCAACCGAATGCCACTTATGCTCCATCACCTTTTGGCCATACTCCGAGGATGCACCCCCGGTTACCCGACTTTTGAGGATTGGCAAAACCAACCTCGTGGCCCTTATTGATCCCTCTCTTTTATCTCCGTCATTCGATATGGTTGTTTAAGACAATTTTATTTTGTTCTGCGTGGTTTGGTGTGTTTGGTTGAACAATTTTTATTTTTGTTTGGTTTGTTTAGGATTTTAAGTACTCTTTAATTGCTTTAGTTTGGTTTATCTTGTTTGTTCGTTTTTACTTTTTCTTTTTTTTTTCTTTTTGGTAGTAGATACAGCGACCTATGATCTTGAATCGAGCACGATATTTGGAACACTCTCTCAGATCAGAACAGATTTCGTCACATAACCCGGGAAGTTTCTCTTTTTCCCAATTACTCCTTAATTGTTTTAATTGTTGCATTGAGGACACTGCAAATTTTAAGTGTGGGGAGGGGGTTATGTAGACTTATCTGTTTAAATGGGTTCACTTTTTGCTTTGTGGATTGTCGTTTTTCAAATTTTTGAAAGCTTTGAGATTTGACCCCAATTTTTTTCGAAATCTGAGATTGTTTTTGGGACTGAGTTGCTTGCATAGGAGAACACTGAATAGGATTAGTTGAGTAAAAGGATGCCTTGGAATACTGATTACCATGAGTGCCTCACCCAATTCCTTTGAGAGATTGAGCCTTAATTGTTATTTATTCTGTGAGGAATACCGACTTTGACCCAAGGTAGAACTTGTCATTTGAATGCTTGTCGAGACCACATTAGAGAAGTATTTATCACCATTGCACTGATAGAGGCCTTCGTTTCTAACCCTTTTAGCCTTCGTCAGATAACCTCATTATAAGGTTATTTGATTTGCCTAGCCTTTGATTTAAAAGTACTCATCTTTAGTACTTCATCCTTTGTAACCCTTTTTGAGCCTTAGCCTTTTCATTTCTTTACCCACTATATACTTTATCCTTTAGCCCAATTTTTATCTATCTTTTGGCCGTAGCTCAAAGTTGAATGCTTTTCATGTTTTTGGTCCATTTTATAAATCTGACAAATAGAGAAAGGGATTGTGAAAAAGAAAGAGAGAAAAAAGAGTAAAAAGCAACATAGTTGCTACTCAAGAAAAAAAAATTTAGAGAGCTTGAAAAGAAAAAGAAAAGAAAGAGAAAAAATAGAAAACGACTCATTCAAAGAAATATCAAAAGAGTCGATGTGCTTAAAAGAAAAGAAAAATATCGAAGCCACAAATAAGCAATATGCTTAGGCCGATATAATAAGTGATAGTGATGGAAATCCCGAGCTCTAAAAATCTCAAAAGTCAGATGATTAATTTGGGTCTTGAACTGATTGGTTTTCAGGTTTTTGCTACAACCCTTAGTCACTTATATATCCTTTATCCTACCCTTAACCCTTAGCCTAACGTTACAACCCTAAAGTCCTCTTGACGGTTGACAACTTCTTAGTGGTGGAGATTAGATTTGGTGACAAGCTTATGCATGTGGGAATTAGTCGAGTATTGGTGTGATCACTTACATATACACTTTTACCCCCGAGAGATATACTTTACATGATTATTCATACTATGTGAGGGTGAAAGGTTGATCTTGGTATCCGATTGCTTAATGTATCTTGTTTGTGTGTTCGATTGTGTGAGTATTCTTTGTTCTCTTGGATGATCTTGGGTGGAGATAATTTTGGAGTTATCTTTCTTATCTTTCGGTCTTTTGATTGAGGACAATCAAAGCTTAAGTGTGGGGATTTTGATAACACCAAAATTATACATGTTTTGGTTGAGCTTAATTGTATGACTTTACCCCATTTCTCACCCGTTTCTGATCATTTCACTCACCAATTGAGCTTATTATTGCTTTTGTAGGATTTGGAGGCCATGGAACGGAAAAGTACGAAAAAAGGCGAAAAAACGTGAAAAATGCACAATCTCAATCCAGGGGCTTCTTAGCGATCGCGAACTCCCAGATCTGGCACCGCCAAGTTCGATAAAGATGAAGACCAGGGTTTGACCTAAGTGCTTCGCGCCGCGAAGCAGCCGTCTGGCGATCGCGAAACAGGCTATGGATGCTTCTTTTAAATACCAGCCTCCTCCTTCAGTTCAGAACACGCATGCATAGACGAGAGAAACATCGAGGTAGAGAGTGGTGCTGATACGCTGCGGGGTTCGATCTTCGATCATCCGTCGTTGTACTGTCGGTATCATGTCTGTGTCTACTATTATGTTTTCCGTTTTTACAATGTCTAGTGAGTAGTCTCTTATAGTGGTACTTATTGTGGTCGATGAACCATTGTGGATGATGATTTTATAATTAATGTTTATTGGTTTGCTTTTGGTTAATTGAATGTGTGTTATGGTTCCGTTCTGATTTATATTGTTTGGTTATTTGAACTCGTTGGTTGGGTGTATCTGTTTTGACCAAAATAGATAGACTCCGATAGGATAATCAACCTACCTTGACCTACCCTTCGTCCCGGAGAGTTGTGTTAAGTGGTTACTCGGACCGAGAGCGACCAGGTAGTAGAAAACCATGCAATAGAAATAGGATCGGATGACCGGTACTAGATTGTCTGACAAACGACCTAAGTATTGGGACTAGGAGGATCAAGACCTAGTTAACAGCCATAGTCATTACATGTTAGGGTGTCCTAGACTTAAATTCCTACAATAACCAAAACAACCAAACCTTTGGCCTATTTTAATCATCCACTTGGGGATTCACTATACCATGATAAGTACTACTGTTTTTCTTCATATAGTTTTTAATCAATCTTTTTAATTGCTTTCGTAGTCCTTAGTTAATTTTAGTCGTCTTTTGAGTCATTAAAACCTTTTTCATAACCCCCCCCCCAAAGCTTTAGGTTAATTAAACTGATCTAGATTAATAGTCTACGATAACTTGACCGTTCCCAGTGGTAGATACGATACCTGGACTTTCCTACACTATATTACTCACGATCAGGTACGCTTGACTGTATATGTGGTAAGACAGTGGCTAGGCTTTTAGAGGTTAAAACTTGTTTCACTTTTTATATATAATAATTACTGCATCAGTATTGTATGTTGGGAAACGGTATGTAGATGGTGGCATGTTTAAGCTTAATGTAATGGCAATTAAGCCAAAAGTGAATGAAATGAATAATTATTCCGTTTATTTGGTTGAGTCTTCAAACGTATGGCATAGACTAGAACATGTTAATTTTGACTCTCTTCGTCGTTTAATTAAACTTGAGCACATACCTCATTTCCATATAGACTCTAATACAAATGTAAAGCGTGTGTTGAATCAAAATTAACACGAACATCGTTCAAATCCATTGAAAGAACTACCGAACCACTTGGCTTAATTCACACGGATGTGTGCGATATGAAGTCGACTCCGTCTAGAGGTGTAAATAAGTACTTTACCACTTTTATTGATGATAGCACTAAACTTTGTTATGTTTATTTACTTAAAAGTAAAGATGAAGCGATAGAAATTTTTTAATTAAGTGTATAAAAGTGAGGCTGAGAATCAACTCAACAAAAAGATTAAGGTACTTAGAAGTGATCGGGGAGGTAAATATGTGTCACCATTTGAAGAATTTTGTGTAACTCATGGCATTCGACATGAATTTACCGCACCTTATTCCCCACAACAAAATGACATCGCGGAAAGGAAAAACCGTACCTTAAAGGAAATGATGAACGCCATGTTGAGAAGTTCTGGATTACCCTAGTCAATGTGGGGGGAGGCAGTGTTATCATCAAATTACCTTTTAAATAAGGTGCCTCGCAAGAAAACCGATAAAACTCCGTATGAAAGTTGGACGTGCAATAAACCATCCTACAAATATCTTCGAGTGTGGGGGTGTCTGGCTAAAGTTGTCATACCTACACCCAAAGTCATAAAGATTGGGTGTCTAGCTAAAATTGTATATTTATTTTGATACATATTCTCTGGTAACACGTATAACATCTATCAGATTGGTACTTGCCATTGCCTCTATTAGAAACTTGGAAGTACATCAAATGGATGTTAAAATTGATTTTCTAAATGGAGATTTAGAAGAAGAAATCTACATGGAACAACCAGAGGGGTATGTTGCCCCTGGACAAGAATCTAAGGTTTGCAAACTAGTGAAGTCATTATATGGGTTGAAACAAGCCCCAAAACAATGGCATCAAAAGTTTGACCATGTAATGTTGGAAAATGGATACACAATTAACGAGTGTGACAACTGTGTTTATGTCAAAGACACAATTGATGGTTTATGTTATCTTGTGCATCTATGTTGATGATATGTTTATTATTGGTAGCAACGATAAAATAACTCAATCAACCAAGAATATGCTAAAAGCAAGTTTCAATATAAAAGATATGGGTTTGGCCGATGTGATCCTTGGAGTTATGATCACGAGGTCAAAAAGTGGACTTATATTAAGTAAACCCACTATATGGATAAAATTCTTGAGAGATTTAATGCTGATGATTCTAGTATTGCTAGAACACCAATTCATACAAGTCACCATGTGAGTAAAAATCGAGGTGAAGGTGTTACGCAAGTAGAATACTCAAGAATTATTGGCAGCTTGATGTATCTTATGAGCTACACAAGACCTGACTTAGCTTTTGCAATAAGCAGACTAAGCGAATATACGAGTAATCCAAGTGGTGAACATTGGAAAAGTATTACTAGAGTGCTTCGATATCTAAGGTACACTTGAACCTATGGATTGCACTATGCGAGATATCCGGAGGTAATTAAAGGATATAGTGATGCAAATTGGATATCTGATATAAAAGATTCCAAGTCAACCAGTGGTTGTGTTCACACTAGGTGGTAGAGCTATATCATGGAAATCCTCAAAACAAACAGTTATAGCAAGATCCACCATGGAATCTGAGTTCATAACACTTGATAAATGCGGAGAAAAAGCTGAATGGTTACGACAATTTTTGGAGGATATCCCAAGATGGTCTAAACCAGTTTCTGCAATCGCCATACATTGCGACAATCAATCAGCAATTGGACGAGCGCAAAGTGTTATGTATAATGGTAAGTCTTGACACATACGTAGGAGACACAATACCATAAGACAATTACTCTCTACAGGAGTTATCTCTATTGACCATATAAAGTCAAATGGTAACATTTGCGGATCCGCTAACAAAAGGTTTAAATAGAGAGTTGGTTGCAAAATCATCAAAAGGAATGAGACTAAAGCCCGTGAATGAAGAAATTATTGTCAAGGAAAACCCAACCTAGTTGGCTGGAGATCCCAAGATCTAGGTTCAAAGGGACAACCTAATCACATATAACAACGTTGAATCACTATGGGGAAAACCCAACCTATTCCTAAAACAAATAGTGATGCAGGTTAAGCTTATCGTTGATAAAGATATCATCAAGCATTAGCTTTTAATGATTCATAAGAATCACCTATGCGAGAGAGAAGTGGGGTCGCTTCAAACGGAATTGCGTAGGGCTCAATTCTGACAAGCTCTTGCAGAATCTGGCATATGTTCATGACCATAACGAACATAACAATGAGAACCTAACTAGGTCAAGGAAAAACATGTGAGAAATATATTGATGTTTACACAAACGTTTCAACGGTTCAAAGACATCGAGTCTACTGGACAACTAGTAAAATAAGTGTATTTCTCAATGGAGGGTTCAAAGGGTAACACCTACCTATCCTATGCATGATTTAACTGCTGGAATCTATCTTAATAGCTTGGAAGTTAGATTAACTTCCATTCATGTGGGGGATTGTTGGAAAAATGGGTTTAACCAATTATACAAAATAGATTTTTCCCATTTTGGAACACAATTTATGTAATCTATATAATATTATTTATATAGCTTATTATAAATTTGAGACTTCGTATGAATGAAAAATTAATCACTAAGTAAGGAACTTAAGATGATTTATGTAATTGGAAAAGTTGTAAGACTTATGGCACAAAGGCTCTCTCTTACGCGCGCAAAAGGGGGGGTGCAAATGCAAACCGAAATTGGCTTCGGTTAAATGAACTTGTGTGTGAGGTCGACCAGAAAAAGTTCAGATAAGTTTTGCTAAGTTTTCTTCCTTTTTTCAGTTGTAACCGACGAATTTATGATGATAATAAAAACTGATTTCGGTTTTGATCTAATCATAAATTCATTTTGGTTTTGTTTTGGTTTTAAATGACACAATTAGTCGTGTGTCGATTACGAGTTTTTTGGTGTATAAAACACATCTTCTATACGATAGAAAAAACACAGCAAACAAATGTGATTTCCTCTTCTTTGCTTCTTGCTATTACCAATCTTCTTGCTATCGATGTACATTTCATACTTTAGTTCGGTTCGACGGTCTTGAAGAACCGTTTGTGCTATTGTATCCTGGGAAACAAAGGTCTGAGAGTGGGCGAATTTGTTTTAAGGAAACTGTGTTAAACACAGGCCTCGGCGGGTTTTATAATCTTTTATGTTTATTTCCTTAACTTTGTGGACTAGTTTCCTACACTAATACCATTTTTTGTTGCCATCCAACTTGATTGGGTTTCATATATTGATTATTAATTAAGAATGTAATTGAGGTGTTCCTTGAGATAAGGCACTAGTCATTTTCACTCTCATGATAATATGGGATTTGTTTCAAAACAACAAGTTTCTAATAAAGAGACTTATTTAACCATAGGTTTTGCAAAAATATCATAAGACTTGTAGACTGGTTTTTGATAACATACAAAGATGTATCGTTTTAGAATTAGGCTGCAAGGAACCGTTAAGAATCCGAGAGGATCATTTTCCAAAACAAGTGATAGGAACCAAATACTGCCAGAAACAAGTTGCAACATCATTGCAACATGCTCTCCCATGAATTGCGCTTTAGAAGGGAATTGATCTTATACATCTCCGTACATGTTATTCTAACAGGCATCCACTTCTCATCTAATGGTTGATAACCACTTCTCATGTTAACCTCAACTTCACATCAAAACCCAACCCTATATACAAGATCAAATGAGAATAATACGAATTTAAAAGAACATGCAAACTAACAAAATCATATATGATTCGTGCGACTTTGCTCGTGACTTAAGTCGCTGCCAAGGTCGCTTGTGTGGCTTTTTCCCACAAAATCATATACGATTTTACTGGTTCTCGTGTTCTTTTTAATAGATAACATTCTCGTTTCAACCCAACTCCCCCCACCCTATCTCTCTCTCTCTCTCTCTCTCTATTTATATATATATATATATATATTAATATGCTTGTATGTGTAATTTTTGAGTTACACCCAAATCAGTAGAACTTTTTGGTATAGTTTTACCACTCGGTGGTGTTTGTTTACCTCTTAACAGTCCCATTAAGAGGCAACCTCTGAATCGTTAAGAGGTGAATCTTGTTTGGCAAAAAAAATGGACTGCCTCTTGATGGTTCCAAAATCCTCTGAATGATTAAGTATCCTGGATGTCTCTTAACCATTCAGAGTCCTGATTTCACACTCAACAATTACCAAACCAACATATTTCATTTTGCACTATATCATAAGAGCCTCTTAATCATTCTGACCACTTAATCATCCAGCACCAAACCATTCAGCAACTGCCAAACAACCCCTCGTTATGGTTCTTATACTAGCATCCTCGCTTTTACTAGGGAATTTGGCCTGTATGCCCAAAGCCCCACCCCCCAATTAATCTCATACCCAATTACTCTCCCATTTTGCACCCCATACCCAAAAAAACCGTTAATTAGTCCGTTTTAACGTACCTTGAGCAAGAAGACAAAAGAATTAGATGGTTGACCGAGTTTAGTCAAACCAAGAGGCCGTTAACGGTCCGTTAGGCCGTTAACGGACCGTTTTAACGGTGCTCTAACAAAATGGCAAAAAAGTAGGGGTAGTTTGGTCGAGAGAGTGAACTTCACACTAAAAGACAAAAAAATGCACCTTTGACTATCTAACCTTGACCAAGATAAAGCTGAAAAGTTTTCTCCTCACACTCACCACTACAAGCCAAACTAAAGTAAATAAATTCCCTTTAATTATTATAATATATATTTTTTTAAAAAGTAGAGATTCGTGTTGCAGACATCATCTTCTTCTTTCACCATTTTCACCAAACCCTAAACTCTCCATATCTTTTTCCCCATAAACACTCACAAAATCACTCAACATGAAACACCAACAATCAAAACCCTCCATTTCTTTTTCCCCACAAATTTACCCTCTTTTCTTTTTCTTCATACCCACCACCCTCCACCGCCGCCATGAAACCACCGTTGTTCATCTTCTTCTTCCTCCACAGCATAAAGTCCGTTTTAACGGCCCCAGGTCCGTTTTAATGCCCCGTTAACGGCCTTAGGTCAACAAAACTTGGTCAAAATGGATTTATTGTTTGGATTTTAGTGTTGAGTCCGTTAAAACGGACCTTTAACGGAGTTTCATGGGTATTTGGTGCTAAGAAGGAGAGAGTATGGGTAGGAGGTTAAATATGGGGTATGGCTTTGGGCATACATGCCAAATTCCCCTTTTACTACTATTTCCACTTTCTCCAGAAATGGAACCATAAACATAATTGTTACTGTAATTGCCACTACCACTTACAATGTAACTATCAATACGGATTTGATACTGAAGATAACTGTGAATGCAGCTATTAATGTGATTATTCCAAGTATATTGAGTATCATCCATGTCCCGACCGTGGTCGGGATTCTTACTCTTAGATCCATTATTCAGATAACTAGAATCCTGATCAAAAGAACTTTCTAGTTCACTACAAAAAGGATGATCATTGTCAATCTCAATTTTTTTGGGAAAAAGTGTAAAAATATTAACTTCTGTTATTATTCTTCAGATAATATTAACTAACTAATGTTAATAGTCTTTAGAGTTCTTGTTAATATTATTCAGGTCTGGTACTTAGGCCTAAGGCTTTAAGCCCAATTCCCTTGTATATATTGTTATTTTCTTCGGTTGGTAGGCATATGAGAGATAAGAGAGATAGAGCAAAATGGTGAGTGTGTATGTGTGGTAGAATACAAAGAACACACAGATCTTGTGTATGGTGGTGAAGGAGGTCGATTATTACCTAGTACAAAAGGGTTGTCTCTTTAGGTGTGGATGTAGGCATTTTGTGCCGAACCACGTAAATCTGTCATGCATTCTCTCTACTATTTATTTACTTTGATTGCTTGATTGTTTGTTTACTTGTTTTAGTTTAGCAAACACGATTGTGAAACCGGGTTATTTGGTTTCTACTTCTTCTACTTTGTTATCCGCCAAGCAACGATATGTGTGGCATATTCTTCTTTGAACCCTTACCTCCAAATGTACATGTTGGATCCACTTTGAATGAAGCAGGTGATACAAAAGAGATGGAAGAGAAGAATGTTATTTATCACTCATTTCAAATTTTGTAACTCTATAAAAGTGCTACTAATTCTTTACTTTGGTATCAAGAAGATTATACTTGAAGATTATACAGATAACTAGCACCAACTTTGTTGTTGTAAGTTCATGAAGCTAGAATAACAACACTTTTACTGGATGGGAGTAAAATAAAGAGAGCTAGCAAGCAAACTTTATGGTAACGATTTAATACGCAATAAAACGATGGTTCCATCACACACCCGATCACGTATCATCAGTCAAATAACTCTGCAAATGCCTAGAAAAAGGATGCAAATTAAAACCCTTTAAAATCGTTATTTTCTTAAATAACGAAAAAAGAAAAAGAAATCAACAAGATCAAACCGGAAGTTCTGATTGATTCTGTATTGTTTGTTATCCTGCTTCCCGAAGAGTTTGGCAGAATAGCTCTATTTCTTCAAGTAATCCTTCATTTGGAGATGATTTAGGTGAAATGAGATTAATGAGGACCTCATACACTTTTCCTGGATCATCTGGGAAGATAACCAAATTCGTTGTGTCCTCTTGAATATCATCTGAATAAACACGTTTTCTGCATGCCTACAATAAAAACGAATAACAACGCTTATTAATCGTGCGTATGCTATTAAGGCTTTAAAATTCATACACAAGAATCGCTTAATCACCTGGAAAAGCTGATTTAGGCAAGCAATATGCTTAGAGTTAAGGTACCCCACATGTAGAAGCTCGCGAAATAACATCACCATTTCGCGATTTACGTCACTTGGTGAAAGGTTTTGGATAATACCACTTATGCAAGAATCATCAAACACAAGAGACATCCATGGAGGAACTTGCTGCTGTTTTAGCATGGACACTGCTACATGAACTGCTGGCATGTGATGAATCATGGTGGATTTTGATGCCAATTTTGGTACAGCCAAAGTCATTACCATCTCTTCGGTTATCAATCGATACCAGCTGTCTCTTTTAACAACTTGGGTCTCTTTCTCGTCTTTTTCCCAATCTTCGATCATTGATATACAGAGGGCACAGTTCATGGCCACCCGATTATCACTGTGGAATATTAGGCCTTCTAGAATAGAGGTCATGGACTGTATATGATGGGAATTGTGTTTAACTTTTCCCGGTTGTTTTCTTTTTTCTTCGGTTATCCTCTGAAGCACTTGGAGCAGGCAGTATGAAGATGCCAGTTTGATCGGAGAAGAACCGAAATGCAACAGCCTGCTTAAGTCATGGCAATGGATACTGATGTAGGATAATGACTGCTGCTTTCTGTTGTCGCTTTCGAGTAAGCTTTCTGCATCTTCGATCCCTGGTAGAACATCATGAACACTTAAACAAAACAAGAGTGTTAAAAACATGAAATCCTTTTATTTCTGCTGAGTTACGAAATAAAGATTTAGTTCAAGGACAAAATGCATTAAAATGCAAGAGAGTTTGGTTTTAGTTCTTATTTAGTGAAATGGGAATTTTTTTGGTCAATGTTACAAAATTTCCTACCTGTTATCGATTTTGAGCAGTAACCTGCTGATGTTAATAACGTCTACAAAATGTTCACGAAATTGTTACAAGATTAGTGGGTTAAAGACATGAAATTAGAAACTATTTGAAAGAAAAAGTATGTTACAATTAAGGGGAACTAAACCAACTTTTGTTGCATTTTGATACATTTTGCCCTTTATATAACAAGGAAACTTACCTTCTGTGACAAAAGTAGTTTAATAAGAGCAAAAATATCAGGCCTCCTCCGGTCTGTGTTGTCTCATCATGATCAAATAATGCAGATCCTTTCAAACAAGCTTCATGGATCATTTTGTTAACTAGTGAGATCAATGGAGTGTTCAAAAGGATGGCCTTGGAAGCTTCTACAAGCTTTTGGTGAAGAGAGTGATGCAAAATCAGCGAAAGAATGCCCATAACTAGGAGAGCTTCCTGAGTGCACCCAATTTCAGTAATTGTGGAGATCAGGTAGTGCATCAACTACAAAAAAAAAAAAAAAAAAAAAAAAAAAAAAAAAAAAACAAGGTTATATTTGTTTCCATGACTAGAATCAAATTGAAACTTAACCAATACCCCCTCCGTCCCAAAGTAAGTATCCATAATTCTATTTTAGCGGTTGTTTGACAGCTGCTGAATGGTTTGGTGCAGGATGATTAAGTGGTTAGAATGATTAAGAGACTCTTATATATAGTGCAAAATGAAATATGTTTGTTTGGTAATTGTTCAGAATGAAATTAGGGCGTTGAATGGTTAAGACTTAAGAGAGGCCCAAGATACAAAATCGCTCAGAGGGTATTAGAACCATTAAGAGGCAGGCTTTTTTTCAGCCAAACAAGATTCAACCTCTTAGCAATTCAGAGGTTGTCTCTTAATAGAACTATTAAGAGGTAAACAAATAAGTGCCTACTTTCAAAACTGCTATTACCAAGGGTACAATTGTAAGTTTATTAAAATGTTGAATAACTACGCATTTTCAAAACCGAATGCAAATTTCACTGCGGACATCTATTTTGGGACGGAGGAAGTAGTTAGATTAGATTACCTTTGTCGCAACTGTAATCCAGGCTTCATCATCAGAAACTGAATCCGAGTTAACTGAATGTAATATCGTAAAAACAAGTTGACAAGTGACATTGAACATCTCCGTAGAAGAAAAATGCTGATGATAAATATTCTGGATTGCAAAGGCTATTCCATTTAAGGATAATTGCCCTGAAGCAGCTGGAAACAAGGCGGTGATTGCTGCAATTGTATTTAATAACAGAACAATATCTTGTTCCTGTCCACGTTCTTCAACAAGCTCTCTCAACAAGCACACCAGTAGTTTGGCTGCATAGTTATCTCCAGATGCTACCAACTCAGCAAGTTCTCTGAACTTGACGGTTTCAGTATCATTGCAGTCAATGAATCTGGTTCCCATAGACAATACATTGCCTACACCACCTTAAAAGCTGGCTAGATAGATATTTACAAATTCTCTCTTGTTGAAACAACCATTTCAGTGATGTTGTGTGAATTCTTGTTGAAAGAAATTCACATTGTTTTTCTGCCACAAGATGGAAGAGGATACTTTCAGCTTCTGGACTATATGGTATTTGGTAACTTATCTTGGCCAGACCCCTATAAAGGCCATATAGATTTACCAGTACTTCCATGATCAGTGGTTCGACAACCCCACCTAAGATTTCAGATTGGTTAAGTAAAATATATTGCTCCAGAGAAGCTAATACCATCCTATCATCTGCAAGCCTTGGGGAAGACATTTTAAGCAATTAAACACCATAATTAAAGATGTAATAACATTTTGGCATTCACATAAACATTTTCTTTTTTTCTTCTTGCAGAAAATAATCAAAATATTTGAACAATTCGTCATTCTTGTTTCTAAAAAATCTGAATGTGTTTGTAAAGGTAATCATATCAAAAAAAAAATATCGGAACAGTTTCAAAGATGCCAAATGAAAGTAATCATGACAAGTGTCAAAATGAAGACTTTGTTACCTGTCATCATATAAGGAGCTGGTATATAGTATCAGCAGAATTGCAGATTGGCAGCAAACGACTTCCTGATTATGGGATCCCTTTGCCCGAGTAGAAACAACAAATCTATAGGATCAGACGGAAGATGCAAAGCAACATCTCTAATGGATTGGCCGTAATCATTGCCTAGAAACACATCCAAGATCGAACTCAATAAAAAATAAACTCTCCATTTCATTCTCTCACTAGGAAAAAGGCCTAAACATCCGAATGAAAAACTGAACCAAGAGGATGAAACAAGAACATGAACGAATTCCTTGGGCTGGAAATCAGAGTGGAAAAGTATCGAGTGAAAAATCTCAAACACACCCAAGGCAATATCCTCATCGATCTCATTAATGCTCATGGATATCCAAGGTAATAGTTTAGCTTCACATATGTTTAATATACAATCACGTAATCCTGTATAGATGGAATTTGTGGGGTTCCCTTCAAGACTATATTCATATGCCTCCTTCAGTAAGTAGAGGGAGTGTAGCATTTGGCAGGAATGCTCCCTGTAAGAGCTCAAGCAGCTTGCAATGGTGTATCTTGATATATCTTGTAGTGATATGGCAATACTAAGAGTTCCATGAGAAGATGGAGACTTCATGAGAGCTACAAGGACCGAGCAAACCATGGTGAATGTTTCTGGAAGCATGCTAGCCTCCCCATCAATATGTTTCTTGAGCATCCCGGTCATTACAAGGTTTATTTCTTCAACGTTGGAACTTGAAATGATTCCAGGACAGTTTAAGATACATTCTGATATTAGCTTTAATGATTGACATTGAGCGGGATGAAAAGGTACTTCAGCAACATGACGTAAAACAGGAACTAGAGTTGTAAACCCAATAGCAAGCCTTTGCTTGAAAGCTACCTCTGCCACTGATAAGAGATCAAGAACCTGCAAGGATGAGCTGACAAGAGAATCGTTTTTGCACCCTGTAAACACAGAAGTTGAAGTTATCAACTAGAAAGGAAAATTGAGTAATAATAGAACAGACCGGTTATATTCATAAGCAAAACTAGTAGATCAAACAATGTTGAACCTACCCAATAATCTTAAAATTTCAAAAACATAGTCAGCAATATTCTCCTCAACCAGAAGTTGGACCTCTTTTTCTGAAACACCTCCATAAGACAAATACAGTACGATCAAATCTAATGTGGCAGTTTGAACTTCACAATCTGAAGAAAGCAGAGGTGCTTTAATGGCTTCAGCAAACAAGAGATTCAGAGGAGTCTTTTCTAGCTCATGCTCAGTTGTTTCCATAAAGTTGTCTGCTTCAGTGTATTCCTTGAGTTTAAATGCCACATCATTTTCAAATGCATTCTCGAAGAAACCTCTGCGTCAAGCACAGACAATAGCGCTTCGCAGAAGAAACAAAAAGATGTTATTTGATGACAGATAAATAATAGTGATAACTAAATAAAGATCGATTTCATCTATGTATTGTCCATCAAAAGTTCATGGAGCAAAAAATAGAGCAGATGGATTTAACCAACATGCAACAAATATGGAACTATAAAGTATTAACTTGTTGCCCAGTTGGCCTTATCCAAAGGATAGGAACTCCCTTATGAATATGATAACCTACAGGTCATGACTTCAAATCCCAGTCTCCACCATTGGGCAAGTGAAAACCAAGGATTGGCGGGAATTATAAGATAATGCTGGATTGGAAATTCCAGCACTAAAAAACAAAAATTACAAAGAGAATGGGATTAAAGATGTAGCATAAACCTATGTGTATGTGTAGCTGACAAAATGGATTCCAAATTTTTATAACAAATGCAAGAATTTCATATGCTTGAGTGACATTTCGAAATCTTTCTGAGAGAACTAAATGATATCATTTCATGTTGCAGAAGTGGAGTTTCACTTTCATTAATAAAACAAGCAAGCTTGAGGCAATTGAATATCCACGATCACATGATTATTGACTTGCATAACACAAGAATTTAAGCATTTTGGAGCAAGCTACTGGTAAGAAACTTTATGCAACACATTTAGTATAAGCTTATGCCATCATGATTCAAAAGGATTGCTGTCATTTAGTGAGACAATATGTAACTGCAGTTATGAGTCCTAGATGATACAACCATGGTTTGTTGTAGTAACTTAAATCCTCACATCAGAACCAGTTGGCATCCTAGCATGGTTAACTTACAATCAAAGGCAAAAACCATAGAACTACATAAATAGTAGAGTTAGAGAACTACGGATTATTGACTAACCTACACAATTTAAGCGAACATCATCACGATGAGTCTTCATGAGGGCTTCTAGTGACAAATGTAAGATCTTTGAAGAATGACCATATAGGACATCACCTCTGCCATTACCTGAGCATGCATGCTCGATGGAACATATTTTGTAAAGAACAAATAGAATCTCTCCTTGGATCTCTTCACTGCATTTAAAAAAGGAAGCCAAAATAGTAAGAATGAAGCACAACGAATTATGTGCATATATGTAATCATGGAGTTCACTCCAACTGTTACCTAGGCAACTGGAGGCCTGTTACAAGATTAAGCAAAAGTGCATCTCTGTCTCTAATATGGCTGTACGGATCATTCTTCTGATGATCCAATAGAACACCTAAGCAATGTAGCTAAAGCTCGAAAACGTCAGCTGAAAATTAAGCCACTTAATCGAAAATCTCTCCGAGAAAAGCCAAAAACAATCACGAACGGATATATGGACCAATCACCAAAGAAAACCAACTCTGGAACCATCCGAGAATTTGGTACAAAGTGTATCTTAACTCTTAAGGTGATAGAGTAGCGTGTTGCCTTAAAATCAGTATATCACATAAATACACAATCTACACTGAGAAGAAAGCTTTATTAAGCTACATATCAGTGATACATATAAGTGATACATAACAGTGAGTGAAATTGTGCCATATATAAATATATGCTATCAATCACTAAACGTAAACGATCAGAGACAATACCAATCATCGTGTTCATATAAGATAAACAAAACGAAATTCGACAAACATCAAAATTCTAGATCATCTGCAAACTGTTCAATTAAATCCGTTTGTAGAACAACAGTAGAAGTAGTACAATTACCATATAAGTTTGACGCTGGCTCCAACGTAACGAACCAGACGACAACCGATCCGAAACCCTAGCAACAAACTCGCCGTAAATCGAACAATCACCGGATCTACACAGCTCGTGGATCACATCAATCATCTGTTTGGCGAGCTGCTCGTCTTCGATCGAAGAAAGGGCGGCGATGAGAGGAGAGATGAGGAAATGAGGATGAAAAGTGAGGAGGCTGTGGAGGAAAGGCGGTTGAGAGATGGCCTGAGAGAGCTGAGAGAGGGCGTAGGAGACGTGAACGGTGGGGGAATTAGGGTTTGTGATGAGACTGGAGAGGCAGACCAAGCAGATGGATCCGCCTTCTAAGGTTTGGAGTATGAGAGAGGAAGTATGGCCCTGTGAGCATGTCTGGTGCTGCCGGAGTTGGAGATGGTGGTCGGAATCTGGCCGGTGATGGTGATCGGAGCCGGTGAAGTACATCGTGTAGTTTGTTTTTTTCCCGCGCAATCGCACACTGCAAAAGTGCCAAAAAATTGTGGACTTCAGAACTAGGCACGGAACGGTTAAATTTACCTTTTCTTTAGAAAAAAAATTCAAAAATTCAAAAAATCAGAAGGTAACCACAATTTCTTAACATTTGGATCATTAATTCACATAAAAAGATAAACATTAATATTGACACAGAGGACTAAATAAAATTTTTGATAAACAACCCATAAGGGTTGATAATCTTATCAAAATATTGGTAGCTTAGTGGTCAGTAATATATTTGGGAGAGACAGTGGATGGCATCCCAGTCTACCCAGGTTCATTTATGAGGTGAGCATGTGGCGATACCTTGAACATGGGTCGACTTTTGGGTCAATCCATGGTCACCAAGGATTAGTCGGGTGCTCGTATGAATCCTAGATACTTCATAGACTTCATGTCGGGACGTGTGGGTGTGTTATTTGTCGTTAAAAAAAGGGGTTGATAATCTTATTCGGTAACAATGGTGGATTCAAGGAAATTTTCTAGTGAGGCATCTAATGGCTAATAAAGCCCTGTAAAATTAATTGATATGTTTTGAGCTTAAATACATATTTTTAAGGACTTTAAAAGTTTTCTTAGTTGATTTCAAAAGATTTCTAAGTTTTTTTTTAGAACTTTTTGAGTTGATTTCAAAGTTTTTTTCTGTTGTTGATAGAGTCCCGAGCAAGAAATTACTAGGAGGAATCATGATAGAAACTTAAAAGGAATTATTTTTTAACTAAAAGAATACCATTTTTTCCTTCATATTTTAGATTTTTAGTTAGGGCCTTTCACCCTCTAACTACATAGTGAATCCGTCACTGTTTGGTAAGATTGATGATAAAGATAGAGTCTTATTTGGTAAGTAAGAATGACGGATCATACTGAGTAAATGCTTATCAAGTAAAATTTTGCATACATAATATTTTGATGTATTATACCTTAACCCAAAAAGTATATGATAGTGTTGAGTCTTACTGATAAACGCTTAAGTAATCTGTTGAAAAAGAATGAAAAACAGAGATGGAAAAAGCAAAAGGAATTTGGGAGAATGCAAGTGAGATAAATAGTGTTGATCCAGCTCTCCTAAGACCTGATGAAATGATAATGATCCTGAATCTTTACTTAGTGAATAGGTTTTTACTTCTGTTATAGCTTGAGGAATTATCACTGAGTCTGTTCAGTGTTATTCCATGTTACTTATGCTGTAACTTAACTTTATAGATCAGGATCAGGATCAGGAGACTAACGAGTCTGTTCTACAGTCTACTGATCCTGTCCACTGAAGTGAAGACCTCCTCCTGAAGACATTAAGATCATACAAAAAGAACCATCAGCGACGTCGAAGAAATAGCTGATGACAGGAACAGCATGCTCGTGATCTGAAGACGGAACTCAGTGATAGCAGTCTGTTCACTATCGTATGACATCCTGAAGATTCATCAGGATACACGTGACCCTGAACGTCCCCAGTTTCAGGACTCTAGTCACTGATCAGTATCCTGATCCTGAAGGATTAGAATAATGTCTTAGTCTAATGCACAAAAGGATTACACGCCTTTTCTGACAATAGTACATAAGGGCAGTTACTTTACTGTTCCCTCCGTACTTATCAGACCATAAGGCAACTGTTTACAAACATCCTCTTTTGCACACCATGCAAAGAGTATTTGTTTATAGTAAATAGTACAACAGACCACTCACATTGTGACACGTCACAATAGTAGGTCTGCATGCATTAAATGCATGGAGTATAAATAGGACGTGAAGAGATGTTCTTCATACTTCTTCTTCATCCTAAAATACTCAAGTCCTTTCTCTCTTTATCCCTCTATCTTCTTTCTTTATTCTCTTCTCACTAAGTGCATAGTGAAAGAACTTAGATTGTTTAGTTTAGACTAATTGTCTTTTCTATTTCCGCAACAATCTGTAAATTCATATTGTTTATAAAACAAGAATTTAAAAGTGAGAAATTTGTGTGATTATATTCAACCCCCCCTTCTATAATCCCAATCACTATCCTTACTTGAAGGTCACCTACTTGGGACCAACAAATAGTTATTGTGTTAAAGTATTTTATTAGAATAACAATCAAGGGTAAACTACACCGATAGTTGAAAAACTCTATTGGTTATAGCTAAAATTAGAAATTACATCATAATCTTCAAATTTAGAATTTCTAAATTCGTTTATAAGGACCCTTTTTCTTTAACATCGACTAATTTGCCCAGGTGTTATACACGTAAGGGTAGGGAATTTTAGTTTGTTACCCCTGCTTCACTTATGATATCCAATGCCCCCACCAGTTTCATTTCCCACAACTCCTACATATATATATATATATATCTATATATATAGATGGAGGTTCATTTGTAAACCTCAAATATCTTGTAAACCGTGTAAACCAATCCACATCATTGATTTTCAAAAACGTTTCCATATTTCACATTTCCATATTTCCATAATCATTGACTTACCATATATTTCACATTTCCATATTTTATATGAATCCATATCCTCCTTTGATTTTTTTGATCAATGGTCACGATGGGTTCACAAAGTTTACAAGATATACGAGGTTTACAAATGAACCTCCCTCTCTATATATATATATATATATATATATATATATATATATATATATATATATAGTATTAGGTTCAAATGAGACGTGCTAAAAAATGAGATGTAGAGAAGTGATCTCCACCACTCATCCGGTCAATAAAGGTGGTTTTGATCGGGTCCCCTCCTTTAATAATCTTTACCCTCCCATGAATCGCGTCAATCCCCCATGATCGCGTCCACCGTAACTAGTCAAAGCCACCTTTATTGACCGGATGAGTGGTGGAGATCACTTCTCTACTTCGTATTTCTTTAGCACTTCTCATTTGAACCTTTCTCTCTCTCTCTCTCTCCCTCTCTCTCTCTCTCTCTTTCTATATATATATATATATATATATATATATATATATAACAGTGGTGATTTGTCAATGTGCATCAAGCCATCAACAGAAAATATAAAAATATCATGGACCTCCTCAAATTTAGTTGTCATTTGTACCGTTGCTCAAGAAAGGCAAGTGTAATCATATTATTTATCCTAAATATATGGCCTAATTGTTTTCAACTCTTCATTACATGGAACAAAAATGGTCATTTATGTGATGGTTTGACCATCATCTTTCAACTAAATGCATTCCATTTTTACTAAGACTAGAGCAATACCCGCGCGATGCTGCGGGATTTTTAATTCCATAAATTCAAATCTTCAATTTATCTTTTACTTTTTTTTAGTTTTGTATGATTATCAAGTGTTAATGGGCTCATATGGTGGAACACATAAAGCTTATTAAACATGTACAACAACACCAATAAATGTTTTTTCATTACAAGTAATTGTAAGTATGTAATTGGAGCTAAAACTTGCAAACTTATATAGACAAGTTATAAGTCCAGTCAATTGACTTCTCACGCCTCTTGTTAATTACATAACATATGTAACAACATGGTGATTGAAAATCTTTTGTAATTTGTAGCAATGGGAAGGCATATATAACATGGTAACTTTTCATCATGTTAGTTTTGATAGTTGCAACAGAAATGAAACTACTTACATCATTAGTATCACAATAAACAAGAAAATATATCATATAAATAATCCATGTGTTCATTAACAAGAGTACCGTAGAAGTGTAACAAAAGGAAGATCATGTTTTCAAGTTAATGCACATCAACATATATTGAAGTATTAAATAATTGCATAAGAAATTTGTAAAAGAAGAAGCCAAGAAGTACTATAGAGGCATGTCCCTTGAAAATGTCCCAAAGAAAATCTACCACCACCACCACCACCCACCACCACCATTAATATGTCATTCCCTAGTCGACATGACTCTAAACAATAAATCAAGTGTCAAAACTCTAAACAAGTAGGTATGCATCATACATCTCTAAATCTTCAAGTGATCAATCAATTAATCGAATATCAAAGATCAAATATCACTTGAACTTATATTTGGATCATATGTATAAAAAAAAATACATGTGGCCACATGTATGGGTCGATTTAAGCCCCAAGGGCTTAAACTCCCTTGTGCTCTAGCAGCCAAAACACGATTGTTCCTTATACTTGAAGTTGAACCCAGGCGGAGTCACATGTTCTTGTGTGCTTCAATATGAATCTTCTTAATGGTCTTGACTTTCATCTATACAAGAAAAGAATTCAACAGTAAATTAGGTTGAATAGCCTCGTAGTGGTGAATATATAGCAATGAAAATAGTGTGAAGATTCAAATGGTTGCATATCTTAATCCAATGGTGAATCGTTTTTTATGTTTGTCCTCTTATTCCTAGACGTGTAAAAGAGTGGTTTACTAATTGGAGACAGTATTTGTAATCTTTGGGTGGTTTACTAAAGGTTTACCTGGTAAGCACCTACAAGTAAGGGTCACCACCTTCACTTTTATTGGGGAGATTATCGGTTTTAGAGTGGATTGTTGGTAAGATTCCCAATTGTTACTATGTTCACCCGGTAAGGTAATTAATCCTAGAAGAACTTACCTGAATTTTTTTTTGATAAATAACCCTTTAGTTTTTCTCAAACATAAATTTTGATCTTTCTTTTAGTAAGTATTTGCATTAATCTTTTACCTCTGATTTATGTCTTGCTAAGGTTCAAAATAAGTAGCTTCTTTCTTAGTGTGTTCACTTTTTTCTCCAATGCCTAGTGTTTGTCCCTACTTAATCTCATTCTTAGCTAAAACAATATTTGTGTACTCTGTGTTGGTCATTATATGTGAATGTTTAACTTGTAACAACTCCAAAATAATGTTAAATGTAATGTGCATGGACCAAATCTGGATAGTTCAAATTTAGGTACTAATTGGTACTTAACCAAAACCCAAGAAGGAACATGTTTGAACTCAAAGGAAAGAAGAACCATTTTTAGGAGCTGTTGGTCACTCCAAGTTAGCATCAAATGGGGGAGGATAGCACCTTATTTGTATTTTTTGCTGTTAGCGGAGGAATATATAGAAACTACGAGAGAAGAGCAAGGAAGCAGGTTGAAACAAAAGCATAGAAGTTAATGACAATAATCAACCACTTAAAGTAAATAATTCATTGTTAAACGTAAGTCTGTTCATGTGATAAGTATTGTATGATGTTATAACAACATTTATCCTCAAAACGAATCAAAAGCATAGGCCTTAAGACCATGAAATAGAAAAAAAGATTTCGGCTTTGAGTTCTTGAAGTGATCATGGACCTAGTGGTGAAATAAGTTAGGTTATGTATTCTGGTTTAAGTTGTAAGTGATACATTCTGCCGCATATTTTATCAAGTTTTAATGGTTTCATTTTGTGAGCCATCTTAGTTGACTTCATTTCCACCGGACAAATGGCAGCTGAAATCGATTTAGACAATAATTAACATCAAGAGAACCCAAATTAAATACTAAATATGCAAACTTACTTGCTTTTTACAATCCCAATAACACTGCGATTGACCAAAAACTTCCTTAGATGTGTTGCAAACGGTTCAACACACCAAAACGTTCCCCTTGAACCTCGAAAACGCCATCATCGGGGAGAGCAAAGATCAGATGATTCTCTGCAGAAACACATCAGACAATTCAACTGAAAAAACCATTGAAAATAATGCAGCCAAACCAAAGATAACGTCATCTTATACTTTTAAAAAGTAAACAATTTGGTTCTTTTATTTGGAAGCTATCCACCCATTCATTAAAGATAAAAAAAGGAAGCAAAAATGCAAAAAGAAACTCTCTTGAATGTTAATTATTAAAAACAAAACAGTTTAATAAAAACATCTTTTGTCTGGAAAGGAACCTGCATAATACTTGCTATAACCCAGGTCTTTCGTTTGTTAATCGTAAACAATGTTTTCCAAATACATTTAAGTTATTATATTTATATTATACACTCAACATGAAGTCATTTATGTTAGTCACAAACATAAACATGAAGCATTTTTGTTAGTCGCAAACAAAATGTGAGAGATGATAGAAGGATTTGGTAGTTGCATCCTTTAATACAATTCACCAAAGATGGAATGTGACCAACTTAACTTCCATACAAATAGAATCATTAACTTGGAATGTGGAATGTAGCCAACTCCCAACCTATATAAAAAAGAACCTACATCACCCATTTGAAGAAGTCCAGTAGTTTAAAGTATTTTCCAAGCCTAAAACTAATCAATGCGAAATCAAGAATAATTAAGAAATCCCACAAAAAGACAAGGTTAAGATTTTCTCACCGAATTGAGTAAAGGTAATTATTATCAAATTATAGAAGAGACCAAGAACTACAAAATCCGCCCAATTTCAAGTGAAGCTTCATCATACAATAGATTCTAATTACATGAAAACAAGACCGTCCAAGTTAGTCAAACAAAAACAGAAAGTAAACAACAAAACATGGAGTGCCTAACTGCTCTTTTCACTTGAAAGTAGTCACATGCAATACATCAACAGAAGTAGATAAGTAAACGAAAGAGACATCACAGCAATGAAAAATTCAATGACCTACCATAATTTGAAGCACACTCAACACAGGGTGACATTCTCAGTAGAAACTGCTCCTCTACCCTTACCTGAATCATATAAACACAATTCTTCAGATGCAATTTAAATAGGAAAACATAAATCGATATCTAAAAAAACACAAGATATATAGACATCTGGAATCATATGGTACATTAACAAAGAGTGTATAGACATTAGGTAGAAAAGTATATAGACATTAGGTAGAAGAAATATATGTAATCTCTTCATTTCTCATTAAAAAAATTCCAAACCGTAGATTTTGTGTAATGGTTTTTAGGGATTTCGATTTCATGGAAGGATTTGGAATTGGAACCAAATTACATTCTTTATAAATAATTTTATAAAAATAAATAATCTACCGTTCTATTAATTGATTATTACAAACTAAAAATTAACATGTTTTAATAACAATGTTGCATACAAATCCTAGTAAATTGCAAGAAATACCAACTGATAAAAAATGATTGTTTCAAAATCTTTTGTTTGTCGGCTTTCAAATCCGAAAATTCCTTGAAACCAAACATGGAATTGGAATGGAATCCAAATGCTATTAAAGCCTGCCAACCAAAGGGTAATTGCAGATGAATGAAATTATGAAACCATGAAATGAGGAAGTAATAATGCAGTAATTACCTGCCAACCGATTTCTTCACTTCCACATTGACCTTTTGGTCCATAGATCAAACGATTCTGGAATCAATGAAGTTCAACCTTCCAAACTGTCAATCTTATTGTTCGAGTAATACATGGTAAAAACAACTATATAAACTTAATGATAGTTGAAGGTGGCTAGAGCAAGGATTTTTGCATGATCAAGGATTTTGAGCATCTGATTGCATAACTATACAACAATAAACAATTAAAATCTCAAAAAAAAAAGGTTTATCACGTCAATTTTGAAATCAATGCTTGCTCCGATTAATGTTTCCCCCAAAATGAAACCACAACACTTTTGATTCAAATTCAAAATTGACAGTGAAATCAAACACTAACAGAAGCTTAAATCACTAAAAGACCATCCTCGCCAACAAAAGATAGTTGAAATCTCAATCTTGTAATGGCCTGGTATTAACATCAAATGAATAAATTAAAGAAAACCCCTGATGAAATTTACGAACTTAAAAAAAAGCCCCAGATGGATTATTCGAAATTAACAGAAAATGCAAATGAAATATAAAAAAAATGAAGTGAAACCCAAATGAAATATGCAAAATTAGGAGAAACCATAACAAAATTAAGAGAAATCCAAAAGAGATGTACCAGATGGGGATTGAAGGGAAAAAATGAAATTAAGTACCTTCTTGAAGTGGGAACTGAACCCTAATTTAGGAGTTGTTCTTGAGAGAAGGAGAGAGTGAGATCGTGTAAATGGAAGCTAAATTTGTATTATGAGGAAGGAGAACGTGGAGACGTGATCAGAGGGAGAAGTTCGTTCAGGTTTCAGTTTTACGCTTCAAAGACTTGTACCCGTTGCTGATATCTTAAAATTCAAGAATTAACTGTAATAGGCTTTTTATAAAAGAGTATAGATTCAAGAACAATCTTGAAGCAACCATGAAGATAAAAGGATGATCGAGTTCATAAATTGGAGTTGATTTTGTTTGTGACATGGTTGTTTTTTGTAAATTTATGTCTTTTGTGTACATCCTATCACAATTGATTGTTGATAAATAAGGAGCCATGTTACCGGATAAGGAAAAAAAATAGATCTTGACAATTGATAAACATGTTAGTCATCAAATATAACCGATTTTGTGAATTGATGAAGCTTGTATATGATCAAATGTTCAAATACATGCAAGTTTACATGTTATTAGAACAAAAGCATATAAGAAATGGATGTTCAACATAATTGATCTAACATAGAAGGATCCAAAACAAACAACCAAACTGATAAAACAACCAACACAAATATTCACGGATAATACGTACGGTAATCCAACAAAAAATACTTCAACATGAAAGAATTCACTTTAATACACACAATGGTTCCAACATTAACACATAGTTTGTCTACAATGTAAATTGATCCAACATTAACACATAAATTGCTAAGGACCTTTACTAACGTACAATTTATTCTAAACTCAAGCATCCAACACTAATGTACAGATTGTTTACAAAAGCAATTCAAACGCATTCCAATTTATACCCAAGTTTATTAAGCATCAAACCAATATGTCCACAAAAGCATACGTAAATCAAAAGAATAAATATGATCATAAACAAGCAACATTATGCTTCCATTGCAAGGTTTACTATGTTTGCCTTGTATCATTTCACTTGGCACAAGTGTCATTTTTTTAAACTTTTAGCAACCTCTCACATTGAGCAATAGGTCCTATCACATCATGAATAGTCTTATTTCTCTTATTATTTCACTTTTCAACTTGCACATGATGAACTGGTGGGACAAGTTTATTGGTGCATGAAGACTTCCACCATAACTTTCTTTTATTCAAGAGTTTACTCATATAGTACATCACCTTTTATGTCCGAACCAAACTTTTTGGTACACTAACTTATCATCCATTGAGTGGCATGTACAAATGGTTGCTACAACATGCTTATAAGGTGGTCATATCAATTCCACCTTCTACATGAACACAATTTATCATTCTTCTTAATAACATACCGATCCATCCGTGGACCACTAACATAGTACTTACCACCTTTATTCTAAAAGCACCTTGTAAACCCCACATTATAAAAAACCTTGAAGTTTGTAACTGTAGAAAACATTACCGTAAAAAGATTAGGAAAAAATCAATACTTATGATTATCAACAAATAGATAATAAGCATGAAAAACATAGAAACACACATCACATACTTGTCAATATCAAAAAGTCCATTTGAAGTACGAGCATTTACATTGTGTGTGCCGTCTTAATTGTTTTTGCTAAGTCACGTATAAAAAAATATGGATTCCACATTGAAGTTTATAAGCAAAAGGGCAATTTGTGCAAATAGGGGTTGATTTTCATTTCTAAGGAAGGTAGTAAATGGTATGGAAAGATGAGCACTAAACTGAAAATGACATTCCTGCCTCCCATGTACGACACATGTGCAGCTAACCTACGTGTTGGGTGAATCAGGCGGTTGTCTATGTTGGAAATTAAGTAAAGAAAATGGGTTGGAACTGTTTTGGACATAAAAATCCAATTGGGAAAAATGTTGTATTTTAGTAACTCTTTGATGGGTATCACTCTCTTCCGTACGAACTTTGTAACGAGCTAAAATTCATCCAAAACGGAGTGAGTATGAATGAGAAATTGTATCTCAAAGTAGGGATGACGTATAGTGGAAAAAGGCTTGTCCCACATTGGTGGGAACACAAACTTTTCTAGCTTACATGTGATGTTCTTAATTCGAAGGAAATTCTATCTCACATGCACGCGTAGGGGTGTGAATTCCGGATCGAATAAGCTCCGGACTATTGAACTTGTTGCACGGGCGCGTCCTATGGACACGAATGCAACCCGAGGTCGACCAAAAAGTTCAAGGGAGTTTTTGAGAAAAATTTTCAAAATTATTTGCATCTTTCTGTTACAAAAACCTATTGGATTTCCACCTACTTGACATTATTGTCATATCGTGCATCTGTAGCTGCACATTATACATAAACAAACCTTCTCAGAACACAAAACTAGACCCACTCTCCTTTCAATCATAGTGTTGTTGCTCGAAATATAGATGATTTTCTCGATTTCTCTTAGTTTTCCGTCTCAATCGGCAGTATTACTGCTTTGGCCGTTGTAGCATAGGAAACAGACACCACAAGGTGAATCTGTTTTAAGGGGACTATGTTAAACATGGGCCTCGACCATCTAGCGTTTGTCCTTTCTTCAGTGTTTTCTCACATATTTCCCTACAATCTAGAATAGTAAGAGCTTGTAGTTGGCTTTATTGCTTACTAAGTTACTATTTGCTGTTACAAAAAAGATGAAAATTTTACACTTAAGTTGAATCAAACCTGCGACACTGCATATAGATTTAAATGACTGACATTCAACTAAAACTATTTGTTATTATATTTGTTCACGTTTTACTTGTAAACTTAAGTTTCCTATTTTACGGTATTATTGTAATTTTAATGCAAAAACTCATTTTTATTTGGAATAAATAACATTGCATGTAGATTAATATTTTGTATGAGTTTTTGTTTTTAAAAAACGTATTAGAATAATTAAAAACTTATTTTACTATGAGACATAAATTTGGTAGAAAATAATTCTTAAAAAATCTTATTTGAGAATTGACTTCAAAAATTAATTGCTTGATTGCACCAAACTACTATTGAAATGAATTAATAAACGATGTTTAACATGAATGTTCATAGGGTTCTATTACTTTCTTGGACATAGTATTTTTTATTTATTTCAAATGGTTCCTTTATAAATTATAACATTGTTGTATTTTGTATTTATATGAAGTTTTAGTACTTATAAATCATTGGACAAAATTTTGTATGCAATCCTAATTTCTAAGCATGCATTATGTAGATTTATTGTTTGGTGATATTATATTCAGTATTGTTACAAACCTAAATATTTTTAGAAGACATTTTTGAACGTTTTCGTCTAGGGCATAAGGAATCTTAGAACCGACTTTACTGAACGTTGTGTTCATGAATTTGGAGAGAAGAAACGAAATGGATTTTTATTATTTATTTGCATTTTCAAGAACGGATGAAAAAGAGAGAAAAAAATATTTTCATGTCATTAGAGTAAATAAAAGAAAATCTATCATCTTAACAAATATACTCATTAAAATTATTTCATTTAAAATAAAAGGTTAGACAATTTTGTAATTTTAATAATCTTTTTTAAGATAAGTTTTTATCTTCTCTTTCTTCTCAAATTTAAAGAAATCTTATCATTATTATTTTTTTAATTTGAGAACACGAATTTTCTATTTTTTTTTTACTTTTCTCATTCTTCTATCATATAAAATAGATTTCAAGAACACAACCGAAAAAAGGGTCAGTGGACGAACAATAGATCCTAGAGAGAGTGACGATTGAAGCAAACAAATTCAAAAATCAAATATAATTTCTAAACAATAATAATAATAATAGAGGTTTTCAAAATTACCATATAAGGCTTTAAAAAAACTAAAAAAATACCATAAATAAATCCATAAGCAACCACGTGAAGACGAACATGGGCCAAAGGACAACAAAACCAATCCGACATTAATTTTCAGGTCTAAAGAATTGCCAAAAATAGAGGAAACCCAAAATAAAATACCAATTTCCCACAAAACAAATAAAATAAACATTTAAACCTTAAACTTATTAAAAAAAACCCACCATAAAACCCCACCAAGGTTTTCATTATTTTTTTTATACAAATAATCCTTGCTTTCACTTTAGTACTTTACCCTTATGCCCTCAGTTTGACCCTATAAAGTCAAACATTATTTCTTTTCTTCCCTTTTTCCTTCCCACAGTAGAAGAAGAGTTCAAATTTCAAACCCATTTTCAAGTTTTTCTTTTTCACCCCCAATATCTCTCATCATCTCACCCTAGATCTACTCCATTTCACCAAAATTTCAGTCACATTCTCAATTAATCTGTTCAATTGAAGATTTATTCCGATTGCTACCTTGAAAGCCGATTTTTTTCCATGGATTTGTTGTGTATTTCGTGATATTGAAGCCATGTTTATTAGGTTTTCGAGTTAGATATAGTTTTGGTGTTGTATGATGGAGTTTACAGAACCATTTAAGCAGACTGGTCCCTGTTGTTTCTCCCCAAATGCTCGATATCTCGCCGTTGCGGTGGATTATCGCCTTGTGATTCGAGATGTTTTATCTTTCAAGGTAATTGATTTAAGAAATTATTGTTCTGAAAGATTCAATGGTGATTGTAGATGATTATGCTTTATTTGGTTAATTAAGTTTGTTTTGATGGATGAGTATTCTGGTTAATTGGAAGCTATATTTTGAATTAGGAGGTGCATTTGAAAGGGATAATAATGCTGTATATAGGGCCACATTATTTGATCTAAAAATACTTTGAGCTTGGAATTTACTAAAATATTCTCTTATGCCTGGACTTTTTAGTCAAATTCTAGTTAAGTTACCAAAAGTCAGGAGCAAGTTAATTTAAGTTGATCTCTGTATGTTCATTTTTTGGTACATAGGGTGTATGCTTAAATTACAGTGATCTCTGTATGTTCGGCATTCTGTAGTTTTGTTAGTTAACCTAGCATTCAATGATGAAAAGGTCAGACTTTAGGATGATCGATGGCCTTATTCGTGACTAAGAATGCTTTTGTAACGATTTAGTGGTTAATTTAAGAGTTCAGGAAGTGAGATTTGTTTTTTGCTATAAAGGAATGCTCTTTAGGTGTCAATGAGACGCATATGAATAATTAATAATGTAGTTTCCATAAAGTAAATTACCTAGACTAATACAAGAAATGAGTCCTAACCTTTTTTGGTTGTGTTTAATAAGTAATTAACCAAGGATATCTGTTGTTTGAGTTAGAAAGCTATCATGGTAACTCTATCCAAAGATCTGAACCCTAACGCTGCCTGGAATGAAAATACAGACAGCGGGTTGGTGGTGGAAAATAAAGCCATTTTACACAGTTATACAGATTTGTTTAGATGTCTAGTCTCTGAAAAGTCTAATATAAGGAATAAGCCAAAAATGCTTGACCGTAGCTTCAAAGTGCACAAATAATCAATCTTGCTCTTGAAATAGTTTTAGTATTGAGCTAGGACCTTGGCAATTTATCGAAACATAAATACAGTTAGACCATGACATTTGCTAAATATAAATATAGATCATGATAGTCAAGATGTACACATATCCTCAATCACTAATAACTAGGCCGTAAGCCAGTAAATAAACCCCCCCCCCTCTTTAATATGTTGTTTTCGTATGAAAATAGGGAATTAGGGATAGATATTGTCTGTGTTCTGCACATAATTACATCATGGTGAAAAACTAGCTCTTTTGTTGGGCTCTCAGTTTTTAGCAGCATGTGTATTAATAATTTTCAAAGGTTTTTAACTTTTTATACTAACCATGATTCTGACATTCATATAGGTTGTACAATTATTTTCTTGTATGGATAAGATAAGCTATATTGAGTGGGCCCTTGATTCGGAGTACATACTATGTGGACTTTACAAGAAGCCCATGATACAGGCATGGTCACTTGCACAACCTGAATGGACATGCAAAATAGACGAAGGTCCTGCAGGGATTGCTTACGCTAGGTGGAGCCCAGACAGTCGCCATATACTCACAACGTCAGAGTTCCAGTTACGCCTACCGTTTGGTCACTTTTAAATACGGCATGCATACATGTGCAGTGGCCAAAGCATGCTTCTAAAGGGGTGTCTTTCACTAAGGATGGGAGTTTTGCTGCGATATGCACCAGGCGTGATTGCAAAGACTATGTAAATCTAATATCTTGTCAATCATGGGAAATCATGGGTGTTTTTGCTGTTGATACATTAGATCTAGCTGATGTTGAATGGTCACCAGATGATACCGCAATTGTGATATGGGATTCCCCTCTTGAATATAAGGTTTGCAATTATAATCTTCTCTTTTTTTCTTCTTAATATAGTTATATTTGAGAATGTTAACTATAACATGTGTTTCTTAATCTTAATATAAGTTTATAATATGTAGCCTATTTTTAAGCATTATTTGGTGGTGCTATTTTGGCTAATACTTGCATGCCTTATTGTTGATGTAGGTGCTGATATACTCCTTAGATGGACGGTGTTCTATCAAAATATCAAGCGTATGAAGTGGATTGGGTGTAAAAAAGTGTTCTTGGTCCTAATGGCCAGTCTTTAGCAGTTGGTAGTTATGACCAGATGTTAAGAGTTCTAAATCATTTAACTTGGAAAGTATTTGCAGAATTTATGCATTTGTCTACTGTAAGGGCTCCTTGTTCTGCTGCTGTTTTCAAGGTAACTAATTTTTTTATTTCAAGATTTGCCAAATCTGAACAGGATCATACTCCATCCATCCTTGAAATTGATGGGCACATAGTTTAATAAAAGTCTTTGATTAACAATCAAATACGTTATATAACCCTTAATAACACGAGAATGAGAGAACTTGTGAACCACAAATGTTCTTAGCAATATCTATAATGATTGTTATGGTCAAGGCATGGGATCATGTGAGAATTGCTATTTTGGTAAGAAGTACTTTTTAACCGTTGATCACTTTTAATCAAATACCCTCCCATGAATTGCGGCTTACAAGGGAATTCTGGTGCATCTCGGTGCATCTCATTCTAATGTTCGTCCATTTCTCACGCTTTTGACCAAATTTGGCACTTCTCACCAGAACCAACCCTTATGGTCAAATAGGTATATTTGGATCGGAATCTTCCTGAGAAAGGAAGTGTTTCATTCTCTTGGACACCCAAAATAGGTGTTCCAATTTTTGTGAGATGGGGTAGTAATAATAATACATTATGCCTATCTTTAACGAAAAATAACATTATGCCTATTATTTTATTAGTCTTTTATAATGTCTATAACTGTATGAGTATTTTATCTTCATATTTCAGGAGGTTGATGAGCCGTTACAGCTAGATATGTCTGACTTGGCTTTAACAGATGATTTTACACAACATAATTCTGGTAAACACTAGTACTTGCCCATTCCCCTCTATTGGACATTATTGATGTCTTATTGGTTATTGCATCGATGACCCTTTAAAAGAAGTGTGATTGTACTCGGTGCTTTCTGCATGATTATTAGCACCAATTTTCTATGATGTTCTTATCAACCCAAACCGAACCAAACCAAACGAACCCAATATATCCCTTCTAGAGGTGGGGCCGGGTTGGGTTAGATGTATGCAAGCCTGACCTCTACTCCAAAAGCTTAGAGTGGTTGTTTCCATTCTTATCCCATCAATTACTTCCATTAATAGGCGAAGATATTTTCTTACACCTAAAACGGAAAACATGCCTTTTGGAAGGAACTTGAGCTTATTAACTGATTTCTTAAGTTTTTGAGGATAAGAACGAAGCAAAAAACCCAAGGTGGATTTTTTTTCAGTCTTCGTGGGTATTTGCATTTAGGCTTGTTCATCATTTCAAGCTGATAAATGCGCCAGTATTTAAAAAATGGTGTTTTCAGGGTATTGGTTTATTCATTTTATTGGCTTTATTACCATCGGTTCGTAGTGTGCCTAATTGCATTCACCTAACATGTGGCTGTAAAAGCTTAGAAGTTAAGTCTTTCTTCATGGTTACCCAACCTTCCATTGTGCTAATTATGCCAAAGATTTAGCATGCGGGTTTGCTTAATTTGTTTTGGATGTCAAATCTTTTTGTATGTTTCCCGCAATGATTGGCTTGCATTGGTTTCTTCTTCTGTAAAGATTCCAGTGTTATTGTTGTTTCCGTAATTACTTTCTATTTTTGCAGAATATGGTCCACAAGGACTCATTGATGTTAGGTATGATGTTATGGAACTCCCCATCACCTTGCCTTTCCAAAAGCCTCCTGCTGACAAACCGAATCCCAAGCAAGGGATTGGTAAGCTTGACATCCTCTCCTTTCCTATCTAAATTAATCATAATATCATCTAAGAAATATTCTCTCTGTCCTAATATAAAAGTCCAAAATGAAAGAAGAAAAAGTGAAAAACACAGTTTAGAAATATACAGTTTTACACTTTTTAATTTACTAAATGACAAAGTTAGCTTTAGTGATGAAGGGAGTAATGAATTTCTCCATCTCAAATTGGGGGTAGAATTGGAAAGGACGCCCATATTTTTGAAATGGACATCTATTTTGGGACAAACTAAAAGAGAAATGTAGACATTTGTTTTGGGACAGAAAGGAGTATAAAATTTTCAAATGGGAAATAAAGTCAAAGAAACAACCAAACAGGTTTTAGGTGGAATACTGGAATGTCCATATGATTCAACATTTTCCATTTTTGAATAAATTTTAACATTTCCTTATATGACATTTACAACCTTTAAACTTTTAAGCCAGAAGTACCTATTTGTCCATTTTCGATGTTGCAACTTCTTGGTGCTATACTGCCATTGATTGTGGTAGAGTTTCTTTTCGTCATTATTGGAGAACATTAAAGACTTTTGACAAATATAGTCGACATGCTTCGGTAAAATTACGAGCCTGGTCAAGCACACTTTGAAAATATGTATTTCATCTAACTAAATAACCTTAAATGAGTTTTCATTTAGGAGCATGAACTTAAGTATTTTTTTTAACTCAATAGTCAATACCCTTCAAACGCCCCCGCCTCTATCGATAAACAAACTCCCCTTCTAGAAAAACACTAGAAAGTTTGTAAAGCGACTTCCATAGAAGGTCATTTAACAAAATAGACCGTAATTCATTTAGTTGACCTTTCAACTTGCATTATAACCGGGTCATTTTGGATAAACGACTTTAAATGAGTTTTCAATTAGGAGAATGACCTTCTAAAATCATTTTTTCCGCTCAATGACCTACATCTGACCTGCCTCCTTTCTACCATAAAAACTTAGAAATACACTAAAAGGTTAGATTCTTAAAATTCAGTTTACTTCAATTTAACCAAACTGCAGGAATCATGTCTTGGAGCAAAGACAGTCAATACATCTGCACTCGCAACGACAGCATGCCGACCGTTTTATGGATATGGGACATGAACCATCTCGAACTTGCTGCCATTTTGGTTCAGAAAGACCCTATTCGAGCCGCAGCCTGGGACCCAACATGCACTCGACTAGTTTTATGCACCGGGACCTCCCACTTGTACATGTGGACCCCATCGGGTGCTTACTGCGTGAACGTTCCGCTACCTCAGTTCTCGGTAATGGATCTGAAGTGGGATTTCAATGGCAGTTGTCTTCTTCTCAAGGATAAGGACTTGTTTTGTTGTGCTGCTGTTCCTTTGCTTCCCGACTCTAACAGCGACTACAGTTCGGACGATTGACACAAATTTATAACATCTGTTAGTAAAAGAAGTGGGAAGTGCTGAACGAGTAAGACGCTCTTAGTGGGTCTGCATCTCAATCAGCAATATTTGTTGGTCAGAAGAAGAAACAACATTATCTGTTACCGGTAAGCACTTGAAACAACCCCTTAGTTTTGTACATGTAATATTAATGTAATCTTTTAGTTTTGTGACATGTTTGATGTTGCATTTAGATTTGATTATTTTGAGATGGTTTTGATCTTTTAAAAGGAATTTTTTTAAGTATATAATACTTATGTACGCATTCCTCAGGGATGTTGGGATATATCAGTAACTCGGATACGGTTGACCTAAGGACTCTGGTAAAAAACGGAAGAATCTTGTGTGTTGTGGCATGTTGTATTCTAGTATGATGATTTAGGATGGGTTATGTGTTGAACTAAGGGGCCGTTTACTTGCTTTAACCGGGTAAGTTTTGACCCGGATAAGAGTGTTTACCACATATGGTAAGTGATTACCAACAAACAAAAAGACGATTTTAACTTTTTTTATAGTTGGATGTTAAAAGAAAGAGAGGGGAAAACGAAGGGGCAAACATGGAATAAACAAATCTGACCCGGGTACGCAACATTTTGGTTCTAGCTCAGTCACATCTCGATCAAATCCTGAATCAGATCTCATACATGATAAACAATTTGACTGCTGACCGAGTCAACATTGGTGACTAGTTAGCACCAAGTAAACATCCCTTAAATAGTCTTGGGAGGTGTTACATTGAAATTGGATGGACATGTTACATTAGAGTTTTAAATGATTTTATGATAGTGTTTGACATTTATCTGGTGCATTTTTACGTATTACAACCAATTTTGATGATTTTATGATGGTTCTAACGTTTAAAATTGAATAATTTTTTGGGTTTAGTTCCCCAAAATGTATCCAACTTGTCACCTTTTGCTATTGTATATACTGTACTTTAAAAATTACCAATTAATACATCATACTACCTAAAACCTAACATTTTGATGTATCTGACCTGCTATCAAAGGTTACCAGCCGGTCACCTCCCCTCCGGCGACTTTTCCGGCCATCCGGTCATCTTCACCGGCGACATTCCGGCGACCACCATTTTTCCGGCCACCACCACCATCTTTTCCGACGCCTTTTCTGGCCACCACCATCTTATCCGGTGACTTTTCCGACCACTACCGTCTTCTTCAACAACTTTTCCGGCGACCACCATCTTCTTCTACGACTTCCTGGCAACCACCATCTTCTCCTACGACTTCCCGGCAACCACCATCTTCTCCTACGACTTCCCGGCAACCACCATCTTTTCCGGCGATTTCCCAACGACCACCATTTTCTCCGGCAACGATGCTGATGATTTCAGGTTTTCGGATTGGAGTAAGCTGGTGAGTTTGTGGAAGGGTTGATGAAGGTTGCCGGAGAAGATGATGGGTGGCGGAGATTGACGTTGCCGGAAAAGATGGTGGGTGGCGGAGATGGAGGTTGCCGGAGAGAAGATGGTGGGTGTCGGAGATGGAGGTTGTTGTTCGTGTTAAAAGTCTCGCCGGAAAAAGATGGCTTCTTGCCGAAGGTTGCCGGAGAAGATAGGTTTTTGCCGGAAAAAATCTCGCCGGAGAAGTTGACCAGGTGGCCGGAATGACCGGCTACCTGGTTTACAAGTCATTTAGTATTTAAAATGTTAGGTTTTTAGTAGTATGATGTATTAAGTGGTAATTTTTAAAGTACAGTATATACAATAGCAAAAGGTGACAAGTTGGATACATTTTGGGGAACTAAACCCTAATTTTTTATGTATTTGTGACGGATTACTTTCAAGTTAGATGATTTATTCAATCTAATTAATACGGTGTCTGCCTGAAATAAGATAATAATGTAGGGGTCTAGATAATGACTTGTTTCGGTTAAACCATCCTTACAAATCCCCAATTAGTCATGTCTTAATCGTTGGGAAGAAAAAGTTGTAGTTGATTGTAACTGGTTGGCCTGGTTGCTTATCCAAATTCTTTAAGATTGGACCTTTAATCAATACATTTTAATCACCTTTTTTGTCTTATTTAATTATATATTAACTAAGGTTTTAAATGATGCGCAGGCCCGGCCCTCGGGCCGTGCAACCCGTGCGACCGCACAGGGCATCAAAGCCTAAGGAGCATAAAAATTTTATATAATGTTATTAATATATGTAATTGGTTTTAATAATTTATGAGTTGTGCTCTATACAATTCCCAAGTGTGGTACTATATTACATTATTAATTTAGTTGATTTTGATTTAATGAAATTCTTCATTATTCCATCTACATTACTTGATTTTGCATCAGTTAAAGGATTATGGCAGATTGCATATTTGCATCACAACATCAATTAACTTGCTATGCAGCCTACGGTTAGAAATTTAGGATTTAGTCATTTGTTGTTTTTTGCACCATTGCACTCACTATTTTTTTTTAATCAATTTCAATGAGCTTACTGTTTTTATTAGTCTTGATATTTATAGATTTCTGAGTTGCATGGAGACATCGTTGGTGACTTATATTTATATTTTGTAATTTGGGGTTTTGATTTTTATGCCCCCCTTTGTACTCTTTGTTTAGTTAATAAAAATTGGTGTAGAGATAAGCCACGTAGCTTGGCTAGGTTACAAACCCTTTAAAAAATCGTATCGTACGTCGTTTTATTTGCTTAAAAGATAGACATGGGGGCATAATTTTCATTTTCGCACAGGGCATCCGAAAATCTAGGAACGGCCCTGATGATGCGACATGTGATGTGACACTAAGTTAAGCCACAAGTCTTACGAGTTATGACATAACCATAATGTCTTTCAAGGCGTTTTGCCCTAAGGTGAGAATATCCCCACACATACTTGTGTGTGTTGGTATTTGAATAATTGTATAGAACAAATTAAATTCATGCAGAGTAAAAACAACTAAAAAATGAAAGAAGTGATATTAATGGTACAAATTAATGTCTTGAATCTTAACTCACTATTTTCTTCAACTTTTAAAGAGTTCGTGTTCGCATTTTCGTGTATGGGAAGTGTTTACCTATTTAGGGTTTTATAAGACTTGTTAATTTTCCTTTTTATGTCTACTTAACTCTGAGGCTTAATACATGGTTATTAGAGCATGTGCAATGGTATATTGGAAGAGGTTCACGGAGCGGTAGGAAAAACAAAACACCATTGGGAAGAACCGGTCCCCATGCCACATAGGAGAACCGGTTCCCACAGAAGAAGCGGTTCATTGAGAAGGGATAATACTTGTTTATTAAATCAAGAGGGACCCACTTACTTGTTTATTTAATCACCTTTTTTGTCTTATTTAAATCTAGAGGAAACAAAGCCACCATTTGTTCATTTATTTAGGATAATATTTTACGTTTTTGTTTTTTAATATATAATAATCGTTTATTAAATAAATTAGCCAAATTAGTTAATTGATTATTAACTTTTCATTATTTTAATATATAAAAAATTTCTGGTTTTTGATTATTATAAATTATAAATTACTATGATTTTTTGTTATCGTAAGTCCTATATATTATCTTTTAATTTTTAATTATCTTTTACTTATTGTTTTTAATTGCAATAAGTAAATTTTATTTGTTTATTCTTACTGTTATAAAACTTGAAAGTCCCAAATCAGTGAGTAATCGAACAATGAATGCAATCACATAGATTAATCATCAAAGTAGTCGAATGATTTATTGAATGATCAATGTATTACAAAGATATCTCTCGTATACGGCTCAACCTCACACAATAACCATTAACCCTAAACCTAAGGGTTACATAAGGTATTTATACCCTATCTATTAAAAGCCCAAACTAATTACAAATCAATTAAAATAAAGCCCAACAATTGTCTCCTCACTTGTGATCTCGGATACAATAATATTTGGGTCTAACAATCTCCCCCTTTGGATTCGAGATCACAAAAAAAGTTGATGACAATTTTAGCTCCAAGACAATCGTCCTGTTTTGAAACAATCTTCCGTTATGATCTTCACTTCAGTAAATCTTTTTCGGTCTTCTCGCTTGAAAACAATCTTCACTTGAATCAAACTTTGAATTAGAAATAATGTCAGATCAAATCATCTTATTGGAACTGATGCATCATCCGTCAAGTTGTTTATATCCCTGATTTAACAAAGAAAGCAGTGAGAAATGCCTGTAAGTAGCACGAAGCCACTTAGTACAACAGATGTACTTTGGAAAGAGCTTTTTTGATGATCGCTCCCCAGGACTTCCATTCAATCATCGGAGTACTTGTGTATTCCTATGAATGTTTTGACAGAAAAACAAATTTTCTGTGTGCATTGTGTAGAAAGAATTAAGCACATAATGCTTTCTAAGGCTCAAAATGTGAAAACATATTTCACAGACTCAATGTGCATTAATGAAGTTCGAAGGTGGGGCAGACTTCCTTCTTTTTTAATATCCAAATCTTCCAAATGAAGATTAGATAGCTTATGTGTTGCGTCCCCGTGAATTATTGAAACATCGCTTTGTTAAGAAAGTGATGAGTGGCTGGTGGGGTTTAAGCAAGAGTTGGCATGGGCCACTGCCTGTTTCAATGATAGTCACCAAAGAATTGTGAACCAATCAGCATATGTGGTTGCCCAGTTTAGAAGTGGTTGGTGCAAAGTTCTGATATTCTTTTAACTCTGTTCTCACACCCTCTAATTCTTTTTAAATCTCACTTCTAACCAAACTCTAATTTTCATTTTGCCGCTCAACTCAATGAGAAAAAATCAATCCCATGAGTTATCTCCCCCACTCTATGATGTAGACCCATTTCCCCTCATTCACTCAAGGATTACTTCTTGGGTAGGGCCACCGGCTCTGGCAGTCCATAGAAGTACAAGTGACCTTACACATTGATCCCCCAAAAAAATCCTAAACATGAAATCCATTGATCCCCACAGGTGAATCAAGTTGCCTTTTGGAAGAAGGCTCTTTAGATATGTGAATGATGTCTGATGGATCAAATAGTGTAGAATATGTTCGTGAAAGGCTCAAGTTCATGAAAAATAAGGATGATATCCATATGAACGAGATATGGATATAGTTTGAATGAAGACCGTTCATTCAACAAAAATCTGATGCTCAAATAAAACTTGGAAAGAAAACGGGAGTATTACCATCGAAAAGTGTTAGTATGAGACATGGTAATAACAATATCAATAAGAAGTTGTACCGGTGTGAATGAATACTTGAAAAGTATATGAGAAGATAATACGCAAGTATTAATCTTCGGAAACACATGGTCAGAAAATAATGTTTTTAGCTCCCCCTCAAAAGATGATCTCATTTTTGGAACTCCCCCTGAAATAATGAACAACTTTTAGATTACACAGTTAAAGAAAAATCAAATAAACATTAAAGCCCCCCTCAACATGTTATTTCATGTTCTTTAATGTGCGAGTTCTGAACTAATGTATTAAGAAGTCATAGTCTTTGAAGACTGAGTTCTAAACTGAGTGTTTAGAAGTCATTTTGTTTGCAGACTCTCCCCCTTGAATAATCCAAATTAGCACACGATAACCTGCAAAAGAAAATCAAACTTCTTTTGGTACCCAACGGAACTTGGGTCCTTGTTTGTTAAGTGTAGCTGATTTCTATGAAGCAATGTAATAAGATCCATACCAATTATCAACCACATCCTTCTTAACCGAAACATTTGTTCCACGATAAGAACCATAAGTTTTCTTTTATGAAAGCCTGATAAGATCATTTCGAGAATAAACTATACAAGGCTTAACAAAAGATTTATAAGTGAAATCATGGTTCTTTTGACTAGGGGATATGGAAACAAAAAGATTATTACCTTTCTTGTAACGATCATTACCTGAACTATATCCTGAATAATTGAAGAACAAATTTGAAGGACGCATCAGATACTTCTTTGGGTAGCTATCTGCATGGAAATACATTGAAGAACGGATTGAACTTTCAAGTTCTTTCACTTTAGCAGTTAGCTTATTTTTCTTTGCATCAATCAGATTGAACTTCATCTGCAAATCCGATTTTGCCCTCTGTTCCTTCATTATATCATTGGACAGTCCATCTAATTTGCTTGTTAGCTTCTTCATTTCAGACTCAAAAATCTTTCTCTCTGTCTCAAAGTCTTTCTCGGCGACTTTAATATTTTTAGGTGATTTACTATTCACCGTTGCACTACCTTCATAATCCTTCTCTTTTTGAAGATCAGATATTTTCTCAGCGAGTTCAGACACTCTCTTCTCATACTGTTCTCTTTCTACTCTAAATCTGTTTCTTTCGGTAACAAGGATCTTTTCAAAATCTGAAACTTGCTTCGAAAGCCTTACATTTCTCGCTTCAAGATTTGTCCTTTCTCTGAGATGATCTGTACAAGTTGATTCACTGGCACTTAAATCATCTTGCAAAGACTTTACAAGCTTGAGAAGTTTCTCCTTCTCGACATCTCTTTCCTTTTCGAGAGTGCCTTTAACCTCAAGATCAGAAATTGTCATGGAAAGTTCAACAATTTTCAGTTCAAGATCACTCTGCTTCTTTTCAAAGTTTCTCTCTTTCTCTTCAAGAAATTGTTTTTGTTTTTCAAAACGAGTTTTCAAAGAATCAATTTGTTTTTCTTTTTCAAGAAGAGTGACATTTAGAAAACTGATATTGGTCTGAAGATTGTCAAAATCCGACAACGTGGCCTTTAGTTTGGCAATTTCCTTGTCACGCTTATCATCAGATGTGAATGTTGTAGACCTGGAAGTTTCTGTGTTTGATGAATTACTGCATGAACTCATTTTTGAACCTCCATTAACTGAATCTGTACCGTCATCAGACGAGCTAGGAACAATTGGAATTGGTCTGACAATAGTGTAAACAATCTTCCCTCCTTTAAAAGTAGACTTCGGTTCAGAAAAACTCATTCTACCAAGTAGTTCTTTCGACAGCTTCACTGATTGATCGTGAGATAAAGATAGAAATCTTGCTTGGTTGTGCGATTTAAAAAAAAAATTAACACAGTAGGTTTTGAGCACAAGTGAAGTTGAAACCCAAGTGAAGTTGGATTTTGGATATTTGAACCTAGTGGACTTGGATTTTGGAAATCCAATGGTGAAACCCAAGTGGACTTGGATTTTGAAAGTCGACTTTGATTTTGGAAATTCGATGGTGAAACCTAGTGGACTTGGATTTTGGAAATCCAATGGTGAAACCCAAGTGGACTTGGATTTTGGAAATCCCAAGTGGACTTGGATTTTGGGAATCCAATGGTGAAACCCAAGTGGACTTGGATTTTGGAAGTCCAAGTGGACTTGGGTTTTGGAAATCCAACTGGACTTGGTTTTAGAAGTCGATAATGAAATCCAAGTTGGAAATCCAAGTTTGTACAAAGTCGTGTGCAAAATCCAAGTGCAAAATCCAGGTGCAAAACCTAATGCAAAATCCAAATGTAAAACCTAGTGTAAAATCCAAGTGCAAAACCCAAGTGTAAAACCTCGTTTTGTGAAATCGGCGCAGAAAAAAAATCCACTCCAGTTCCTTGAAGGTTTATCGAACCACCTTCAAATTATCCCAGAGAATTGATTTTCAAAAGATAATAAAAACAAGTTTTAATCAATCAAACCTCTTTTAAATCACAAACCTTTAGAACCCAAAAGCTTTTTACGATCAATTTTGTAAAAGCACTCAAAACCTTTAGGAAAAGAAAAACTTACCCAGAAGTTTAGTCGCACAATAACCAAGAAGTTTTCTGCTCAAATCTTCCTGCTCTAATACCAATTGAAAGTCCCAAATCAGTGAGTAATCGAACAATGAATGCAATCACATAGATTAATCATCAAAGTAGTCGAATGATTTATTGAATGATCAATGTATTACAAATATATCTCTCGTATACAGCTCAACCTCACACAATAACCATTAACCCTAAACCTAAGGCTTACATAAGGTATTTATACCCTATCTATTAAAAGCCCAAACTAATTACAAATCAATTAAAATAAAGCCCAACAATTGTCTCCTCACTTGTGATCTCGGATACAATAATATTTGGGTCTAACAAAACTATATTAATATAAACCGTGTACCGGTCCATGATTGAGAGTAGAAGGTTTATTTCTCTCTCAATTTTATTTTAAATAAACCACATCTTATAAAATAACGCGTTGTAACGTGCAATAATGTGTTGCAATGACAGTCAAGCCTTAGAGTAGAGCCACCAGAGTTAACATTGGCAGCAAACCAAAGCCTTAACTTCTTAACAAGTTATTTAGAACCATGATATTAAACTATATCTTTAATAACATTACAACTTTACGAATAAGTTATAAAAACCGTTCTAAACTAAAATATTGTTTGCAATATCGAAATTACAACGGTGGTTATTCTGGTATGCATTTTATTACATAGTACATCCCTACCCTAATGAACGTTATGCAGAAACGTCACATGCCCTAATTTGGTAACTATGTGAGGGCCATTTTGGCCCCCCACTACCATGAACAAAAATTTGGTGCACAACCTAACAATCTAACATCAACATCATTTGTTATTTGTTTGTGGTCACTCCTTAAGCTTCTCAATCATATATTTACAAGCAAACCCACTACAAAGCATTAATAATCAAGAGGTTTAATTTGAATAGAAACCTGTCATCCCAAGTGGTTAATCGATTCAAGAATTACGTCATGGTATTAAAATTCATCAAGTAAAACATAGTAATTAACCTGATGTTTTTAGGCTAAGGGGTTATTGTCGAGATTTTAAAATGGAGTTTCATCTCACTTAGGAAAGAAATGAAAATTAAGAGTTTATAAAATAAATCCTACATGGCTTATGAAATTGGATAGGTCCAATCTAGGAGATTCAGATTGGAATCGGAAGCTTGACATATCGAAGATTTAATGATAAACCAATTTAAAGGATCTGGACTCGGGTTGGAAGCTTGACATATAGATGGGTTTGGGCCTCTAATGATTCGTAGATCAAAATTTTTATGGTCACTATTGATTGCTGTAGAATCAGTCTTGGGTAAAACACAAACTCGCATAGGCCTCTGTTTGTGTCATAAACACAATGCCTTAACCCGGTAAGTTCACGTAGGTCAGTAGGTGGTTTTTCAACAATTAATTTAGTTGAGATCAAAACGCATATAAACTTGGCCTTTTCCCAGATATCGTAGAGATTCAACTCCCCCCCCACCCTCCCTCAACAAAATAAAAAATAAAAAAAGAACTCTATGCTTTTCTCTCCCAATATTATCCATGAACACATAATGAAACCGCGACACATTCACGTTCTCATGCAAGAACGCGGACGAATAGGGGTGAAATTCTGCTTAAGGACATTGATTTTAGACCTCTATATAATCTTCATCAATGGTCGATTTTCAAGTTTGTATTTCTCCATAATTTGATAAGAATATCGATATATTGTGTGTGTGAACACGCACACGCACAGACACAAGTTCCAAATCTTCAAAATGAGCTAATAAAAACTGGACACATGTCCCTAAGATTCTTTTAAGTCAAAATCGAGCCAAAGTTTGAAAACTCAATTGACCATCAAATAACGGTCATGAAAACAATAAAACGCATTTAACCGATGTTTATACAAAACACGAACCTCAAAGATATGATCAACTCGAAAACTCATAATTGGTTGAGGTAAACCAGTTTCCAAATGAAATTATACTCTTATATTTCCAAAATGCCCCATAACATAGTAACATTCATTTTTCAAACGGGTATAGAACCAAATACACCAAAGATGCATTAACTCTCAAATAAATGCCACTTGTACAATAAATCACCAAAGAATGCATTATTGATATCCAAAAAACCCAAATATAGTCATTTTACAAGATTTATCAACCCAAATTTATTGAATATGCAATTTTGTCAAATATCCAACACATTTGATAAATATCAAGCAAAACATATTAATATTTTAAAATACTCATCTTTGACACGTACAACGTTTTTACAAAGCAGGCTGAACCCACCTTGCTAGATTTAGGCTAAATCTATATTTTACCCTAATTTTTGAGCTTTCTTTAGAGAATACTTTAGATCTATTAGCAATATTCCAAATTTTAGTTCCAACACTTCGCGAAATATCTTTTCCACCTCAAAGAACACAAAACCTAAGACAAGGATGAGAGAAAATGAGTGGAGATGAAAGACACATCAAACCCTAGCTTAAAACTTAAGAGAGATGAAGAAATTACCCATACCAAGAGTTCTTGATCCACCAAATACTTCAAATACATTGATCTAGTCTTGAAAAGCTCACAAAATCGAGAACATAGAAAAAAGAATCGTTCAAAATGGAGTTGAGGTGAAGAAGTTATGGCTGAACAAAGGAACCCCTCAAAAAATCAGATTTTGACTCTCTACACACCCCACTGGCTATTGTGACAACGACCCTGCCATGTCACAATCGCTAGCACGGTCGTCCGAAATGTAACATGAGCCATTTCGTCCTTTTGGTGACCCTGACACGCTAGAGTGCCACTGACACTGTAGTCGGGCATTGTAGCCTGGTCTATACCGCTAGTTTTTTGTGTGATTCATCGTCTTAAGTCTCTTTCTCCTTTACGATGATACTCCAAAATTTCTAACTTACATGAATCACATCAACTGATAGCATGGACATAAACCCACAACAAGGCACAAACTTTTGCTTACTAAACTTTCCGGGTGTTACAACCCCCTACGTAAATGTGAATGATAAACTTGATACCTAGGATGAACAATAAGGAAATGGACTGGGTTAAAGTTCACTTTAGATTTGGAACTATATTTTTCTTTATAGAAGATAGTGCAAGAGGATGGACAAGTTTTTTCTTTATGAAGATTCAATACCCGATATATTCCAATATCTTTGTAGGTGAAATGTTTTCACCTGTAAGTTTTGTCATATACAGAATATACCAAAAGAATTGAGTTTTCTTTGTGGCAAATGGTATAGAGCAAGTAATGGTGTGGTTTGCAGAAGGAGATTTAGATGGGGTTGGAGACGCAAATTTTCAATGATGGAGACGGAGATGGCGATGTGGGAGATCCAAGTGCCAAAGATTTGGGTCGCGGTGAAGGTAGTCGGAGAAGTTGTAGTTTCCAAAGATAGTGGTCGTGGAGGAAAATGATAGTTATTACTTTTAGTTTATGCAATTGTTTATACGTAAATATTAAAAACTTGTATAAAAATATAAAAAGAAAAAAATAATCAAGTTGGCTAAAATGCCATCACCGCATCACATGATGTGAGAGCACTTAACGATCACTCATAGCGTTCATTAAGGCCAAAGGTGAAATTAGGAATTGAACCAAATAAAGTGATTATTTTTTTGGAAGAGGTATCCCAGACCACATTGGGCCCAGACTAATCCTCGGCAATTTTTGGCCGAAGCCCGACTGCTAAAGCATGCAGCCCGGGGTCGAAGCCCCCGTACCTCCAGAATGCGTCCCCCAGGGATCGAACTCGAGTTCACCACTATGTAGTGCCCAAGTCTTACCACTAGGCTAACACTCATTTGGTAAATAAAGTGATTATTGATGTAGCAGTACCTGATAGATCTCAACCTTTCTAGGGATTAAGAGGTCAACTTTCACTAAAAGCGAGGAGTGTATGTGCAAGTTGTGTTGTAATACTAAAAAAAATTTGTACATGTATGAAAACCATAGTGACCACCGCTATAGTTTTGAAATACAAAGACAATGTCAGTTTTTGTAAGCCACATACACGATTTTTGTAATTTAGAGTACTACTATTATTGATACCCACTCCAATAAAATAATATTTTATGTATTTGATTATAAATACAAAAACACTACTTTTAAAAAAAAAACTTATAAATATTGTCTATGAATCAACTTGTTATGAAACTTTTTGAAACACCTTAATATTGGGAACACAAATCACCGTCTTCAATCATCCTCACTTTCAATATCATCATCGGCAATTGTCGTAGTTTAAGCGTCATCTTTCATTGGTGGAGTTGTTAAATATCGTTGATTATGTTGTTACCAACATAAACAGTTCAACCTCGAGTAATTCTATAGAGCATCCAAACGTATCTATTATGGTAATCCTCCTAAACGACTTCAGTGTATGATGCCTCATTCGTTCCAACAGGATAAAGGTAGGTTTTTTTATTTTATTAACATCCCTACCAAATAGGTATAAAGTAGTTCAATGATGGACTAAAATTGGACAAAGGTTTATTAGAAGACCAAAAGTAAAAGTTGTTGCAACTTTAGGGACCATTTGTTTAATTTGGCCAAAGTACGCGTGTCGACCGTCGACAATGTTATAACCCGTCAAATATGACGGAGAATGGAAGATGTGTTAACGGTTTTGACTTAGGAAAAAGCAACCGCACATTTAATCATTTAATAATGTTTGGTGCCCAAATAAATATCTTACTAAAACAAAAAAATGTCACAATTTTTATTTTTATTTTTATTTATTAAAAGCATGAAATTTCAAGGCATTTTCCAAAAAACTCGTGGTACTCATCGCAATTTTCGTAATAGGATATTTGATATTTCTTTACGATTTTAATGTTATCTGCTGCTTTTTACTATATATAACATAGTTTAATTTGTTTATTATTATTACTCATCGAGCAACAACATAGAGAGTTGGATTCTGGTAAGACTACGTTGTTTCTGTGAGACCGATGAGTCCAACATATTTTACATGAAACTTTACATCGAAACATTGTGAAGGTTAAAAAAAATTGAACATTCACAGTAAAAACAATGTAAATGTAAATGTTATGTTTGCGGTGTTTTTTGATGTCAAAGCTCGATTTTGCTTATACCTTCACAACATTTCCGCTGTGAAGGTTCGCATTATTTATTTGTAACATTCATAGCATTTAACCTGAGAAGGTTTCGTTTTACCTTGTTTTGGATATTGTTTTTACCTCAAAAGTGTTTTTGAGAATGAGTATTCGAGTTTTATTTACTTTCACAGTGTTTTTTTGTGAAATTTTATACGTTAGGTCTTGGTCTCACGCAAACAACTTGGTCTCGTGCAAACCTAAGTCACAACACAAAACCTATGTTTTTATATATAGTATTATATATAAATTAGAAATTTGACGTTATAAGTATTTGAAACATCATGGCTACATCATAGATCCTAAGGTTTGAAATCTAATCTCGCCGCTGCTAAATTACACCTTATATTTTTTTTAAACCTTCATTTTTATTCAAAGTCACTATGATAGTGTTACTTCTATCAAAAGATTATTGGTCCAAATAAACTTTGGTTTGTTTTCAAATTTGCCGGATGAGTACGACAACATACCATGAATCTTATCCAATTAGAGATTCTTTAGTTGATACAAGATGTTTTTTGGTTTCTTTTTATTGATTTTAGAAGAATATTTTAGTTTTTTGTTTAATTTTAAAAGAAATTTTTGATTTTTTAATATAAAATAATATAAAAACTCAAAACAAACAAATAAATAAACTAAAAATCCAACTTTGTTTTCTTAGGCATAAGACTTCTAGTATTAAATGTGATTATATGATATTTATGATTTAAAATTAATGAACTAAACTAAAATAACACTAAGTTTGAGCAAATGAAAACTATCTACACAAATTTACTGCAAATCAAATTTAAAACCAACATATATATTAGGATAAATATACAATGAAATAGAATCAATTTAAAGCAAACCTAAAATTTATGGTAAGTATGACAAATAAATAATAAATAAACTATAACAGATAATATGGTTGGAAAATATGAATTAGATGAAAGGATAGTCGATTCCTCATTTTAAAAAGCAAAAATGATAACAAAAAATCATTATTCAGATGAGTAATGTTAAAAATTTCGGTTTAGTTACTATAGTTTTAAAATACTTTAGACCCTTTTATTTTAAGATTTTTATAACAACTTAAAAATAAATAAACAAACAAATGAGGCATAAGCATCAAACCTTAGGCCTCCTAATGAGGAGGGACTTTCACAAAGCTACAACAACCACCACACCACCAATTTGTTTTCATAGTTTTTGTTTTCAAATATTTAATACCACACTGAAAATTAAGCAGGTGCATCACTATATTGACTTATTTTTTTCTTTTGGAATAATTGATTGAGCAGGTGTATGGGAACGCTCCCTGCTCTGAGTGGGTTCTCTCCTGACAGCGAAAACTCTTATCACGGTTAGCACTGATTGGAGAAATTGTAGTATATGATATCGTTTTTTAGACTAAAATCTTACCTGATAAGTACTAAATAAGTGATACTATTAAATGTTACCAATAAATGTTTACTCAGATAAGCATTTGATAAACGGCTTCTTAGAATATAAAAAAGTTAATGATTTTAGTCTCATCAAACATAAAGAATACGTATACTTATTATACAAATATATTTGTAAAAAGGTTATGAATATATATGGTAGTGTAAGCATATATTATAGTGATTTTTTGATTAAAATTAAAAAAGAAAACCAACGTTCTGTAGTAAAACCGTGGAAAAACACATATTTATTTACATTGAATATTGTATTTGTGGGTAAAATAAGAAGTTTAAAACTTAACAAGATGTTAAATAAAATAGAGATCAGATGTAAAAGCAAGTATGCTTTTAAGGTTTTCTTAATTTTGGACAAAATTACCTTTTTCTTGATTTTGGACAAAATTACCTTTTTCTTAAGGTTTTACAACTTGTGAAGGTAACTAATTATTCGATTTGTATACATATTACCATTGAACTATTTTTTGTACTGAATATATCATTGAACTCTTTTTTTTTTTGTACACATTATACCATTATGACCGGGTATAGCCTGTTTTTTATTATGTGACAATTGAAATTATTAAATAATGCTTATGTGGATTTGACGTGGCTTTGATGTGACAATGACTAGGCATTCTCAATGGTATATTAAATACAAAAAATAGTTCAATGGTAATATGTGTACAACCACAACTACTACAAGACACCACCACCACCACCACAGCTGCCTTCACCATAGCCACCACCACTACGGCCACCACCACCATACCAACCACCACCACAACACCCACCACCACCAAAACCCTCAAGAACTGCCCTAACCCGTGAGTTAGGGTTAGGGTTTGGATTCTCGCGAGGGTGAAGCGCAACGGCGGAGTAGGGGGACGGTGGTCGGAGAGGATGATGGGTCTAGGGTTAGGAGGCCGTAGATGTGGTGGTGATGATGTGGAGTTGGTGGGTGTGGTGGCGTTTATAGGTGGGTGTGGTGGTGGTGGTTTTAGTGGTGGTGGGTATGCTGGTGGTGTTTTGGTGGTGGTGGTGGCAGCTGTGCTGGTGGTGTTTTGGTGGTGGTGGTGGTTTTAGTGGTGGTGATTGTACACATATTACCGTTAAACTATTTTTTGTACTTAATATACCATTGAAAATGTCTAGTCATTGTCACGTCAAATCCACATAAGTATTATTTAATAGTTTTAGTTGTCACGTAATAAAAAATAGGCTATACCCAGTCATAATGGTATACTGAGTACAAAAAAAAAGAGTTCAATGATATACTGAGTACGAAAAATAGTTCAATGGTAATATGTATACAAATCCAATAATTAGTTAACTTCACAAGTCATAAACCCTTTTCTTAATTAGCGATGGAAATTTAGTTGAATTTAATTTCTCAATTGTTGTTTGAAAGAGATTTGTAAACATTGGTTTGTGACAAAATGCGATAAGTGTAGAACACAAGCAACATTTATTGTTAAACCATAAATTTGGTTCAAAGTTTGTGAAAAGTCTTCTTTATAGTTTTAAAATTGCAAGATGATCATCATGATTTACAAAAAACGATTAAATTTAGTCCTTCTCTTTAATAGCTGATAAAAGATTATGGTAAATGAGAGACATTCTCTTCATTTTATCTTTTATCTTTATCTCTTATGCAATCACGCCTTGTTCTCAAGTTGTAAGACTGTTAATTTAAAATTTTAAAATACTTCAATAAGTAAGGGAAAACTAGCCTTTATTACGTGGAAAAGGGAATTACTCCCTCCGTCCCAAAATTATTGTCCAGTTTTGACTTTTTAAAGTCTGTCTTTCTCTACTTTGACCTTAAATTTTTTTTTTTGTTATATAATACTTGATGCAAAATATATGAATGGGTTGTGTTTTTAATGTATTTTTCATTGGTATAATTTTCATCAAGTATTATATAATACAAATAAAAATATTTAAGGTTAAAGTCGACAAAAAAAGACTTTCAAAAGTCAAAACTGGACAATAATTTTGGGATAGAGGTAGTAATATCAAAGAGCACATTTTAACCAAAAATAATGTCAACCACTCCATATCAAATAAATGAAAATGATCAAGTTTAATAAAAATATCCAAAAACTGAGTTTGCCGGAACCGTCCGCACAACTAGAGTCAAAGCAAGGACGTGCCGTTATCCACACCTGATCCAGAACCTGGAAAAAGGGAAACAACGAAAAGGGTAAGCAATAAGCTTAGTGAGCTAGCACTATGCACATCCTACATCATCATGCGAGTACATACCATAACAGGTGCCATCACGTTCACAAACAATCAAGTCAAATTCCACATCACAATACAACAATGACCCAAACAATTTAACAATCTATTCTCATGAGAATACAACAATAATTTCCGCATGCTTAGGACACGGATCTGCGCCCACAACTCATCAAGGGCATGTGGTTCCCTTTCACACGCCATTACGCATACACACACATAATAACATAAAATATACACAGTATAACTCACCTGGATCGCAAAGATATAATAGCACAAAACTAACTCGATCACTCCAATCGGAAATCTGTAAACACAATTATTTATAACCAAAAAATTAGGACTCTAACTCAGCCCCTATAGGAATCCCAAACACGTCTCGACAAAACAGGTTACAATGGACGTGAAAAACAAGTTTTCGGGCGACGGGCAGGTCTGGTGCGACCTGACTCGCACCAAAATCGCATCAGTCCGCAATTAGGCGCCGCACGGCTTCTGCCGCGGGCTAAACTCGCGCCGCGTACTCGCCAGCATGCAAATCTGGTACCCGGGTGACTTCCCGGCGACTTGGGAAGTCGCCGCTGCACTCGCCGACGCCCAAAAACAGACCCCCGGCGACCTAGCGACAACCTAAGCCTGCGCCGGAGGTCGCGCCAGGCGCTGTCAGGTTGCCAAAGCACGATTTTCAGTATTTTTTCGAGGTTTTCGATCCTATCACAACCTTAGACGATTTTTAAAACATAACCCCAATAAAACCCAGTCCTAAACACGATTTCCATCGAAAAACCAACCATAAACAATCTCGAAACATCAACAAATCAAAACCCTAGCTTACAAAATCGATTAATAACGAGATTACAAACCTTACCTTACGCGATCGGAACACGAATCCAAACCCTCGATCAACCTCTTCTAATTCGATCTCTCTCACTCTCTCTTTCTTTCTCTCTAAGTAAAAGAATGGAATTATGAGGAGAAGTTAGGAGTTTTGGGGTATTTATATGTAACACCCCAAAAGTGCTGAGTAGTCATTAGTTTTCTTTTAACTTCTTTTATTTATTTATTTGTTTATTTCTTTTCTTTCTGTTGCTACTTTATTGGTAGATAATGTAGTTTAAAAAAAAAGAGATAAAGGAGAGTAGTTGGGTAAAGATAGGGTATAGGGTACTATTGGGTATAGATATAGCCTATCCCTTCCATCCATCTTTATCACTTGAAAAAAAAGGAGAGAAGCAAAGGGAGAGAGATATCAGAAGAGAGAGAGAACGGGAAGGAGGGCTGAGAGAAGGAGTTTTCCGGCGAAGAGGAAACTTTCCGGCGAAGGGAGAGCAGCGGCAGGTGGTGTCCGTTCGAGTAAGGTACTAGCTCCGATTCTCTCATTGTTAGTTTTCGTCTCTAGGGTTGTGTTGGTCGGACGACGGTGGTGGCCGGCGCCGTACCCGACATCGTTGGTCGGACGACGGTGATCGTGTGACCTGTGCTATTTTATTTTGTGCGAGCCAGGTGAGTTTCACTATACGTGTTTTATGTTAACATGGATGTATATATGCATGATTGTGTGTGTAAAGGGAACCACATGCCCTTGATGAGTTGTGGGGGCGGACTCGCGTCCTAAGCTGGCGAGATAAAGGGAACCACATGCCCTTGATGAGTTGTGGGGGCAGATCCGTGTCCAAAGCTGGCGGAAATTGTTATTTCTCATGAGAATATTGTTATAATTATTTGAGTTATATTATTGATGTGGTCATTGATTGTTGATTTGGATGTGATGGCACTGATTGTGGTATGTGCGTGTATGGTAATGTGAAGTACGTTTAGTGCTTGCTCACTAAGCTTATAGCTTACCCTTTCGTTGTTTTCCCCTTTTCCAGGTTCGGGATCTAGTGTGGATAAGGGCAAGGCCCCGGTTTGACTTTAATGGCGAGATCGGTTCCGACAGCTATTTGGACATTTACGATTTTTATTATTATTATTATTATTTAAATACTTAATTATTTAATTCGGGATGACTGTAATAATTTTATTATTTGCATTCGTTAAATCTTTACGTTTGATTTTATTAAAATTGTAATAACTTAGATATTTTCTTTAAAATTAATGGTTATTTGTGTTTTAAAATATTGGCGCTACAACTTGGTATCAGAGCCTAGGTTTAAGAGAATCAGCACACACGCCTTCGAGTGTGTGTGTGGTTGGACTTAAACTAGGAATTTTATTTTTATTTGTATTTCAAAAAGGAAATTTTAACAAGAGTCGGAACCGTCGGCTAGAGTTCAAAACGGGGGTGAGCAATACTTACGTTATCTTTGTTGTTGATATGTTGTGATGCTAAGTTAAGCGTAGAGTTATATGCTAATAATTTTGTGGCATACGATGCGTAAAATTAGAATATTTGTGAATTTAATTATTGTTGCATGTAGTTCTTGGATTGGGATTTTGAGGATGGTACCAGGACCCAGTCTATACGATTGATAATCTGGTAAGGGATTTTATGCATGTTCTCGTCTGATTGTTGTTTAGAGATCCCGAACCAATTGTCATTACCGGTTGGTTACAGTAGTACGGGCCCATATAATAGTACTACTGTAAACATCTGTATGGACTAGGATCTGGTTAAATTCTGGTAATCTCAATAAAAGGACTAGATATGGGATTTGGGGTTGCTATGTGATAGCTAGGATGACCACGAGGTCAACTATGTGTGTAACAGGACGCAAAAGCACTTATTAGTCGTTAGGGTTACATGCGCACTAACGACCAGTAGTAAACTTGTGTAAGCGTTATATGTGTTAGGGAGTGTAGTAAGACACTCTAGCTAGGGTTAGCTGTGTGACCCAAAGTATTAAATGTTTCTAAACTTTTGCGTAAATGTTCAGTATGGTGACTACTAGAAGAAATTCGGGTAGCGAGGAGCCTGAGACTCCAGACTTGCGGGATATCATTGCCTCGCAGATTACCGAGACCTTGCAGCAGATTCTGCCGGGATTATTTGCTCAGATGAAGGACGAGGTCCTTCAGGCTGTGGATCAGAGGATCGACACGGCCTTTGCTTCTCGTGGGTCGACGTCGGGGAGCAACAATCAGGCTCAGAGTCGTTCCAGCACTTTCAAGGATTTCATGGCGTGTCAACCGCCACACTACGAGGGTCGGAAGGACCCAATTGCATGCTCTCGTTGGATTGCCGCGGTCGAGGGCGCGTTCCGTACTTGTGGTTGTCCGGACGGGGTGAAGGTGTGCTACGCTGCGAATCTGCTACGAGACGCTGGTAAGGATTGGTGGGGCCTGATACTGAAGAGCCACACGGAGGAGCAGATATCGACTATGACTTGGGATGCGTTCAAGGTGCTGTTTGAGGAGCAATTCTCTCCGCGGGTCGAGCGAGAGAGAATCATTGCCGAGTTTCTGAACCTGAAGCAGACGACCGAGTCGGTGAATGAGATCACCGACCAGTTCCTGGAGAAGGCGCTGTTTTGTCCTGATTATGTGGGCAATGAAGCGATGAGGATGTATCGTTATCGTGGGGTACTGAAGCCCGAGATCAGAGAGTTTGTGAGCCCCACTACGTGCACGAGCTTTAATGCTATGGTAGAGGCGGCGCGAAATCGGGAGCTGTTTCTCGAGGAGCTGCAGCAAGGGAAGAGGAAGGCGGAGCAGTCGTTTGTACCGGTGAGGAAGTTTAAGGGGCCGAGGACAGAGGGCAGGAGAGTTCCCAGTGGGTGTCCCAAATGCGGAAGGAACCACCAGGGCGAGTGCCGACTACCTGAGTCGGTGTGTTTTAAGTGTGGCAAGCCGGGCCACAAGAGTAGGGATTGCGGGGTCGCCCCGAGGACCTGCTTCCATTGTTTTCAGCCTGGGCACATCAAGCCCAACTGCCCGAAGCTGGCATCGGCCCAGCCACAGGTTCAGGCACCAGCTACTGCCACGCTCCGCATCACCGACGGCTCCACCGGGAAGAAGGGTGGATCTTCGACCAGCCGCGGTAGAGCTTTCCAGATGACGGCCGAGGAGGCTCAGTCAGCACCGGATGTGGTTACAGGTACACCTTACTTTATGTGTTTGAACTGTTATTAATGTGTGTTATGCTTATGGCTTGATTAGAGATGCGCTAGGTGTTATCTGTGTTCTTTAAACGTTTACTGTTAAACTTAGGCGTTTTTCCCGTGAACGAAAAACCTGCTTTGGTTCTCTTTGATTCGGGAGCTACCTGGTCGTTTGTGTCTAGTGCATTCTGCAAGGATTTCGGCTAGAGCGGGGCAAGCTAGCCAGTCCTTTGGCGATCGATATAGCAGCTGAGGAGGTGAGAGTCTGTGAGGACGTCTACCGAGGCTGCACTATAGTGATTCATGGGGTGCCTTTTTGTATCGACTTGATACCCACCCCCATGAATGGGATCGACGTGATAGTTGGAGTTGATTGGATGTTTCGGAACCACGGCACGGTGGTTTGCGCGGAACAGCTAGTCCGTATCCAGGACCCAAATGGGGGAGAGCTCGTGGTATACGGCAAGGGGCGGAGGGATCGGCTAGCGTTCTGTTCTGTCGCAAAGGCACGGAGGTGGTTTCAGCGTGGATGCACGGGTTATTTGGCGTATGCGGTAACCAGCCAGGCAGAGGATCGGAAGTTGTCGGTTGCTGACGTTCCTGTAGTGAGCGAGTTTCCTGATGTGTTTCCGGAGGACCTACCGGGCATTCCGCCTGATAGGCAGGTTGAGTTCGGGATCGACCTAATGCCCGGAGCAGCCCCAGTTGCGAGGGCTCCGTACCGTTTGGCGCCACCCGAGCTGCAGGAGTTGGCCAGTCAGTTGCAGGAACTCTCAGAGAAAGGGTTCATCCGTCCGAGTAGCTCACCGTGGGGCGCGCCGATCTTGTTCGTGAAGAAGAAGGACGGGAGTCATCGAATGTGTATAGATTACAGGGAGCTCAACAAGGTTACCATCAAGAATAGGTATCCCTTACCTAGGATTGATGACTTGTTTGATCAGCTTCAGGGGGCGACTTGGTTCTCCAAGATCGATCTGCGATCAGGCTATCACCAGCTCAAGGTGAAGGAGGCGGATGTTCACAAGACCGCCTTCAGGACCCGTTATGGTCACTACGAGTTCCTGGTGATGCCTTTCGGTCTTACCAATGCCCCAGCTGCTTTTATGGACCTGATGAATCGGGTTTGTCGGCCGATGCTGGATAGATCAGTGATTGTTTTTATCGATGACATCTTGATCTACTCGAAGACGAAGGAGGAGCATGTTACTCATCTGCGAGAGGTACTTGAGGTGCTGCGGAGAGAACGACTTTACGCTAAGTTCTCGAAGTGCGCTTTCTGGTTACAAGAAGTCCAATTCTTGGGGCATCTTGTTAATCGGGAAGGCATTAAGGTGGACCCCGCGAAGATCGAAGCGGTGATGAGTTGGGAGGTTCCGAAGACTCCTTCAGAGATCCGGAGTTTCCTGGGGCTGGCTGGGTACTATCGTCGGTTTATCCAGGATTTCTCTCGGATCGCAGTTCCGTTGACGAGATTGACGAAGAAGAGTGAGCCGTATGTTTGGGGTCCGAATCAGCAGACGGCGTTCGAGACGTTGAGACAGAGATTGTGTGAGGCACCGGTCCTGACGCTTCCCGAGGGCGTAGAAGACATGACGGTGTATTGTGACGCATCACACCTTGGGTTGGGGTGTGTTCTGATGGAGAGGGGACGGGTGATAGCCTACGCGTCGAGGCAGCTGAAGCCTCACGAGGCTAATTACCCCACGCATGACCTTGAGCTAGCGGCGGTGGTTTTCGCGCTGAAGATTTGGAGGCACTACCTATACGGGGTGAAGTGCACCATTTATACCGACCACCGTAGTTTGAGACACTTCTTGGATCAACCGAACCTGAACATGCGGCAACGGCGATGGCTAGATGTAGTCAAGGATTACGACTGCGAGATACTTTACCATCCGGGTAAAGCGAACGTGGTGGCAGACGCGCTGAGCAGAAAGACGGCTCATACCTCTCTTCGGATATCACATCTGAAGATGGCCGTGACCACTTCGTTCTTAGATCTGGTTCGACGAGCTCAGGAGGAGGCCGGTCAGAACGAGAACCAGAACAAGGAACGGGTGAGAGGTCAGCTACCATTGATGGTTCGGGATAGTAGAGGACTGTTGACTAGGCACGCTCGAGTGTGGGTTCCTCATGCGGGTGGTGCTCGACAGACACTGCTTGAGGAAGCACACAAGTCCAGATTCTCTATACATCCCGGAGCTACAAAGATGTACAGAGACCTGAGGACTGACTATTGGTGGCCGGGGATGAAACGGGAGGTGGCCCGTTATGTAGAGTCTTGTCTGACCTGTCTGAAGGTCAAAGCTGAGCACCAGAGACCTCATGGGAAGATGCAACCACTAGAGATCCCAGAGTGGAAGTGGGAGAACCTTACTATGGATTTGATCACCAAACTACCGAAGACACCGCGGAAGTTTGATGCGATCTGGGTGATAGTTGACCGATTGACTAAGAGTGCTCATTTCTTAGCCATTCGGAGAGCTTCACATCTGAGCAGCTGGCAGATCTGTACGTGAAGGAGGTGGTGAGGAGACACGGGGTACCGGTATCGATCATCTCAGACCGAGACACCCGTTTTACTTCGAGGTTTTGGGAGCGGTTTCACGCAGACATGGGAACTAGGTTGCATTTTAGTACAGCTTACCATCCGCAGACAGACGGACAGAGTGAGCGTACGATCCAGACCTTGGAGGATATGCTCCGAGCTTGTGTTCTGGATTTCGGAGGTTGTTGGGATACGTATCTGCCTTTGGCGGAGTTTTCGTATAACAACAGTTATCACTCGAGTATCGGGATGCCTCCGTATGAGATGCTGTACGGGAGGAGATGTAGAACCCCGATCTGTTGGGGTGAGGTCGGTCAGCGTGTCCTTGGGAGCACAGAGGTGGTTCAGCAGACTACAGAGCTTATTCAGAGGATCAGAGAGCGGTTACGGACCGCCCAGAGTAGGCAGAAGAGCTACGCTGATAAGCGGAGGTCAGATTTGCAGTTTCAGGTGGGTGATCGTGTCTTGCTGAAGGTTTCACCTTGGAAGGGGGTGATTCGGTTCCGCAAGAGGGGCAAGCTTGGGCCCCGTTATATTGGACCGTTCACGGTCCTTGCTCGTGTTGGGAAAGTGGCCTACCGGTTGGAGTTGCCGGAAGTGCTTGGCCAGATCCACAACACTTTTCACGTATCTCAGTTGCGTAAGTGTCTCGCTGACGAGACGTCGCACATACCTTTGGACGACATTCAGGTGGATGAGGGCCTGAATTACGTCGAGAGGCCAGTTGCAGTGTTGGAGCGGAAGGTGAAGAAACTACGCAGTAAGGAGATCGGAGTCGTGAAGGTGCAGTGGCAGCATCGACGGGGTTCCGAGTGGACTTGGGAGCCGGAGGCAGAGATGCGTGAGAGGTACCCGGAGCTCTTCTCAGACTGATTTCGGGGACGAAATCCTGGTAAGTGGGGGAGAGTTGTAACACCCCAAAAGTGCTGAGTAGTCATTAGTTTTCTTTTAACTTCTTTTATTTATTTATTTGTTTATTTCTTTTCTTTCTGTTGCTACTTTATTGGTAGATAATGTAGTTTTTAAAAAAAAAAGAGATAGAGGAGAGTAGTTGGGTAAAGATAGGGTATAGGGTACTATTGGGTATAGATATAGCCTATCCCTTCCATCCATCTTTATCACTTGAAAAAAAAAAGGAGAGAAGCAAAGGGAGAGAGATATCAGAAGAGAGAGAGAACGGGAAGGAGGGCTGAGAGAAGGAGTTTTCCGGCGAAGAGGAAACTTTCCGGCGAAGGGAGAGCAGCGGCAGGTGGTGTCCGTTCGAGTAAGGTACTAGCTCCGATTCTCTCATTGTTAGTTTTCGTCTCTAGGGTTGTGTTGGTCGGACGACGGTGGTGGCCGGCGCCGTACCCGACATCGTTGAACCGCTGCCGAGACACGGCTTAGGGTGGTGGCGGTAGTAGTGCGCCGGCGACGTCCGGTGTTGTGTGGTGTGTGTTAGAGGAGCGGCGGCTGTGGCCGACCGTGGCCGCTGGCGTGTTGGCGGCCGACGCAGAAAACCGCTGTTGCGGCGGTGTTGTTGCTCGGTGCGCCGTTTGCGATGGCCCCGACTGCTCCGGCAGGGGCCGGCGGCGGTGGTGAGGTTGCTTGGCGGACACCAGCGGCGGCGCTGGGTGGTTGCAGCCCCGTTGACGGTGGCGGCTTCGGGGTGGAACGATCGGCAAGCCGGCCGTGGTTGGCTGCCGGTTTCGAACCAAGTTTTCAGACGGCGGCGGCGGCTACACCGGCTGCTGCTGTCCGTCGTTTGGGGCGGCGGCGGTCGGTTTTGTTGTTGTCCGTCGTCGGTTGGTGGCGGCGGTGGTCGGGCTATGACTGCTGTTTTCCGGCAGATTCACGGTGGCTGTCCGGACGTTGCCCGACGGCGTTGGGTGATGCGAGTTGGTTCGCGGTCAACCGGGTTAGACCCGTTCCTTCCCTGTTTGAGTTTCGTTCGTTTTTGTGCCATGCGAAGTAAACTTTTTTTTGACTCGTAGGGTTCGGGAGGTACGGGTAATGGTTAGGATCAAGATAGGGTCATATTAATTGGTAACTGTTGTTATTTACAGATTGTGGTGAAAGTGATCGTGTGACTTGTGCTATTTTATTTTGTGCGAGCCAGGTGAGTTTCACTATACGTGTTTTATGTTAACATGGATGTATATATGCATGATTGTGTGTGTAAAGGGAACCACATGCCCTTGATGAGTTGTGGGGGCGGACTCGCGTCCTAAGCTGGCGAGATAAAGGGAACCACATGCCCTTGATGAGTTGTGGGGGCAGATCCGTGTCCAAAGCTGGCGGAAATTGTTATTTCTCATGAGAATATTGTTATAATTATTTGAGTTATATTATTGATGTGGTCATTGATTGTTGATTTGGATGTGATGGCACTGATTGTGGTATGTGCGTGTATGGTAATGTGAAGTACGTTTAGTGCTTGCTCACTAAGCTTATAGCTTACCCTTTCGTTGTTTTCCCCTTTTCCAGGTTCGGGATCTAGTGTGGATAAGGGCAAGGCCCGTTTGACTTTAATGGCGAGATCGGTTCCGACAGCTATTTGGACATTTACGATTATTATTATTATTATTTTTAAATACTTAATTATTTAATTCGGGATGACTGTAATAATTTTATTATTTGCATTCGTTAAATCTTTACGTTTGATTTATTAAAATTGTAATAACTTAGATATTTTCTTTAAAATTAATGGTTATTTGTGTTTTAAAATATTGGCGCTACATTATAAACCCGGGCCGGACCTTTCTCCTAGCCTTAGCCCACTCCTAATTCCTAAGCCCACAACTAAATCCTAGTTAACCTCCAACTCTATTTACTAACTAATAATATTAATAAATAAAAAGAAATAATAATAGATTACTAACATAAATAAATAATTAAAGGATTTGGGATGTTACACAAGTTTTTTTAATGAAGGAAAGACAAAAATTTCTAAGGAAACTAAAAAAAGTGTGTTCTCGAGTTTTTTTAAAGGAATGAAAGAAAAGGATTTGGAGAGATATGTATGTTCTCGAGTTTCTTAAAGGAAGGAAATGAAAGGATTTGAAGGGATTAGGAAGGATACCTCTTCCTTATTTTTCTCTTAAAAATTATCATTCATTTTCTTTTCTAAAAATGAGATGATTTAAAAGAACAATTATCTCCTTCCCTTTCTTTTCCTTTCCTCTCCCTTCAATTTTAAACTTGAGAAAAGTTGAATATAGAATTTTAAACCCTATAGATTTAATTTGATTAAAGCAAAGGCAATAAAAACAGGTTAAAATACCCTATTTATTGGATGTTTTTACAAACCACAATGACCCATTCTATAATTTTCAAAATATAAAGACAAAAATGTTACTTTTTACAAATCACAGGGACCAAATGTGTAGTTTACACATATATTTTTATAATAGAATACAACCGACTCCGTTAAGTCGTTCACATCACCACCACGTCTTCTTCTTCATCCTTCTTTCACTTCTACGGTTTCCTTTTCTTCCTATGATCATTTTCACATCATTCATTACAACTATTTATATATATCTTCATCATCCACTTCGATTTTGCCTTATCTGCAAGAATCGAATCAATTTCACACATAAATTTCCAAAATTCAACTTCAATCGATCGAGCATTTCGTAAACAACCGACATCGTAGGATGAAGCAGAGTGATATTTGCTCATCGGAGGCGGCGCCCGGCGGCGAAAACATATTCAGTTCCGATGAATCCGATGCTTCATCCGCCGATCATCTCGTGGTCATGGTCAATGGAATCCTCGGAAGGTTAGACTTATTAGACACATCAATTAAGATCAAATGTTAACTGTTGTTATTGTGAACTTTTAATTTTTCTTCATTTTTCAGTGTGTATTTGAAGGTTTTTTCTGTAAATGTTGAAATTTCGTTTGTTTTTTGGGGATTGGAGAAGTACGTCGTTTCTAATTTTCAGTTTTTTCGAGTTCAGAAGGATAGGGTTTTACCAAATTGGTTGTCGGTTAGTTGAGTTTGTAAAGTTTTCAGTTTTTTAAGAAAAAATTTGGAAGGAAAATGAAAATTTAGAAAACTCATTTAGTTCATTTAGTTTTCAAATGTCTTTTAAGAAAATAAAATTTAGAAAACTGATTTCAGTAGTTTTCCAAGATTTTCCAAAAGCAGTTTTATAATTTTCTAAAATAGAAAACGAAAACTCCACTGTTTCAACCAAAGGCACTGAAAATGAAAACTGAACTTCATTTTTTAAAACGTTTTTTAGGAAAATAAAAACAGAATTTCACGACCGAACACATCCGTAATATCTTAATATTGTTTTGGGATTTTACTATTTTTGTACAATATTTTCTTTGTTTCTAAAGTCAAGTTCTTTACCGTGTTACAGTTCGGCAGATTGGAAATTTGCTGCAGAGCAGTTTGTTAAGTCACTACCAGACAGAGTATTTGTTCACCGTAAGGGCCATTTTTGGAAATTCTTTACTGTGTTTGCTATCTTCTGAATTCATGTGTGCAAATGTTTATAGGATATTATACCTCATGTTTATATTTCAATAAGTTATAGTTGGATTGTGACCTGCATTTGTTCTGTATGTTGCTTGAATGTGTAATATAGGCAGTGAAAGAAATGCAGCCTCTCAGACATTGGATGGTGTAGATGTAATGGGTGAGCGATTATCTGAGGAGGTTCGTTTCTCGATTTTCATATAATTTATGGTTCTGCTTTTTGTTGGCTGAACATGTGGCTTTCTTTCAAATGTTATCCATTAACCGTGTATCTTAGCTTGATGCTATGATGATTTCAGGTCCTTGAAGTGATCAAGCAAAAGCCAAATCTTCGTAAGATTTCTTTTGTTGCACATTCCGTGGGAGGCTTAGTGGCAAGATATGCTATTGGGAGATTGTATAGGCCTCCAAGAGAAAATACAGAGGATTTGTCGGTTGAGAACCGCGAGGAAGCAAGGGCCACAATAGGTGGTTTGATTCCAATGAACTTTATTGCAGTTGCAACACCTCACCTTGGTTCAAGGGGAAATAGGCAGGTATTTTTGGTTCTCTTGCTCTTCTCCTTTAGTATCTGACCTAAGGAAGTTGTAGAAAACCGGGAATCCATGACTATTTATATAAAAAAAATCAGTGTCATTTCATGGTAGATAAACTTTTTTTTGGGCTGGTGTTGAATGATCTTTGATACCATAGGGTTTTATGCTATTATTTCTAGTATGAATTGGGTCAATCATCCACTTTGGCATCTTGAATTGAGAAGCCTTTGGTTGTATGAGTTATACATGTGTGAAGATGGTAGTTGTTCTACAACAATCTATTAAATGTTTACATTATACTCGTAATTGCATAACCTTCATATGGTCTTCTTGCTGGTTTGTTATTATGATATTCTAAGCAAGAATTGGAACTTTTGATCGTTTTCCCATAAGTCTATCCTTGCTAAGTAACATTTACACATATTGCTCTGCAAATTCTTTTTGTGAGCTCTTGATGTTCATTGGAATGTCTTCTTTGAAGTTTTAGGATATACCAACTCCATTATCTCGTCTTTTGATATCAATTCCATTTATGTTTCTTTATGATTTGTAAGGTGCCTTTTCTTTTCGGTGTATCTGCCCTCGAAAAAGCTGCCGTTCTTGTTATACATTGGATATTCAGAAGAACAGGCCGACACCTTTTCCTTACAGATAATGACGATGGAAAGCCTCCACTACTTAAACGCATGTTGGAAGATGATGGTGATTGTTATTTCATGTATGTATAGCATAGCTGCTTTCCATTTAAATATACACAGTTAGATTGTTATTTCTTTGCTCTTCATATCTGCTACATGTGACTTTGCCATTTGCAAACTGCAGGTCAGCATTAAAGTCATTCCATCGGCGAGTGACATACTCAAATGTTGGCTATGACCGTATCCTTTTCACCCTATTAGTGCGGCTGAAAATATAGTATGCCCTTAGTGATATATGAAAGTGCATTGGTTTGCCTTAACACAACTAGATATTGTGGGCTGGAGAACTTCATCAATAAGGCGTAACACAGAACTGCCTAAGGTACATCATTAGTTTTTCAGGTAGTAGTGTTATCTTTTGCATTGGTTCATATTTCAAACATATTCGTTCTTGCAGTGGGAGGACTCCGTAAATGAGAAGTATCCTCATATCGTGTATGAAGAACGCTGCAAGGCATGTGATTTTGATCAGGATTTGACAAACAGCAATGATACAAATGATGTAGAAGGTTTGTTATTCTCATCACTTATGCTCTCAAAGATTACCAGTTGCTTAAATTTATGGTTTATTTGGTGCTGCTTATGATGCGTGTTCAGATCTGAGTTTTTGGTGTTGACCACCTACATATTTAGCAGTTGAATTTCTGTTTGCACTTCGTCAAATAGGACTTTCTAATTTCTGCATCATCATGGTTTTTGGAACCACGTACGGGAAACAGAGTGACTAGCTAATAATCAGGATCAAAAGCTAAATTGTTATGGAAGGAATAACTGCAACACACAAATACCTCGCTCCTTTCATCTTGTTTATTACCCCCTCTGGCCCTCCATCCCAAATACATGTCTTTTTATCAAATGCTTGAGCTAGTAATTCAATATAAATTGCTTTATATCCTTGGTAAAATATTCGTAACTTTTTTTTTTTTTTGCAATGTACTCATCAAATTCTAAAGGGGGCATTTGGTTCACATATTGGAATCTGATGGAATTGGAGTTCATCAAAGGAATTCGACTTTGAAGCAACTGGAATGGAACTTGATGGAATTAGACCACGTGCTTGGTTGGTAGGAATTCAAAGGATTCCATCAAGTTCATTCTGGCAACCAAACATCACTAAGGGGATGTTTGGTTTGCAGAATTCAAGGGAATTTGATGGAATTGGAATGATAAATTCCTTTGACCAAATTCCTTATTGATGTTTGGTTTGCATAATGAACTTGATGGAATCCTTTGAATTCCATTGTATTCCACAATAAGGAATTCCTCATTCCTTGGCTCTAGTGAAAGACTTTCCTACCAACCAAACACGTGGTTAGTTAAATTCCATTCCAATTCCATCAAATTTCATTTTTCGAAAAAAACGCCCCCGAAGGAATTTGGTCAAAGGAAATTGTCATTCCAATTCCTTTGAATTCCGCTCGCAGAATGGAATTTGATGGAATTGAATTCATCGAAGGAATTTGAGTTTGAAGGAATTGGAATGGAATTTGACCATGTGTTTTTGGCTGGTAGGATTTTGATTCCTTCACTTAAGCCAAGGAATGATGAATTCCTTAAATTGTGGCATTCAAAGGATTCGATCAAGTTCGTTTTGCGAACCAAACATCACTAAGGAATTTGGTCAAAGGAATTTGTCATTCCAATTCCATCAAATTCCTTTGAATTCCGCAAACCAAACAGCCCCTAATATTCGACCGTTGGAATTGTTACTTGGGTGGAGTTACTATTTTGAAACATTCACGGTTCACTTCTACTTAAACTTGCATAGATTTCTTCAGAGTGTGGCTCGTTAATACATCTTGAATATTATATGGATTTCTTTTCCGACTTTTGCGTGTGCAGAGGAACTGGTGACTGGTCTTTCTCGTGTATCATGGGAGAAAGTAGATGTCAGTTTTCACAACAGCAGATCGAGGTTTGCTGCCCATAGTGTTATTCAGGTAGTTTTCTTATTATTTGTCATTTTTACCGGAGGACAAAGTAGGTCAGGACATGACAGAATAAAAACTTGTCCCACTTCGGTGCAACAATTAGACCGGGATATGACAAAATAAATAGGTGGAACAAAAAAATGGAGGAGGAAAATGTTACAAGATTGGTAAATTACTAAACTATCCATGTCAAATTAAAATTTAAAACTTCGCATAGTTCTTTCACCTGTATAGGATTTTTCATTTTTCCATAGCTGCTCGGATGCAATTCATAGTAATTAACTGCCATGGTCCCTATGTGAATACAAGAACATTCAGTATTTGGGTGTAGAAATAGTGGCATTGAAAATATGAACCTTTCTAAGAAACTATTATGGTAAGTGTTTACTTTTATGCCTTTATCGTTCCATTTGTTTGGTCACAACTATTACGATTCGGATGCAGGTGAAAGATCACAACCTGCATACAGACGGGGCAGATGTTATTCAACACATAATCGATCATTTTTGTCTTTAAACGTCATGCCAGCTACCTAATATTAAAGGTCCTGGCTCAGAGCGTACGTCTCTTTTAAAAGGTTAGATGTCCATTTTTTTAAGATCTAGATGCCATTATTTCATCATTGTCTTCATTTGTGGCTCCCCTTTAATTTTCCTAGCATCAAATGCACCCATGCGAACGTCTTAAAACCAAACATCACCAAAGAATTTGTCATTCTAGTTCCATCAAATTTCTTCGACTTTCTGTAAATCAAAATAAACTATCTTCTCATTAAATATATAATCGTTCCTAAATAAAAATAGTTACCATTTACCATATTAAGATAAATAAATATGATTACATATCTTTCCTAAAACCATACACGAAAGATGAAATTATGGAATCGTATTTTTTTCTAAAACGATATTTATATGTTATTTGCTGCAGGAAAAACGTGTTCAAAAGATATCCATTTGAACATGGAAAGAAGCTGCCACCATGAGGATTTGCAAGAATGTAGTATTGGTAGTAGCTGATGATGTGTAACAAGAATTATTATGGGAAAAAGTGGGACTATAGAACTCTTTATTTCCATATATAAATGTTTGCCTTTTTTCATTTTATGATAAAAGGCTACTTCCTTAATTCTCAAGGTACCATGAAGTGAGCTACCTCTTATACGAACGCTATGTCTTTATTGTAATGAAAAAGACGCACCTTCCATAACAATGTGCCTTCTAGAACCATTGGGAAACCCATTGAATTAGGGAAACCAATTAGAAAGCAGAGTTTTTATACAATGACAATGATCTAAAAGCATCTTCGACAAAAATTTTAAAACTTTTTCTTAATAAAGGATCAGAAGTTAAAACTTTCAACAAGGAAAATCCGGTTTGATTCCTAACAGTTTCGGGATTAGGGACAAGTTCAAACGAGTAGAAATATATTTTATGAGAAGGTTAGAAGAAATTGTGACCAACCACTAATTAGATCAAGGGCTATGATTAATGATGGCAAAATTGTAAAATGTTGAATTAGTTTAAATAAAATAAACGTTGGAATTTGAACGTTAGGGCAAAAACAATTTAAATATGAAGATAGATAGACAATGCGATTTTATATGTTATTTGAAGATATCTTATTTAGAAAAAAGTTATGTTATTTGAAGATATCTTATTTGGAATTAGATTACCAAAATTCATCCAAATGTGTTTCTCTGTCATCAACATATGTACAAAGTGAATAGGAGTCCTTATTGTTGAAAGTCTTTAGATATTGAAGATGTCTTCTCAGCATCAACGATCTACAGTTTGAAATCGAGACACGATACACCCTATATGTACTTTGAATATCCATTGATTGATGAAAGAAAGAGGTAACGAGCAATCTTTTATTCATAATATGTGATGGAGTTAGAACGATTAAGCTAGGGTTCATATTCAATGGGCGTTTATGAGTGAATGTAGCGAGGCAGAGCAGTAACAAACTAACGATACTTCAAGAATGTATTCAATAGTCCTTGGATGCAAAGAAAGATAACATTAGTTTGCAGTGTTATCATATATGATTGTATAGGAGGTACTCATCTATGATTACATGTCTTACATCAGGTAATCATCTATGATTACATATTTAGTGAGCAAGTAATCATATGTGATTGTAAAGGAAGTAAGTTGTGATTTGGATATGATGCATATGATATCATATGTGTTCACATGTGATAAGATCAAGTAATCATTTGTGATTACTGTTGTGAAAAATACCGAACCTAACTAAAAATAAATTCGATAGTTGGACCTCACTATAAACACAAATTTTCCAAGAACAATGAACTAGGTTCTTGTTAGGGTAAAAATCTACAATCACACGACAACCGACTATAATCGTAAGACAAATGATAAAACAATAATCCTGTATTAAGATAAGGTCCTGAGATAAAACCTAAAGGAACCATCGAACAAAGATCATTAAGCATCGAACAGACACAACGAATAGGACGAACGATGCCTATTATGTCGTACGACGGTACTAACGAATAAACATACGAAGTTTATATCTGTGATGCAGGAAAGCTGATTATCATTTCTAACAATTGTCCACCTTTGAGAAAATCTGAGATTGAGTACTATGCTATGATCGTTGGAGCACATCATTACAATGGACACGTCTTAAGTTATATATCGTTCGATGGAAACCAACGACATCAAGAGATCAACCGTTACAAGCAAGATTCTCGCAACAGTTACAATCTGGACAATAACTCTCAGCAATACCGGTGGACAGTTATAAACCAAGCATTAATGGTCAACAATACCGTTGGACAGTTACGATTTGGACATTGATGAACAACAGTACCGTTGGACGGTTACTCTCAAGCTACTATATAAGAAGAATCAAGTCAACATTTGAAGACACGAAGTTCATACGAAGCTTACAAGTTCTATACTAGAAATTCTGTGATCATCAGTTGTAATTTACATTCGATTTCATTGTTGTCTCTTTTGTAGTCGTACGACCGGAGCTGTAAACTTGAAGGACATCACCCCTATTTGGTGATCATAGTGCACTGTCGACTTATCCTCAAGTCGACCGCAGGTTTTTTCCTCTGTCGTGAGGTTTTTCCTGCGTCATTAAATTCTTCGTCTTATTTTACTTTTATCACACTTCTTACTGAGTGTAATTTCTTTCTCTCGACGGTTAAGCCTCACACAAATTTTCTTACGACATCGACTTGTGTAATTTTTTACATAAACAGTTTGGCGCCCACCGTGGGGCTCCGTTTTGAGAAAAATTTCATTTGGTGAAAAGTGCGCCTTAGTACTAACCTTTTCTTCGAGTTCTCTTTGAGCTATTTGTGCAGGATAATGGATAACGGATTCATAGCATCTCTACAACAACAATTGCAACAAGCCAATGAAGAAATCCAACGTCTTCGGGCTTCACAAGTTCCATCGATGCCCATTCCTCCTCCTTATCCACCTCAACACCTGAGGCCACCACTTTGACCACAGTTCAATACCTCAGTACCTCTATCAACTGTAAACCAGCAGTATAATAACGTACGACCGCCAATGCCTCAAGGTCCACCACCAATACCTCAAGGCCCGCCACCTATGCCTCAAGGTCCACCTCCCATGCCTCAAGGCCCACCCGCATTCACGTTCGGACCCTTTAACAACATATCTCAACAAATTCCTATCCCTGGTCATATACCCACAGCTGCTAGTTCCACCGTTCATACGACGATACCACCCAGCACCGGAATCTCTTCTGGTTTTGTCCCAACAATTCCAATAACCATTGAAGATCCTCTAAACGTACGATTGAAATCTCTAGATGAACAGAATCAAAAGTTATTCGCATTACTTACGAAGTTACCTGGAGCAGCAGTGCCCGTCGAGGTCGAACCCAAGACTGGATTTCAAGCATCACCATTTGTTGACGAAATATCTCTCATCGATGTACCCAAGAAATATACGATTCCAGCCTTCGCAACAAAATATTCTGGAGTCACCGACCCCGTCGAGCATGTCGCACAATACAAGCAACTCATGTGGACAGTTCCTATACCGGCGCAATTCCAAGAAGTCTGCATGTGCAAGAGCTTTGGGTCAACCTTAACGGGAGCAGCATTACAATGGCTTATCAACTTAAAGCCGAAGAGTATTGGATCCTTCGCAGAATTGGTAAACCAATTCACTAGACAGTTTGGTAGCAGTCGTAAGATGGAGAAACAGGCCAGCGACCTATACTATGTCGTACAAAAACCTGGAGAAACAATTCGCGATTACTTCAACAGATTCAACGCGGCAATGATCGAAGTTAAGAATTGTGACGTGAAGACTGCGATCGAGGCATATAAACGTGGGCTAGAAGATTCCTCTGGACTATATCTAGAATTGACGAAATATCCGCCGGAAAACTTCGACGATTTACGAGCTAGAACACTGGCTTTCATGAGAATAGAGGACGATGCTCTCTTTCGACGAAAGCATTCCGCCGAAAAGAAACCTCTTGGTGCTCAAAAACATGATTTTAAGCACAAAAGAGTAAACAAGATTGGAAACCCTCGACATGAGTCAAAAGCTCGACCAAGCAAAGGTACTGTTAAAATACGATATCCAGAGTTATCTACTTACAATTTTGCAGGTACATCAAAAGACTTGGTGGATTCACTACGAAAAATTGATGCAAACGTACGTTGGCCAAAGAAGTCTGACAAACCAAGCAAGGACAAAGATCAAAACAAATGGTGCGACTTCCACGAGGATCATGGCCATACGACAGATGAATGCATCAGCCTCAAGAAGGAGATTTCATATTTGAAATCTAAGGGACATCTAAAAGGTGTCATTCCAGAAGAACAAGAACGACCAGCATCTCCAGCTCATACTAAAGTTGTAAACTGCATCACTGGAGGATCAAAAGTATGCGGACTTACATATTCTGCTGCTAAAAGACATGCGCGAGATGGTCCAGACGAACGTCCTATCCCCGAAGAAGTCAAATCGAAGGTGGAAAAAGAGCTCGATGCAATGACAGTAACGTTCGACAAAGACGATACTCAGGGGGTCCATCATAAGCATCATGACGCTCTAGTCATACAGTTGACGATCGGAAACTGTTCGACTAAGAGAATATTGATCGATGGAGGCAGTTCAACTAACGTTATTTTTGCAGATACTCTTAAAGTAATGGGAATCGAGCGATCAGAAATCGTACGACGAAGTACCACCTTGATCGGATTCAATAGAGACCCAATGAACACTCTCGGAGAAATTATTTTACCTGTCTTCGCCGAAGGCATCAATAAGCAAACGAAGTTCAATGTTGTAGATTGTCAATCGGCCTATAATGTTATTCTTGGAAGACCATGGATCCATGAGATGAAAGCAGTCCCTTCGACGTACCATCAGAAGATCAAGTTTCCCTCTCCATGGGAATTCAAGAAATTGCTAGTGAAAACAAGGTCGCACGAGAATGCTACAAGATTACGATGAAGACAAAGCCGCAGGACATCTAGCAATTACAGAGTCAGGATGGGAAGAAATCGAACGATGATCTTCGATTAGAAGAAGTCGTACTCGATCCTGAACATCCTGATCGAAAGGTCTTCGTAGGAGCCTCGCTCCCCCCTGACATAAAAAATACGATTATATCTTTTTTGCAGGAACACTCAGACTGTTTTGCATGGTCGCACGAAGATATGGTTGGAATAGATCCCAACGTTATATCACATAAGCTGAATGTGGATCCTACTTTCAAACCAATCAAGCAGAAACGTCGCAAGTTTGCGCCTGAACGAAATAAAGTAATCAATGACGAAGTCGACAATCTGCTCAAAACTGGAAAAATCCGAGAAGTCAAATATCCAGAATGGTTGGCTAACGTGGTCGTCGTACATAAGAAGAATGGAAAGTGGCGAGTATGCATCGACTTCACAGACCTAAACAAAGCTTGTCCGAAAGATCCTTTCCCATTACCTCACATCGATGCTATGGTCGACGCAACAGCAGGACATGAATTGTTGACATTCATGGACGCATATTCGGGATATAACCAAATCCTGATGCACACGGATGACCAAGAAAAAACCGCATTCATGACAGACAAAGGCATATACTGTTACAAAGTTATGCCATTTGGTCTTAAAAATGCAGGTTCGACATATCAAAGGCTGGTTAATATGATGTTTAAAGAACATCTTGGTCGAACGATGGAGGTTTATATCGATGACATGCTCGTAAAATCAGAACATTCGATTGATCATGTAGCACATTTAAAACAATTGTTCGACATCCTACGACAATACAAGATGAAGCTCAATCCAACAAAATGTTCCTTCGGAGTACGTGCAGGGAAATTCTTGGGATACTTGGTGACCCAACGGGGAATCGAAGCAAGTCCAGAGCAAGTGAAAGCTATCATTGAGATACAGTCTTCGAGGAATATCAAAGAGGTCCAGAAGTTAACAGGACGTGTGGCAACCTTAACCAGATTTATTTCACGATCATCGGATAAGTGCCATTTGTTCTACAATGTCCTACGGAAGAATCAGGGCTTCTTATGGACAGACGAACATGAGAAGGCTCTACAAGAACTGAAGCAGTACATGACATCGCCACCCCCTGTTGACAAAACCAGTCGAAGGTGAAAGCTTGCAGTTGTATTTGGCAGTGAGCAAAAATGCGACAAGCGCAGTACTCGTGCGGGAGGAAGATCAGCAGCAACGACCAATTTATTATGTTAGCAAATCCTTCCTTGACGCAGAAACCAGATACACGTCCATGGAGAAATTGCTATTAGGTCTCATGACTGCAGCAAAGAAGCTAAGGCATTACTTCGAGTCGCATCATATTATTGTCGTGACCAATTATCCACTCAAGACGGTACTTCGAAAGCCAGAACTGACAGGACGTCTAGCTAAGTGGAGTATCTATCTCAGTGGATTCGACATTGAGTTCAAACCCAAGACAGCAATTAAATCGCAAGTACTGGCAGACTTTGTAGCAGAATTCTCTCCAGGATTCGAACAAATACCAAGAGATTTAAACATGCAAGCTGACGCATTAGCTAATTTGGGATCTGCATTCCATGATCCATCTATGGAGAATATCCCAATACTTCATCTGACGGCACCAACAATTGAAACAAAAGACGAAGTATAGATGAACGAAGAAATTTATAATTGGTCGCTCGACGTATGGAATTATCTCAAGCACGACCTACTCCCTGAAGATAAAGCAGAAGCCCGAAAGACAAGGTCCCAAGCTTCAAGATATACGATTCTTGAGGACCAACTCTATCGAAGATCCACGACTGGACTCCTTTTACGATGTGTCACAAATAAGACACAAATCAATCAAATTCTCCAAGAAATGCACGATAGAGAATGTGAGAATCATGCAGGGGGCAGAAGTCTTGCTAATCGAATCTCAAGACAAGGCTACTACTGGCCTACCCTACGAGAGGATGCAATAAGGTACGTCCAACGATGCGACGCATGTCAAAAGCACTCGGGTATGGTCCATCGACCATCCGAACCCTTGCATTCTGTTCTAATTTCATGGCCATTCATGCGATGGGGAATGGATATCGTGGGAAAATTACCCCCACTCCTGGACAAAAAGTATATCTACTTGTGCTTACCGACTATTTCTCGAAGTGGATAGAAGCTGGTGCTTTTTCGCAAGTCAGAGATAAAGAAGTCATATCTTTCATCCAAAAGAACATTATTTACAGATTTGGAGTACCGGCCGAGATTATGTGCGACAACGGTTCACAGTTTATAAGTGACAAAACTCGTACATTCTGTGAACAACGAGGGATCAAACTAGTCACTTCTACTCCAAGATACCCTCAGTCCAACGGATTGGCTGAATCAAGCAACAAAGTCATCATCAATTCGATTCGAAAAAGATTGAAAGGGGCAAAAGGCAAATGGGTAGAGGAACTACCATCAGTTTTATGGGCAAATCGTACGACACCAAGAGCATCAACAGGACAAACTCCATATTCTTTAGTATATGGATGTGAAGCAGTCTTGCCAATCGAAGCCCAAATACCAATTGCCAGAAATCGTACGTTTGACCAAAATGCCATAAGTTTATCTTACGATCTGGATGCTCTAGAAGAACTTCGAGAAAAAGCATTACGAACAATGGCTGCGCGGAAGGGAATCGTCGAGAAACATTTCAACAAAAAGGTAAAGGCTAAAATTTTCCAAGTTGGAGACTATGTCTTACGACATGTGTTTCAAAACACACAAGAGCCAAACGCTGGAAAACTTTCCATCAAATGGGAAGGACCCTACGTAATTTCCAAAGTCATTGGAAATGGAGCATACAGACTTACGACAACGGAAGGTATGGAAATTCCACGTAGTTGGAATGCACATCACCTCAAAAGGTACTATTTCTAAACCTATTTACATACGATTTATTCTTCATTATCCATTACTGACTTAGGCATCGGAGCGCCGTTGGCTAAGCCAACGGCCACCCCTTAGTCATTCTTTTTCGCAGGTATCGCATGATAAATCGCATGAATCGCACGATCAACGCAAATATCGCACGATTTAATCGCATGCTTATCACAGGAATCGCAAGAATCACACGAATCGCAAGAAAACTGCTATAATGCACGACTACTTCGCAAGAGCGCAAGTCTATTCGCCAGTCGCACGAATACTCTTATGAGTACAAAAGAAACGTTTCTAAACTTAAGTCTTAGGACTCTAAATGAATGCATGCAAAAACAAAGGCTTTAACGCACGATATAGGCTATAACGCATGAATACAAAGTTAAAAACACAAGATAAAAAGCTGAAACGCACGACAAACAATCATTAAATCAAAAGTTTTTTCATTAAAACTTTGCTAAAACTAGCAAAATTACAAAAATGAAAGATCAAAAGATTACAAAAACTATTCTAAGGAGCATTAAGGACAGATGGATCTGCGACAGGAGTTTCTTCGATCACCGGCGGGGGCACAGAAACGGATCCAGAGGTTTCAGGAACCTCCTCCTCGACATTAGCTCCCTTGGCTTCGACAGACTTCTCCTCTTCGATCGCCGCCTCCTCGTCCAAGCCTTTAAGATCTTCTTCATCAAGAAGATCCTCTGAACCCATCACCCGTACGAAGGAAGCCACTTCTTCATTTGCCATTTGTGAAGTAATGGTCCCGGCAGCCACACGACGCATAAGCGCAGCACGTGCGACCACACGAGCCAAAGCAACGTCCTCCTCAAGCTCTTGGATCCTGGACGACAGAGCCTCCTCCTTCTCAGCTTTCTCCCATCGAACATCGAGCAGCTCCTTCTCTAAATCCTTCGTGCAATCGAGGTATATCTTCAATCTCTCTCGCTGCTCTCCTTGGAAACGTTCGCCGAGTTCCAGCTTCGACTCAAGGTCCCCAATTTGGACTGACTTGGCGTTAACCTCATCGACCAATTGGGCCAGTTTCTTTTTGGCCTTCTCGGCTTCCTTCTTGGCCAGTTTAGCGTCGTTCTGATTCGACGCCATCTCCTCTTTAATCTTAGCCATCCGTGTATGGAGGCTAAGACTCGTTTGGAGAGCCTACAACAAAGAAAAGAATGGTCAGAAGAATGAACATCGAAAAGAAAAAAGACATACGGTATAAAAACTTACCAAAAAGGAGATACCCGTGATAGAGGCGTCCAGGTCCTCGATATCCGCCTCCTCCATACGTGCTTTCTGAGCAGGGAGGTGGAACTGCTCCAGAACAGGGAAGATAGACTTCGTCCTAATGACGTCGTCCACCATGAAGTCGGAGGGCATGTTGATGGTCATGGTCGTAAAACCAGACCCCTCCTTCTTCTTACCCTTACCAGCCTTCAACGAAGGCTGGCTTGACTCACCTACTTCCTTTGCAGGTGGAGCAAAGTGAATAGGATCGCCTCTTGTTGGTCCCAATGAGGTAACCTTCAAGTAAGGATAGTGTATGGGATTATAGAAGGGGGGGTTGAATATAATCACACAAAGTTTCACTTTTAAATTCTTGTTGTATTAACAATATGAATTTACAGATTGTTGCGGAAATAGAAAAGACAATAAGTCTAAACTAAACAATCTAAGCTTTCTTTCACTATGCACTAAAGTGAGAAGATGAAGAAAAGAAAGAAGATAGAGGGAATAAGAAAGAAAGGATTAGGGTATTTTTAGGTTGAAGAAGTGTGGAGAACATCTCTTCAAGTCCTATTTATACCCAATGCATTAAATGCATGCAGACTCACTTTTGTGTACGTGTCACAATGTAAGTGGTCCTTTGTACTATTTACTATAAACAAATACTCTTTGCATGGTGTGCAAAAGAGGAGTGTGTAAACAGTTGCCTTGAGGTCTGATAAGTACGGAGGGAACAGTAAAGTGGCTGTCCTTATGTACTTTTGTGTCAGTAAAGGCGGATAATCCTTTTGTGCATTAGACTAAGACATTACACTAATCCTTCAGGATCAGGATACTGATCAGTGAGTAGAATCCTGAAACTGATGTTGTTCAGGGTCACTTGTATCCTGATGAATCTTCAGGATGTCATACGATATTGAGCAGCGTGCTATCACTGAGTTCCGTCTTCACATCACGAGCATGCTGTTCCTGTCATCAGCTAATTCTTTGACGTCGCTGATGGTTCTTTGAGTATGATCTTGATGTCTTCAGGAGGTCTTCACTTCAGTGGATAGGATCAGTAGACTGCAGAACAGACTCGTTCGTCTCCTGATCCTGATCCTGATGATTATAAAAATAAGTTACAGCATAAGTAACATGGAATAACACTGAACAGATTCAGTGATAATTCCTCAAGCTATAACAGAAGTAAAAACCTATTCACTAAGTAAAGATTCAGGATCATTATCATTTCATCAGGTCTTAGGAGAGCTGGATCAACAATCTCCCCCTAAATGATAATGATAAGACAATGGAGAAATTGTCTAAGTCTAGAAAAAAAAATTTCTAAGTCTAGATGAAACAGTAGGAAATAGAACTCATAAAGGTACATGTCCCATTTACTATTTTGAGGGATCTTTTTCAGTACTATGATGGAGTAAAGTACAATGCATTGAATTGCATTTTCATTAATCTTAATAAAGGTTACAAGAGTAAAGAAAATACATAGGTACATGAATGAAGTACTGAAAGGAAATTACAAAAATTCTAACTATCAGAGTCCTCACTAATTTCTTCAGTCTTAACTTGAATTGGAACAGGAGTATCACTGAAGGCAATTCTATGATCGAGGATAGCTCTGACAGTGCGAATGATCTCTTTATTATCTTGGTTTTTCTTATCCTTCTGAGCGATGAAGAGAACTGATACCAAGTGTTCATATGGTGCTTTGTGTAGCTCGCTGAAACGCTGAAAGCGGAGAATCTTGGAGTTGTCGCTTACACAAATACCATGAACAGGTTCTCTGATAACTTGTCCTCCTGAGAGAGAGAGACTCCTGTAGGGAAGGAAAGATCAAGCATCGAGAGGTCCAGTGGCTTGATAACAGTCCTGGGCATGCAAGGAGTGGGTCTCCTTGTTGAAGTGCCTGCTGATCTTCGAACAGGATGCTGAGGGAGTGTTGAAGAAGGTTGGAGTAAGTCATCAGGAATTTCTGTTGTTCTTCTTATGCGTGCTATAAGTCCATTTATGACTTCTTCTACTTCAGCCCTGTAGTTCTTATTGGCTTTTGGAAGTAGGCTTCTGATTTCGTTCCACTCTGACAAGTTGTATCGATCTAACTTGTCAAGAGTGTGTTGCACGTCCTTAACTCCTGAGCGTTTGACGGTGATCCATGTTTTTGCTCTCTTTCCGCGCGTTCGGCTGAGATGGATTCCTGAGATCGCAGCACCATGTTTCCTGAGGTGTAGACGATCTCGGCACCAGTCAAGCTCTGAGTTTACTTCTTCAGTCTGTTCCTCTGCATGTCTGTTGAAGACCTTCAGCGCGGCCTTCTGTGCTAGTAGAGGATCAGCACTTATTTCGTCGTCTTCATCCACAAAATCAGACGCGAGTCTTCGAGCGGCTTGAGCAGAGAGGAAAGCTTCCTTCTGCTTTTTATTGTGCTCCTCCTGAGCCTGTAGAGCGAGGTCGTACTCCTCCTGTGATAGATAGGCGAACTCGGAGTCCCAAGAGGTACGAAGAGGAATTTTTACTCTTGTACTCTCGAGTCGCTCTATCACGGCATCTAAACGCCCATCCCTGTTCATATTAGCAGAATTGTCAGGGTAATTCTCTCCTTCAGATCTAGGAGAATTAGAGGGAGGAGATCTAGGGGAAGAAGCAGGGGTAGAGAAGTCATCAGAGATGAATTCATCATCTGATGATAGGCATATAGTTTCAGGAGGGGCTCGGATTTCAGGGGTTCTGGAGGAAGATGCTTCAGAGTTAAAGCGGGTTGGTTTTAAAGGAATTGATTCATGGTTTAGGGGAGTTACTCTGAATGTCATTCTGCTCAGTTCGGCTCGTGTCTGTTCTGATGGACTATTCTCCATAAGGCGAACAATCTCACCAGTGACAGAACCAAAGTTCACATCCTGAAATTCAGAGTCGGTTTGATTTTTGGGTTCAGGGTTTGGTTCAGGAGTAGATTGAGGTGTTGGTTCAGGGGTAGGTTGTTTGGGTGGTTGGTAGATAACCAGTTGTAGGTTATTTGTGGTTGAGTCTTCAGAGGAGGTGTCGAGGGTGATGGTTTCGGGGGTAGGTTTAGTTTTAAGAAGAGCGGAGATGGGTTGGTTATCAGAAGATGAGGGAGAGGATGGTGGAGGTAACATACCAGGTGCACCGGGGTTCTCCCCCTGAGAGTGTGCAGGCCCTGGAGTGGGCGTTGACGCAGGAACCTTCTCGACGAAGAAGTCGTCGTCGTCTTCATCATCATCATCTTCATCCTCATCCTCGTTCATTCCCCCCTGTTCATTTTTTCTCCAGTTGGTGGAGGGGGAATAAACGGAATGGTCTCGCTGAGGCTGTCTCTCCCCCTCAACAGGTGCCTGAGTCAAGGCGGCTGTTGAAATATACCTCTGAAGGAGAGAGGCCATATCGTTTTGCAGTTTGCGAAAGATGAAAGAAGAGGAGATCAGGGATTGCAGAATATCCCTGTCTGTGCTGGTGAACGATGGAGGAGGTGGATGAGCAGAGGTGATGGCGTTGATAGCGTTGGTAAGGCCAGTCACCTGCTCCTGGAGAGCGCAGAGCCCTGCCTCCTGGGCATCCAACCTCTGAACCACTGTTGTTTGGAAAGTGGTGAGAGAGTTGGTGCTGTTGGTGATGGTGGTGGAGAGAGCAGGCAGAGCAGTGGCCTTCAGGTCATCAACAGACGCCTGAAGGGTGTTGGAGGAGGTGGCCACTTGGGAAACCTTGTCGTGGATGGTATCCAGACAAGGAATCGTGAGAGTTACGGCCGTCGGTGGCGGAGTGGCGGCGGCAGCAGCAGCAGTGGCAGTGGCGGCGGCGGCTTCAGCGGCAGTCGCAGCGGCCTTGGCTGTGGCAAGCTCCAGCTCCAAAACCTGGAGACGTGCCTTGTGCGCATCCTCCTGCTGTTGGAGTGCTGCGCGGGCCTCCTGTAACTGTCGTTCAGCGGACTGACGACGAAGTTCAGCTGCACTCAGCTGTCGTTCGGAGTCCGTGAAGACGAAATCGTTGAAGGGGTCATCCTGGTGTAGTTGAGGATGCCCTTCAATTGTTGCTCCTAAAGAACCTGTAAAATGAGTAGCTAAGTGAGCACTAGAAGACTCAATAGCTTTCATAGAAGAAGAAATGGCAATAAGTTGCTTAAAAGTATTACCTGAGGCTAGGAGGGTATCAGAACGATTACCCTCCACATTCTCTGAGTGTTCAAGATGAACAACCTCAGGTTCTTGTGGTTGAGGAGCAGGGGTATCTGCAGGTGAAGAAGTTTTAGATAAAGGGGAAGGTTTATTAAAAATTTGAGGCAGTGTAAGATAGTATCTCTTACCAGCGGGAGCCTTCTTTTTCTTTTGCGCCTTAGACTTGGCGCGTTTTGGTTGGGGAGGAGGAGAGGAGCCAGAGGGAGGTGGGCGCTTCAGGAGCGCAGATGAAGTAGTTGCAGCTGGGGAAGTCAGTATAGGGTTAGCTACTGACATAGCATGCATAGAAAGAGAAGAAGATGGTTTGGATGAGAGGGAAGAAATCATACCTTGGACAGGAGGAGAGGTGAGTTGCTCTTCTACCTCTGGTTGTGGTTCAGGAACAACCAGAACATCAGAGAGAGGAACGTCGTCAGGTTTTGGAGAAACCTGGTCCAGGAACTTTACGCCTAAGGCGTAATTGTTGAAGTTGCCTTCTGTTGGGTAGTTATCACCCATGTGCAGTGCCAGAACGGCAGAGAAGAACCTGGTGTAGGGGACGCTGACCACCCGAGTCCTGTTCTTGATCTTCTTGATCATGTCATCCCAGATGCAGCGAACATAGTCGAACTTGCGATTCTTGATCGCAGAGTAGACCATGTTTTGGATGACCGTGGGGAATTGCTCTGTGCTCCCCGTCTTCCCTGTCAGACAGAGACCGAACGTGTTCCATATATAATAGAACGTAGCATTCAGCCCTGTCTTGTGGACAGTGGCAGCAGTCTTGACCAGAGGAAGGCCTTCTCTCACAGGCCAGTTGTAGCCTATGGCGTCCAGAAACTCAATGATTTCGTCAGAGGAAGGAGGAGGAGGAAATTTCTCCTTCTTGGGGAATTGGAGGACGTTCCTCAGGGTCCCAATGCCAAATGAAATGATGTCGTCCTTTATTTGGAACTTGATCACTTCGTGCATTTTGCCCTTAGAGTTCCTTTCTTGGGCAGCAGTAGCAGTGGACCAGAGTTGTAGAAGCAGAGGTTTGTTGGGCGCCGTGTTGAGAGTGAAAGCTGTCTTCAGGGGACTGTTTAGAAGAAAGTCCCTGGCTGGCTTCAGGTATTCCTTGTTGGCAGGAATGTCAAACTGGCCAATCAAATTGTTTGGCTTGAATTGCAGGTCATGCTGAGGGATGACCACGGGTAGGCTTCCAGATGCGTTGAGTAGAGTGGTGGCCTCAGAGGAGAGCTGAGCGTCAAGAGATGTAGAAGTAGTAGCAGCCATCCTGTTCAACAACAAAAATAACATATGTGGATGATTTAAGAATCCAAAATATGCATTTTTCTTCACTTTTCAATGAACACAGATTATGTTCATAAAAGTGGTGAAATCCTTTATACTTGGAATGGATTAGATACCAAAATACACAAAAGGAATGTGTTTTGGTATTAAAGAGAACTTCTATTTTGATGAAGAAATATCAAAATAGGAGTTTATGATTGTTCTTAAAAGAAATAAGAAAGATCATCTAAACAGTTTTAACAAAAATCTTAGAAGATTTTGGGAAAACTAAGATCAAACGAAGTGATCTTAGGGTTTTTGGAAAAACGTTTATCAAAATAAGTTGTTTTTAAAGAAGAATGTCAACTTAGATTGTGGAAAGAACAAAGAACATAAAGATACTTACGTTGATCTTGTTAAGAAAGTGGTAAGTGTGTGTTCTTGGTGTTCTTGAGAATGCAGATTCGAGAGACAATTGCTTTTCTTACTTTGAATTCTTTGAGAGAGAATAGTGAGCGTAAAGAGTGAAATAGGTTACGAGTGAGGTTTTTATACCTCGTGGTAGGAGAGAGAAAATGGATGAGAGAGAAAAGGGCGGCTAAATTCAAACGTAATGATGAAAAAGAAGTTTTACGCGCGGTCACGCGCCTGACACACGTCGTGGGGAACAGGAGACGTCCCATTACGTGTCAGTGCAGATGAAAAGTTTGTTTTACTCGAAAACTTAAGAACCACCTTTTCAGGGGATAATTCCATTTTGATGAAAGAATTGTTTTCTTGGAATTAGAGTACTTATCAGATAAGTACTGTTTTGGGAAAATCCTCTTATCACATTAAATGCGATAAGGTTTCAGGAGCAGAGGTACTTACCTGAGAATCATCAGTATTCGGATTTTGAACAAAGATTTTGTAAGTACTGAATAGAGTCATCTTCTGATGAGAGTTTGTTCAGGAGTTGTTAAGGAAAGAGTCCTGAGAAAAGTTATTCTATAGGATTTAACAACTGTTTGTCCTGATAAACTTCAATCATCAGGATTTAACATCCCAAGTTCACTGATGAGCATATTAAAACGCGTTACATCCAGTGGTTTGGTAAAGAGGTCAGCAAGCTGATATTCAGTAGGGACAAAATGGAGTTCAATATCACCATTCATCACATGATCCCTGATGAAGTGATATCTCACTTCAATGTGCTTTGTCTTGGAGTGTAAGACAGGATTGTTAGCGATGGCTATCGCTGAAGTGTTGTCACAGTAGATGGGAATTTTAGAAAGTTGTATGTCATAGTCCTGAAGTTGATTTCTCAGCCACAGGACTTGAGCACAACATATTCCTGCTGCAACATATTCAGCTTCAGCAGTTGATATGGACACAGAGTTCTGTTTCTTGCTAGTCCAACTCACCAACTTGCCACCAAGTAGGTGACACCCACCAGTGGTGTTTTTCCTGTCGATCTTACATCCTGCAAAGTCACTATCAGAATAAGCTGTTAGATCGAACCCTGAGTCCTTGGAGTACCAAAGACCCAGATTAGGAGTTCCCTTCAGATATCTGAAGATCCGCTTTACAGCGGTCAGATGGGATCCTTTGGGTTCAGCCTGATAACGAGCACATAAACATGTAGAATACATGATATCAGGGCGACTAGCTGTAAGATACAGCAGAGAGCCGATCATTCTTCTGTAGAGAGTCACATCAACAGGTTTCCCTTTAGAATCCTTGTCAAGTGATAGAGGAGGAGCCATTGGAGTCTTCATCGGTGTACAGGATGTGAGATCAAATTTCTTTAGCATCTCCTGTACATATTTACCTTGATTGATAAAGATTCCCTTTTCAGATTGCTTGATCTGAAGTCCTAAAAAGAATGTTAGTTCACCCATCATAGACATTTTGTATTCAGATTTCATGAGTAACTCAAACTTTTCGCAGAGTTTGGGATTGGTGGATCCAAAGATAATGTCATCGACATATATCTGGACAAGAAGGATATGCTTAGGATATTTCTTAAGAAATAAAGTGCTATCGATCTTACCACGAACAAAACCTTTGGAGAGAAGAAAGGTTGAAAGGGTATCATACCAGGCACGAGGAGCCTGTTTTAACCCATAGAGAGCCTTGTTTAACTTGTAGACGTGATCAGGGAACTTAGGATCTACAAAGCCAGGAGGCTGAGCCACATAGACTTCTTCATTAAGTTTTCCATTCAGAAAGGCATTTTTGATGTCCATCTGATAAACCTTGAAGTTCATATGTGCTGCAAAGGCTAGAAAAAGTCGAATTGCTTCGAGCCTAGCTACAGGAGCAAAGGTTTCATCGTAATCAATGCCTTCTTCCTGCCTGTATCCCTGAGCCACAAGGCGAGCCTTGTTTCGAATAATCGTACCAATCTCATCAAGTTTATTTCGAAAAATCCACTTGGAACCAATGATAGTACGTTTTCGAGGCCTAGGGACGAGAAGCCAGACATTGTTTCTGATGAATTCTGCTAGCTCTTCCTGCATGGCTGAGACCCAGGCAGGATCACGCAAGGCATCATCTATTTCTTTAGGTTCATTTTCAGAGATGAAATTAACGTAAAGACAGATGTTACCAGATTGGCGTCGAGTTTTAATGCCAGAGGAGGGATTACCAAGAACTTGATCAATAGGATGATCCTTGGTCCATCGAAGAGCAGGTGGCTGATACACCTGTCCTGAAGTGGAAGCTTCATTTACTGATGGATCAGGGAGAAGATTAGTAGTTGTAGGTTCACTAACAGTGGTTTGAGAGAAGTCTTCACTGTTGGTGGGTTGATCAGGTTCAATTGGTGTGATTTGGGTAATTGGAGTGGCATTTATCAGAGGTGGAGTGTGTATTTCAGCGGGTGGTATTGGGGGATCTTCTTCAAAACCATCAGGAAGGTCTTGAGGAGATGGATCGGCAATGGGAGTTTCAGGGACTTGAAAGAAAGAGTCAGTCCACTGATTTATTTCAGAATTTTCATGAGGGTGAGGAAAGGCAGGACCCGATTCATCAAACTTGACATGAATCGTTTCCTCTATGGCTTGTCTTCGTTTGTTGAACACACGGTAGGTTTTAGAGATAGAGGAGTATCCAAGGAAGATTCCATCATCAGACTTGGAATCGAACTTTCCAAGGTTATCTTTGTTGTTCAGGATGTAGCAGACACAACCAAAGATATGGAGATGTTCGATAGAGGGTTTCCTGTTACGAAAGAGTTCGTAAGGAGTTCTTCTGAAGCGCTTTACTATCAGAGATCTGTTCTGGGTATAGCAAGCTGTGTTGACGGCTTCAGCCCAGAATTGAGTGGCAAGGTTGGCTTCACTCAACATAGATCGTGCAGCTTCAATCAGGGTTCTGTTTCGTCTTTCAGCAACACCATTTTGCTGAGGAGTTCTTACAGATGAGAAGTTCTGAGAGATACCTTTCTGATCGAAGAAGGTTTCCAGGGTACTGTTTTTGAATTCAGTTCCGTGGTCACTCCTGATTGATCGAACAGTAAGGTTGTTGAGCCTTTCCATCTTCCTGACGAACAGAATGATTTCTTTAGGAGCATCACTCTTGGATCGAAGAAAGAACACCCAAGTATATCTGGAATATTCATCAACGATTACCAGAGTATATTTCTTTCCAGCAATGGATTGGACGTTGACAGGTCCAAAGAGATCCATGTGGAGAAGTTGCAGAGGAGAGCTGATGGAGGAAATCTGCTTGGACTTGAAGCTAGCCCTGGTCTGTTTTCCTTTCTCACATGCTGAACAAAGAGATACCTTTGTGTAGCGAAAGTCAGGAAGACCAACAACTAGATTGTTGATGCAGAGTTGATTTATCGTCTTGAAGTTGAGATGAGAAAGACGCTTGTGCCAAAGCCAATTTGTATCAGAGGAAGCACGAGATACAAAACAGAAGTTGTCAGTGGAAGTATTCATGTTGATGATGTAGATATCAGCATGTCTCACTCCAGTGAGAATAACTTCCTTTCGTCTGTTCTTGACTTTGCACTTCTTCTTTGAGAAGGAGACTTTGTGATTCTTATCACACAGTTGACTGATGCTCAGAAGATTATGCATCAGGCCTTCAAGATAAGCAACTCTTTTGAACGTAGTTACTCCGTTGGTCAGTGTGCCATACCCTCGGGTTTGGCCTTTACCGTTTCCACCAAAGGTCACAGCAGGACCTCTTTCTTCGCGGTAGTTAGAGAGGACAGATTTAGAACCAGTCATATGTCGAGAGCATCCACTGTCCAAGTACCAGATGCCCTTATCCTGTAAAATTTAGAGTTTAAGTTTTTCTTGGTACCCATAGGACTATGGATCCAGAATTATCAGTAGGACTGGTGGAGTTAGTGGCAGCCTTAACTGAGTTATCAGTTCTTGAGGCTGGAGTCTTGACTGAGGAGACAGTCTTGACAACCTTCTTTCCTTTGACTGAATTTTCAGTCTTAGGATTTTTCTTTACCTTAGCTGATTTTTCAGCTTTGGTAGCATCAGGACACTTACTCGCAATATGGTCATTCAATCCACAGTGATAACATTTGCGATATTGAAAGCGTTTAGTGGGGTCCAGGAAGTCTTTGAACTTCAAGTGAGCAGGACCAGTACCAAGTATGCCTTTAGCATTGGACATAGGAGGAATGGATTTCTTCTCCTTAGTCTTTTGCTTTAGGTCAATCTTTAGTCTAGGAACAGGACTTTGAGAAAAAGATTTTGTTCCTGAGACTGAAGGACCACCACCCAGTACTTTATTCTTGGGTTTAGGACTCTTGGTCTTTGAAGGTGTTACAGTTTTGGATTTTTCCTTGACTGTTTTCTTTTTGCTCTTAGGAGCACCTTCAGTATGTGTGTTAGAAGAAGAAGGGATGTTTTCAGGAGCATTAGGATCAGGGATAGAAGAAACAAATCTTCCAAATTTGAGCATGGAACAATCAGATCTAGTGCTTCCACGAGTGTATCCAAGACCCTTTTTGTTTTTAACATTTCTCCCTAAGGCTAATATTTCATCAACCTTTTCAGAGGCATCACTCCATCCTTTGATGGTGACTTTTTCAGTATTTAACTCAGCCAGGGCTCTTTCTTTGGCAGCAAGAGCAGTTTCTCTTTCAATACAAAGAGTTTTATTAACAGTGACCTGGTCTTTATAGTTTTCTTCCAGAATGGTAAGTTGTTTTATTTTTTCTTGGCACTCTCTGAGTTGATCACGAAGATTAATATTCATCTTCTCAGCAGAGGTTTTACCATTCAGGGCTTTGTAAAGATCAAGAGTAACCAGGTCCAGCTGAGTCAAGCTTTCAAGAGGGACAAGAGGAATTGGTACCTGACTGGGAGAATCAGTCGCAGAGGTGGAAGCTTCAGGAGATGTAGAGGAAGAAGCTTCAGGAGCCTGAGTAGGAACCTCTTCAGGGACCTCTTCTATCTTAGCCATGAGAGCTAAGGTAGGTTCCTCAATAATGGCCATCAGTGCCACTTGAGTATCTTCCTCATCAGATGAGTCATCAGAGGAGACATCATCCCAATCGCAGTCTTCTGCGATAAGACCTTTACCTTTGCGCTGAATTTTCATCTTCTTGTATTTTTCTTTCAGGCGCTGGTATTTGGGGTTCTTAGAGGAAGATTTGGCAGAAGATGGAGCAAACTGACTTTTCCTGTACCTGCAATCATTAGCAAAGTGTCCTTTGCCCTGACAGTTGTAGCAGATAGCAGTAGCCTTATCAACAGGTTCTGATTTAGGCTTGTCAGTTATAGTAAGATGTTTCTTTTTATGGAAGTTTCCCTTTTTGGCAAACTTCTTAAAGGATCTAGTTAATAAAGCAAGAGATTCATTGAATTCAGGATCTTCTGACATGTCAGAGTCAGAGGATTCTAATTCAGTAATAGTTACCGAAGAAGGAGTAGCAACAGTAGGAACTGAATCAGAGACCAATGCAACAGAGTTGCTTTTGGTATCTTTAGTATCTCTAATGAGATTCTTTTTCAGTTTCTTCTGTTGTTCACGGTTTAGAAGAATACCGTACAACTCACTTAGTGTGAGTGTCTTTATGTCTTTTGACATAGTTAAGCAGGAAGTGTAGATTTCCCAATGTTCAGGAAGAGCTTCCATGAATTTGGTAACCACCTCAGAGTTAGGATAGGTAGTACCGATAGTCTTCAGATCAATCAGAAGACAGTTGAATCTCTGATGTAGCTGGGAGAGAGTTTCATCCTTCTGATGAGTAAAGCTTTGGTTTTTAAGTTTTCGAATAAAACAAACTTTTCATCTGCACTGACACGTAATGGGACGTTTCCTGTTCCCCACGACGTGTGTCAGGCGCGTGACCGCGCGTAAAACTTCTTTTTCATCATTACGTTTGAATTTAGCCGCCCTTTTCTCTCTCATCCATTTTCTCTCTCCTACCACGAGGTATAAAAACCTCACTCGTAACCCATTTCACTCTTTACGCTCCCTATTCTCTCTCAAAGAATTCAAAGCAAGAAAAGCAATTGTCTCTCAAATCTGCATTCTCAAGAACACCAAGAACACACACTTACCACTTTCTTAACAAGATCAACGTAAGTATCTTTATGTTCTTTGTTCTAAACACAATCTAAGTTGACATTCTTCTCTAAAAACAACTTATTTTGATAAACGTTTTTCCAAAAACCCTAAGATCACTTCGTTTGATCATAGTTTTCCCAAAATCTTCCAAGATTTTTGTTAAAACTGTTTAGATGATCTTTCTTATTTCTTTTAAGAACAATCATAAACTCCTATTTTGATATTTCTTCATCAAAATAGAAGTTCTCTTTAATACCAAAACACATTCCTTTTGTGTATTTTGGTATCTAATCCATTCCAAGTATAAAGGATTTCACCACTTTTATGAACATAATCTGTGTTCATTGAAGAGTGAAGAAAAATGCATATTTTGGATTCTTAAATCATCCACATATGTTATTTTTGTTGTTGAACAGGATGGCTGCTACTACTTCTACATCTCTTGACGCTCAGCTCTCCTCTGAGGCCACCACTCTACTCAACGCATCTGGAAGCCTACCCGTGGTCATCCCTCAGCATGACCTGCAATTCAAGCCAAACAATTTGATTGGCCAGTTTGACATTCCTGCCAACAAGGAATACCTGAAGCCAGCCAGGGACTTTCTTCTAAACAGTCCCCTGAAGACAGCTTTCACTCTCAACACGGCGCCCAACAAACCTCTGCTTCTACAACTCTGGTCCACAGCTACTACTGCCCAAGAAAGGAACTCTAAGGGCAAAATGCACGAAGTGATCAAGTTCCAAATAAAGGACGACATCATTTCATTTGGCATTGGGACCCTGAGGAACGTCCTCCAATTCCCCAAGAAGGAGAAATTTCCTCCTCCTCCTTCCTCTGACGAAATCATTGAGTTTCTGGACGCCATAGGCTACAACTGGCCTGTGAGAGAAGGCCTTCCTCTGGTCAAGACTGCTGCCACTGTCCACAAGACAGGGCTGAACGCTACGTTCTATTATATATGGAACACGTTCGGTCTCTGTCTGACAGGGAAGACGGGGAGCACAGAGCAATTCCCCACGGTCATCCAAAACATGGTCTACTCTGCGATCAAGAATCGCAAGTTCGACTATGTTCGCTGCATCTGGGATGACATGATCAAGAAGATCAAGAACAGGACTCGGGTGGTCAACGTCCCCTACACCAGGTTCTTCTCTGCCGTTCTGGCACTGCACATGGGTGATAACTACCCAACAGAAGGCAACTTCAACAATTACGCCTTAGGCGTAAAGTTCCTGGACCAGGTTTCTCCAAAACCTGACGACGTTCCTCTCTCTGATGTTCTGGTTGTTCCTGAACCACAACCAGAGGTAGAAGAGCAACTCACCTCTCCTCCTGTCCAAGGTATGATTTCTTCCCTCTCATCCAAACCATCTTCTTCTCTTTCTATGCATGCTATGTCAGTAGCTAACCCTATACTGACTTCCCCAGCTGCAACTACTTCATCTGCGCTCCTGAAGCGCCCACCTCCCTCTGGCTCCTCTCCTCCTCCCCAACCAAAACGCGCCAAGTCTAAGGCGCAAAAGAAAAAGAAGGCTCCCGCTGGTAAGAGATACTATCTTACACTGCCTCAAATTTTTAATAAACCTTCCCCTTTATCTAAAACTTCTTCACCTGCAGATACCCCTGCTCCTCAACCACAAGAACCTGAGGTTGTTCATCTTGAACACTCAGAGAATGTGGAGGGTAATCGTTCTGATACCCTCCTAGCCTCAGGTAATACTTTTAAGCAACTTATTGCCATTTCTTCTTCTAGGAAAGCTATTGAGTCTTCTAGTGCTCACTTAGCTACTCATTTTACAGGTTCTTTAGGAGCAGCAATTGAAGGGCATCCTCAACTACACCAGGATGACCCCTTCAACGATTTCGTCTTCACGGACTCCGAACGACAGCTGAGTGCAGCTGAACTTCGTCGTCAGTCCGCTGAACGACAGTTACAGGAGGCCCGCACAGCACTCCAACAGCAGGAGGATGCGCACAAGGCACGTCTCCAGGCTTTGGAGCTGGAGCTTGCCTCAGCCAAGGCCGCTGCGACTGCCGCTGAAGCCGCCGCCGCCACTGCCACTGCTGCTGCCCGCCGCCCACTCCGCCACCGACGGCCGTAACTCTCACGATTCCTTGTCTAGATACCATCCACGACAAGGTTTCCCAAGTGGCCACCTCCTCCAACACCCTTCAGGCGTCTGTTGATGACCTGAAGGCCACTGCTCTGCCTGCTCTCTCCACCACCATCACCAATAGCACCAACTCTCTCACCACTTTCCAAACAACAGTGGTTCATAGGTTGGATGCCCAGGAGGCAGGGCTCCGCGCTCTCCAGGAGCAGGTGACTGGCCTCACCAACGCTGTCAACGCCATCACCTCTGCTCCTCCACCTCCTCCATCGTTCACCAGCGCAGACAGGGATATTCTGCAATCCCTGATCTCCTCTTCTTTCATCTCTCGCAAACTGCAAAACGATATGGCCTCTCTCCTTCAGAGGTATATTTCAACAGCCGCCTTGACTCACGCACCTGTTGAGGGGAGAGACAGCCTCAGCGAGACCATTCCGTTTATTCCCCCTCCACCAACTGGAGAACAAATGAACAGGGGGAACGAACGAGGATGAGGATGAAGATGATGATGATGATGAAGACGACGACTTCTTCGTCGAGAAGGTTCCTGCGTCAACGCCCACTCCAGGGCCTGCACACTCTCAGGGGGAGAACCCCGGTGCACCTGGTATGTTACCTCCACCATCCTCTCCCTCATCTTCTGATAACCAACCCATCTCCACTCTTCATAAAACTAAACCTACCCCTGAAACCATCACCCTCGACACCTCCTCTGAAGACTCAACCACAAATAACCTACAACTGGTTATCTACCAACCACCCAAACAACCTACCCCTGAACCAACACCTCAATCTACTCCTGAACCAAACCCTGAACCCAAAAATCAAACCGACTCTGAATTTCAGGATGTGAACTTTGGTTCTGTCACTGGTGAGATTGTTCGCCTTATGGAGAATAGTCCATCAGAACAGACACGAGCCGAACTGAGCAGAATGACATTCAGAGTAACTCCCCTAAACCATGAATCAATTCCTTTAAAACCAACCAGCTTTAACTCTGAAGCATCTTCCTCCAGAACCCCTGAAATCCGAGCCCCTCCTGAAACTATATGCCTATCATCAGATGATGAATTCATCTCTGATGACTTCTCTACCCCTGCTTCTTCCCCTAGATCTCCTCCCTCTAATTCTCCTAGATCTGAAGGAGAGAATTACCCTGACAATTCTGCTAATATGAACAGGGATGGGCGTTTAGACGCCGTGATAGAGCGACTCGAGAGTACAAGAGTAAAAATTCCTCTTCGTACCTCTTGGGACTCCGAGTTCGCCTATCTATCACAGGAGGAGTACGACCTCGCTCTACAGGCTCAGGAGGAGCACAATAAAAAGCAGAAGGAAGCTTTCCTCTCTGCTCAAGCCGCTCGAAGACTCGCGTCTGATTTTGTGGATGAAGACGACGAAATAAGTGCTGATCCTCTACTAGCACAGAAGGCCGCGCTGAAGGTCTTCAACAGACATGCAGAGGAACAGACTGAAGAAGTAAACTCAGAGCTTGACTGGTGCCGAGATCGTCTACACCTCAGGAAACATGGTGCTGCGATCTCAGGAATCCATCTCAGCCGAACGCGCGGAAAGAGAGCAAAAACATGGATCACCGTCAAACGCTCAGGAGTTAAGGACGTGCAACACACTCTTGACAAGTTAGATCGATACAACTTGTCAGAGTGGAACGAAATCAGAAGCCTACTTCCAAAAGCCAATAAGAACTACAGGGCTGAAGTAGAAGAAGTCATAAATGGACTTATAGCACGTATCAGAAGAACAACAGAAATTCCTGATGACTTACTCCAACCTTCTTCAGCACTCCCTCAGCATCCTGTTCGAAGATCAGTAGGCACTTCAACAAGGAGACCCACTCCTTGCATGCCCAGGACTGTTATCAAGCCACTGGACCTCTCGATGCTTGATCTTTCCTTCCCTACAGGAGTCTCTCTCTCTGAAGGACAAGTTATCAGAGAACCTGTTCATGGTATTTGTGTAAGCGACAACTCCAAGATTCTCTGCTTTCAGCGTTTCAGCGAGCTACACAAAGCACCATATAAACACTTGGTATCAGTTCTCTTCATCGCTCAGAATGATAAGAAAAACCAAGATAATAAAGAGATCATTCGCACTGTCAGAGCTATCCTCGATCATAGAATTGCCTTCAGTGATACTCCTGTTCCAATTCAAGTTAAGACTGAAGAAATTAGTGAGGACTCTGATAGTTAGAATTTTTGTAATTTCTTTTAAGTACTTCATTCATGTACCTATGTATTTTCTTTACTCTTGTAACCTTTATTAAGATTAATGAAAATGCAATTCAGTGCATTGTACTTTACTCCATCATAGTACTGAAAAAGATCCCTCAAAACAGTAAATGGGACATGTACCTTTATGAGTTCTATTTCCTACTGTTTCATCTAGACTTAGAATTTTTTTTTTCTAGACTTAGACAATTTCTTCATTGTCTTATCATTATCATTTAGGGGTAGATTGTTGATCCAGCTCTCCTAAGACCTGATGAAATGATAATGATCCTGAATCTTTACTTAGTGAATAGGTTTTTACTTCTGTTATAGCTTGAGGAATTATCACTGAATCTGTTCAGTGTTATTCCATGTTACTTATGCTGTAACTTATTTTTATAATCATCAGGATCAGGATCAGGAGACGAACGAGTCTGTTCTGCAGTCTACTGATCCTATCCACTGAAGTGAAGACCTCCTGAAGACATCAAGATCATACTCAAAGAACCAAGATGACGCGCCAGAATTGGGGCATCAGTTGCCCCGGAGACAAGCTAAATCGGGTCATGAAAGCCCGAGAGAGTGGAGAATACGGCCATCGAAAACCGATCTTGAACGGATACTCGTACAGGGCAAAAAAACCCCGACAGAGTATCCGCTGGCCGAATTTCTCCGGCCACCCTAATCTGAGCACCCTCCGGCAACCCGGCAAGCTCTCTTAACTTCATAACTTCAAGGCTCTCCGAGATCGAACTACTAACTTCGCTCGACGTGATTACCTCTAGACGACCTAAACTATTTCTTAAGCGAAGAAATCTAAGAACTTCTAACCCTCTATTACTCTTATATGCTATTGATTTCAGACGCATGAACAAGGGAGAAAGAGGTACCTTATATGCCTAGTCGCACGAAATCTTTGCCGAAATTAAAGTCGGATTACGATTTGATCTCACAAATCGGTTGAAAATTAAGAAGATTTTGTAAAATCTTTCTTTAACCTAAACCCATGTATTTATAGTAATAATTCTGTGATGAGTCATCAGACCACGCGTCGCCAGATAGCCGTTGACGGACACGTATCACACAACGGCTATATGACGTCATCCTCGCTAACGTTCATTCGACCGTTAATCAACGGATTTTTACTCTTTGTCCAGCGAATTAAAGATTTAGATAAAATTATAATTATTTTCTAAATCTTGGGGGCAAATTATTAGGGTAAAAATCTACAATCACACGACAACCGACTATAATCGTAAGACAAATGATAAAACAATAATCCTGTATTAAGATAAGGTCCTGAGATAAAACCTAAAGGAACCATCGAACAAATATCATTAAGCATCGAACATACACAACGAATAGGACGAACAATGCCTATTATGTCGTACGACGGTACTAACGAATAAACATACGAAGTTTATATCTGTGATGCAGGAAAGCTGATTATCATTTCTAACAATTGTCCACCTTTGAGAAAATCTGAGATTGAGTACTATGCTATGATCGTTGGAGCACATCATTACAATGGACACGTCTTAAGTTATATATCGTTCGATGGAAACCAACGACATCAAGAGATCAACCGTTACAAGCAAGATTCTCGCAACAGTTACAATCTGGACAATAACTCTCAGCAATACCGTTGGACAGTTATAAACCAAGCATTAATGGTCAACAATACCGTTGGACAGTTACGATTTGGACATTGATGAACAATAGTACCGTTGGACGGTTACTCTCAAGCTACTATATAAGAAGAATCAAGTCAACATTTGAAGACACGAAGTTCATACGAAGCTTACAAGTTCTATACTAGAAATTCTGTGATCATTAGTTGTAATTTACATTCGATTTCATTGTTGTCTCTTTTGTACTCGTACGACCGGAGCTGTAAACTTGAAGGACATCACCCCTATTTGGTGATCATAGTGCACTGTCGACTTATCCTCAGGTCGACCGCAGGTTTTTTCCTCCGTCGTGAGGTTTTTTCCTGCGTCATTAAATTCTTCGTCTTATTTTACTTTTATCGCACTTCTTGCTGAGTGTAATTTCTTTCTCTCGACGGTTAAGCCTCACACAAATTTTCTTACGACATCGACTTGTGTAATTTTTTACATAAACAGTTCTTATAACGAGATAATAGCGGAAATATAATCAACGAACATAAGATCTACCAAATATATGCAACAATATCTAACTAACTATGCAAGTTAAAACAAAGTAAAGAGAGACACCGAGATTTTTACGTGGAAACCCAAATAGGAAAAAAACCACTGGTGGAAGACGTCAAGAACTAATCCACTATTACTTAATGGTAATTACACTTGAGATGTACAAAGCTTCTAACAATGGAGAGGAACTATGGCTTCTATCTTGAGCTCTAACTTTTCTAACTATTTGGAGAAGTTGAATTATCTGAACAGGGGAACACAATTGTTATAATCTTGGTGGCCGAAATATAGTATGAATTTTTTTTAGAGATATACATAATGCACATGTAAATTGTTTTGTATTCTCTTTTTCTATGATATAGTTTTAGAGAAAACTTGTTAATGTAAGATTAAGGGGTCGTGTACCTTACCTGATAAATATAGTTAAGACCGAGAATCTTATCCATTAGGAATGATGGTAGGGATCAAGTGTTTTAGATTGTACATAAGTAAAGATGAAGACGTTTACCCTATTAGTGGTTACCAATTATATTGTTACATATGATGCATTTTGATGAATACAAGTTTACCCAACAAGGCAAGTGATATCGTTAATCTTATTAGTAAAATTCTGCAAAACATTTTCTAAAATGGAGAAAACAAGAGAAAGTGTGTAAATTTCTTTATATTTGAAGAACTCTCCAAAAAATAGTAGTTTGAAAAGGAAATTTTTGTTGTTGTATTCCTAAAGAGATTTTCAAAAATGAAATATTTATTATCAGATGAATGTAATATTATAAATAAATAAATAAATAATATGTAATTTTAATAATAATAATAAGGCTGTTGGAATTAAATTTAGGCTATGTTTGGTAAACTAGTTGATAAGCTAGCTGATGACTGATAAGCTAGCTGATAGCTGATAAGCTAGCTAGTGAACAAATCATGTTTGCTAAAAACTAGCTTATGAGTATGTAAAATGACCAAAAAGGACATCCTTAATAAATAATCAATTACAAGTATTTTATAATATAATTAAAACATTTTTTTAATAATATAATTAAAATAAGTTTCTAATAATATAATATGTTAAAAAAATAATATAGAGTTGATTACTATTATTATTATATATACACAACATAAATTTAGAATTTGTTAAAACAAACTTTAGAAAAAATCTACATTAACTTTATAATATAAATTACTATTAAATATAATAAAAATAAAAACAAAAACAAAATTGATCAACTTAATATATCTTAAATAATTATTAATTCTAGAAAAATATAATTAAAAATTAGATATAAATATTTTTTATTAAAATATTTAACATGTTTCACTTATATTATATTTTAAAAATTATTGCATTTTTATTTGATAGTTAAACATATTAAATAATATATAATAATAATTAATAATATTTAAAAATAAATAATATATAAAGTATAATTTAATTTAATTAATAATTAATAATTAATTTAAATTATTAAAAACTAATAATTGTTAATTAATAATAAATATATAATTTTAATTGTAATATTTAATTATTAATAGGGGGTATAATTGGAAAAAGTCACAAAAAGCTTCTCATAAGCTACTCAAAGTAGCTTATCAAAAAGCTAGCTTATAAGCTACTTAGTCTTACCAAACATGTACATAGAAAATAAGCTAGCTTATAAGTCAGCTTATAAGCTAGCTTTTTTTTACCAAACAATGCCTTAATCTTGTATAGATATTTGGACTTTGAAAGCTTTTATTAAGAAGAAAAAATAAATAATAATGTGATTTTTATAATAAAGAATCTATTGGGATATTTTAGACTTTGAAAAATTTTGGAGGGAGAGTGGGAAAAAAAACTGTAACTAAAGAATGCAGCACACAAGATTTAAAACCATGATGTATAAAGCATAGAAATGATAGCCAACTAAGCTGAATACACTAACATGTTTTTATAGGATATGTATACTATTTCAATAAAAAATTGGAGGGGCCAGGCCTCTATGGCCCTCCACCCATGTAAATAATACAAATGAAGTCAACTTCGATTGACTTCATCTCAATTTTTGTTGATTATACATACCATTATTTACATATTATTGTTGACAATACACACTGTTATTTGCAGCTATTGTACATGAACCATGTTAAGTGAAACCCGCCATGGGTTCAACGTCAACGAAATTGTCATGATTAAAGTTATCATCATCATATAAGTTGTATGAAAAACTCCAAAATGAGATAGCTTGGGACTCGGATCCATTGATTGAAATGACAAGAATGAAACCCAAGAAAGTTGGAATACCGAATTCCAAAAAATACTTCAAGTATGATACCAAAAATTGAGACACCAAAAGTGGGGCCATGTTTAGCCCCCAAAATTGTTGAGGATTAGTCGGGTTTTAGTACGGACACCCTTCCAAAAAAAAAAAAAGTTGAGACACCAAAAGAAAACTTGATTTCATTATAACTATCATCATCAGAGAGCTTGGGAATGGATCCATTGATCGAAACGGACAGAATGAAACCCAACAAAGTCGAGGTACCAAATTCTGCAATAATTCTTCAAGAATAATACTAGAAGACGAGACCTGAATTTTACAAGAATTCTTGAAGAATGAATCAAAAATAATCTTCCAACAATAAAAACATTTCCTAAGATAGGAATAATAATTTTTAATTTGGAAAAATAAATTGAATCCCAATATTTTAGGGTTATACATCGGCTAAAGATTGGTTACGAATTCTTCTCCATAAAATTTAGTTTTAACTAGTTTATAAGCCCGGGCTTCGCACCGGGTTCATGAACAGTAGCTACCGACATTTTAACATATTTCAGTCAATATACTATATATGACTAAAACGTAAAATGAAATATAAAAAACTAAAAGATATAACGTGAATAAATATTATAAGTTTAGGGGGTTGATATGTAAGTTTAAAGGTGGGTATTGGCTTCGCACCGGGTTCATGAACAGTAGCTACCGACACTTTAACATATTTCAGTCAATATACTATATATGACTAAAACGTAAAATGAAATATAAAAAACTAAAAGATATAACTTGAATAAATATTATAAGTTTAGGGGGTTGATATGTAAGTTTAAAGGTGGGTATTGGCTTCGCACCGGGTTCATGAACAGTAGCTACCGACACTTTAACATATTTCAGTCAATATACTATATATGACTAAAACGTAAAATGAAATATAAAAAACTAAAAGATATAACGTGAATAAATATTATAAGTTTAGGGGGTTGATAATGTAAGTTTAAAGGTGGGTATAGGATTCGGGTCGGTTGGAACGTGTATATATATATATCGTATATAATAAAATAAATACATAAAAAATATTCAATATTAGGCTCATTTCGATCGTATCGACGATACAATTATAATGGCACAGTTTGTTAACATTAAAACGTATTTTTTTAACATATTTTAAATCGTATCGACGATACAATTATAATGGCGTAATTTGTTAAAGTTAAAACGTATTTTTTTAACATGTTCCAACCAATATACGATATATGAGTAAAACGTAAAATGAAATATAAAAAAGTAAAGGTATAAAGTGAATAAATATTATAAGTTTAGGCGGCTAATATGTGAATTTGAAAATAGGTATAGTATTCGTGTTGGTTGGAGCTTATATATAGTATATAACAAAATAGCTACATCAAAAAAATTCAATATTAGGCTCATTTCGATTGTATCGATGATACGAACATAATGGCGTAATTTTTAAAATTAAAACGTATTTTTTAACGTCTTTATGCCAATACATGATATATGATTAAAAGGTAAAATGAAATATTGAAAAGTAAAAGGTGTAAAGTAAATAGCTTATAAGTTCTAAGTTTATGGGGTCTAATATGTAAATTTGTAAATAGATATAGGAGTTGGGTCGATTAAATGTTTGAACGTATATATAGTATATAATAAAATAACTACGTCAAAAATATTCAATATTAGGCTCATTTCGATCATGTCGACGATACGAATATAAAGGTGTAATTTGTTAAAATTAAAACGTATTTTTTTAACGTTTTTTAGCCAATACACGATATATGACTAAAACGTAAAATGAAATATTGAAAAGTTAAGGGTATAAAGTGAATAAACCTTATAAATTGAGGGGGTTAAAAATGTAAAATTGGAGATTCTATATGGTGGAGGTCTGGAGGAAGCGCGGGTCTAAAACGGGTCTAAAGCGGGTCATGGGTGGGTTTTAGGCGGGTTTGGGTAAAAAATGAGAGAAGAAATGTTGGGTTTGGGTCGCGGGTCGGGTCTCAGGTCGGGGCGGATGCTGGCGGGGCGGCGCGCCTGCTGTTTGTATAGTATTGTAATTAATGATTGGTTAGGAATTCTTCTCCATTATCTAATATATACAATCAGCAGGCGCACCGACCCGACTGCACCCGACCCGACCCGTAACCGAACAGATCCGAACCGTAACCCAGCTTTCCCTCTCTACTTTTGACCCAGACCCGTCAAAGACCCGCCCTCCTGACCCGGCTTCATGACCCGCGCGGCTTCCTTCTTAATTCCAATCTCCAATTTTCATATTTGGCCCCTGAAACTATAAAGCTTATTCACTTTATACCTTTAACTTTTCAATATTTCATTTTACGTTTTGCTCATATATCGTGTATTGGCTAAAATACGTTAAAAAAATACGTTTTAATTTTAAAAAATTACGCCATTAAATTCGTATCGTCGATACGATCGAAATGAGTCTAATATTGAATATTTTTTAACGTAGTTATTTTATTATATACTATATATACGCTCCAACCAATCCGAAATTTATACCATTTTCAAGTTTACATATTAGCCCTCTAAACTTAAAACTTATAAGATTTATTCACTTTATACCTTTTACTTTTTAATATTTCATTTTATGTTTTAGTCATATATCGTGTATTGGCAAAAAGATGTTAAAAAAATACGTTTTAATTTTAACAAGTTACGCCATTATATTCGTCTCGTCGATACGATCGAAATTAGTCTAATATTGAATATTTTTTGATGTAGTTATTTTATTATATACTATATATACGCTCCAATCGAACCGAATCCTATACTCATTTTCAAATCTACTTATTAGCCTCCTAAATTTATAATCTTTATTCATTTTATACCTTAGTTTTCTATATTTCATTTTACGTTTTACTCATATATCGTGTATTGGTTGGAACATGTTAAAAAAATACGTTTTAATTTTAACAAATTACGCTATTATAATCGTATCGTAGATACGATCTAAAATATGTAAAAAAACACGTTTTAATGTTAACAAAGTACGCATTATAATCTTATGGTCGATAAGATGGAAGAACGTATTAACTGAAATATGTTAAAGTGTCGGTAGCTACTTTTCATGGACCCGGTGCAAAGCCCGAACTTATCAACTGGTTTCTTACAAAATGTGTGCCTTTTGCATGATCCTTTTCTTCGAGATTATAGTGTCTAATATATTTGATAAAAAGTGTATATTTCTTTATTGAACATATAACTTTAAGTAATTTTTTGATAAAAAATAACAAGGAATCTATTTTTTCAACTAAATATTTAATTCTTGGGAAATTTTTAACTTGAATAGTCTCATTATTTATCCCTTGCATGTTTCACTTAGGAAAATTGTTCTTACCAAATTTTAAAATTTTCAATTATCATTATATTCATAAGCGACTTCTTTATTCATCATGTGTCGTGCACATGATGGGCCTAACAAGGCAATAGTGGACGGCGTCTACCACAGGGACCCAAAGTGTGTTATAAAACACATACCATAGGGACCTCCCAATCCATAATTATTTCATTCGAGAGACCCAGAATGTTAAAACCACCAAACCACAGGGACCAAATATGTAACTAACTCATATATATATTATTAGTTTAGAGTAAATTACAAATTTGGTCCCTGTGGTTTTGGTGTAATTACGATGGAGGTCCCTGTGCCCTAATTTTCATGGAGCAGGTCCCTTAGGTTTGATTTTTGTTACCATGGTAGTCCCTTGCCCTAACTTCCGTTAAAAGCCTCTGTTAAGTCAAGGGCATTTTAGTCTTTTTATTATTATTTTCATATTCTATTAATATTCATTTATCCTTTAAATGACATGTGTCCCTACCACCTACCCCTCCCACCCCTACCAACCACCTACTCCCTCTCCTCTCATACTTTTCTTCTTCCTTTATTCTTCTTCCCCACAACCACCACCACCACCAACGCCCACAACCACCACCACCATCACCCACCAAAAACAACAAGAAAAACGGTCGCCGGCCACCTCCACCGCCGCCCCTTATCGGAGGAATTGAGCAGCCTTCCCAAGAAGAACGGCTGCCTGCCACCTCCACCACTGCACGCATCCATTGTTGCTCCACCGACGTTGTTCCGTTGTTCAAACCCCTAGCCTCCATATCCCGTCATTCAAACACCTAGCCTCCAGATTCGCCGTTCAAACACCTAGCCTCCAGATCCGCCGTTCAAACTGCTGTCGTTCCGTCGTTCACAATAGGCGGGAATTGTTAAATCAAAATCGATTTTATGGTGCTAAGTCGAACAGGGTTAAGTCGAACCATATCTGTGAAATTGATTTGGTGGTGGTGGGTGTTGGCGGTGGTGGGTTAGGGTTGCTAGTGGGATTTCTGCTTGGTGGTTGTGGGTGTTGGTGGTGGTTGTGGGTGGTGGTGGTGGTTGTGGGTGTTGGTGGGGGTGGGTGGTGGTGGTGGTGGTGGTTGTGGGGATGGGTGTTAGTGGTGGTGGTGGTGGCTGTGGGTGGTGGTGGTGGTGGATGTTGGTGGTATTAGGTTAGGTGGTGGGTGTTGGTGTTGGTAGTGGTAGATGTTGGTGGTAATAGGTGGTGGTGGTGGATTATGGTGGTATCAGGTGGTGGTGGTGGTGGTGGTGGTGGTGGTGGTGGATGTTGGTGGTATTGGGGAAGAAGATGGAAATATATTAATTGAAAATGAAAATAATAATAAAAAGACTAAATGCCTTTGACTTAACATAGGCTTTTAACGGAAGTTAGGACAAGGGACTACCATGGTAACGAAATCAAACCTGAGGGACCTGCTCCATAAAAATTAGGGCACAGGGACTTCATCGTAATTACACCCAAACCACAAGGACCAAATTTGTAATTTACTCATTAGTTAATTAATGAGGACCACCCTAAACATAATTCCTGGCTCCACCCGTGGTTACGGTGGACGCGGTCACGGAAGATTGACACGATTCATGGGAAGATAGAGATTATTAAAAGAAGGAATCGATCAAAACCGCATTTATTGACCGAATAAGTGGCTAAAATTTGTTCTTAGGCCATCCTTAACTGTACCCCTTATACCCCTCATACTTACTGCTACCTTAGCGCCACATCAGCTTTACCACCACCTTACCAACACGATACCATATCATCCTTAACCATACCACTCTAAATAATTAATTAAAAAAATAAAAGAAAAAGAAAAGAAGAGAGATAAAGAAGAGAGAGAGATAGAGAGAAAGGTGGGGTGGGGTAGGGTTGTTTGGAGACCTGCACTAAGGTACCAGGTAGGGGCGGTACTGCCCACCTATCGGCTCACCTCGACGGTGTTATCGCCGGTACCGGCTCCCTCCCGACCCGATTGCGGATGGCCTTGTATTTACAACCAAAATTGAGGCCACGTTCAAACTTTCCTCTATACGGTATAAATATAAATAAATGGCAAGTTTTGATGCGAATGCATATTTTTTCCCAAATAAATGGTTGTTGTATCGAATTTGACCATCTGCTTTCCCAAAGAATAACTTCAACTTCCACGATTATTCACGCATCCATCCCCCAAAAACCTTTCTAAAAACCTTTTCATTCTCTAATTTCAATAAAAAAACCACATTTTTCAATGGATCTTCAACTCGCTTCTTCCCCAAATCTTCACTTTTCTTCCACTAAAACCTTACCATTTCCTTCCAGATTCCACAAACCCCTTCCCTTTTCCACCAATTTCACTTATTATAAACCCATAAATTACTCCAAGAATAAGCCGTTAATCACTGGTTATCACCCGATCAGAGCTCAAAGTTTGAATCCGAATAGCACTCCCAGCGATAACGATGATGATGATGATGATGACGGTTTTGTCCTTGAAGATGTTCCTCACTTGACGAATTACCTGCCTGATCTACCGGTAAATGATTCCAATTTCGATCAAACCAGTTTTGAAATCGACATTATGTACGTTTTTTGATGAACATTTGATGACTCTAAGACGTAATACGAACTAGAAAATATGTTTATTTGGAACTTGAATCTTCTTCTTTTGGGAGTAGTAGTATGAGTTTGATGGATAACGGTCTAAATGGAACTCTTTTCTGGATGGAAACATTTCACATTGTCAACTCTACTTTTGAATGGAGGGACTAAGGCTGTGTTGGCAAACTAGATGATAAGCTATCTGGCACCTCATAAGTTAGCCGTTGACCAAGTAGCTGACAAGCAAGCTAGCTTATGAATAAATTATGTCCGGCAAATACCAGCTTATGAGCATGTAAAATGACCAAAAAGGGTATTTTGGGTATAATAATTAATGTTAATAAGGACATAATTGGAAAAAGCTACAAATAGCTCCCGAATCTGACTAGGTTTTCAATAAGCTAGCTTATGGTCCATCCAAACATGTACTAGCTTATTTTTGCCAAACACAGCCTAATACACTATATGCTCCACCTGTTTTTAAAATAAATAAACAAAAGGATGCAACAGAGGATTTACATCATCAAACATACATGTCTAAGATCTACCACAACTTTTTCAAGTAGAGTATTAAGCTGTAAGTAATCATGTATGCAATAGCAGGTGTGAGTAACAGCGATATAGACTTTATAACTTCATGCCATAGTGGGAGTATTGCTACTACTGTTTATTTACAGAAAATAGCCTCTCTCCCTTTTGTTTGTTTGATGCAATTTTGGGAGTGTATAAATTACTAATGCAATTGGCAGTTGCTAATTGTTGTTCTAATCTTTCTTCTTGCAGACATATCCAAACCCATTAGAGTACAGCCAGGCCTATGCAATAGTTAAGTAAGTTCTTCCGGTTTTTAAATCTTTTATGTTATAAACATCTTTTGCTTATGAAACTTCCCTTGTACATGTATATGAGTGTTTTTGAAACTCACTAAATGGTATATTACTATTTTTCTCAGAAATACTTTTGTTAGTCCAGAAGATGTTCTAGCATATCAAGTATGTGAACTCTTTCTCTTCAACTATTCCACAAGCCCTTTTGCCAACAGTCTAATCTGGTAACAACTATCTTAATCTTATTGCAGATTGTTGTTCAGAGAGGCAGTCCTAGAGGAGTCCACTTTCGGCGTGCAGGACCCAGGGAAAAGGTATTTTGAGATTAATTATTTAAGCTTGGTGGGCCGTTTTCATTTTAGCCTAAGTATATTTTTTTTTAATGTTAGGTTTATTTCAAGCCGGAGGAAGTACGAGCTTGTATTGTGACATGTGGTGGTTTGTGTCCAGGGATCAACACAGTGATTAGGGAGATCGTGTGTGGCTTGAATTACATGTATGGTGTTAATAATATACTTGGGATCGAGGTTGGTCATATCATCCCTTCTCTTGTTGCTTTGTATTGTAAATATTCAATAAGTTAGCGTACAGTGGGCTTTCCTATGCTGTTCATTTTGACAGTAATTAACGTAATTACCCTTATGCATATCAATGTTATATGTTAATATTATTAGCAAAATTTACATTCTGGCTTAGTATTTATGTAACATATATAACAAATCGCCATATATTATAATTGTAAGTGGTCAAATCCATTTTGATTAGTTGTTTCATGTATGCAAGAACGGAACACATTTGCTGCTTCTAGAATGTGGCAAAAGACGTAAATGAATGCTATTTCTTTTCTTAGTAATTGTAGAAGTTAACTGAATGCTCGTTTTTTAGAGAACTTCAGAAGCATAGATTCAATTCATTTGCATAGGTTTTTGTGTTCCTTTTGTGGCTTCCTTCTTCATTTCTTATCTCTTTAAGATAATAGGACCAAAGTTACATCTTTTTTTCCAAACCATATAAATGGGACTCGCAAAATGAAAAAAAGTTAAGCGATCAAACAAATAAATTGCTTCCCTCGTACCTGGAAACAATTTATCCAACAATATGCTATTCTATATTCCAGGGAGGGTATAAGGGATTCTACTCAAGAAATACAATGGAACTAAGTCCGAAAATCGTCAATGATATCCATAAACGTGGTGGTACCATTCTTCAAACTTCACGAGGAGGTCACGATACCAACAAGATAGTTGATAACATCCAGGACCGTGGGATAAATCAGGTGGATGTTATTTTCGTTTATTACAACGTTGGTGGCTAGTTTGAACTGTTCAAGAGAAACTCATAAAAAGTCTTGGTGTTCCAGGTGTACATAATTGGAGGTGATGGCACTCAAAAGGGAGCAGCTGCCATTTCCAAGGTGATTGCTTGTTTAATGATTACGTTCCTTTTCAGTTGTATTGGCAACTTTGATATATATGGCAATATGTTAGTTTTGATTTTTTCTGAAAGGAAGTTGAAAGGCGTCGCCTTCACGTGGCAGTAGCTGGGATCCCCAAGACAATTGATAATGATATTGCTGTAAGTTCTCTGAACCATTCTCGTATCTGATACATCCTCTCTAGTGGCTTACTACCATATGTTGTGGGACAACTTGAGTCTCGATAGTGATGACTTTGTGTCTTCCTATTTATGTGTGTACCTGTGATGTTAATACACGGTTCATGGTTTGTGTTTCTGTGGGTTCAGTATGCACTGAAAATTATATAATGAACCCTATTCACACGCTGATCATCATTTCTTTTACTGTTTTTAATACTCATAATGGTCGATGACTATCATTTTAGCTTCTTATATTTTGTGCAAATTGGGTATCATCCGGAAAAGATAACCAGGATTAATATGTAATGCTCCCATAATAACTTATGTACTGTTTGGAAATGTTTCTTGTTGCTGGCATAATAAGTGAATGGCTCTTATTGATTCTTTCTTTATACAGGAGGCTAATATTACATGATGGTTTCAGGTGATTGACAAATCTTTTGGATTTGATACTGCTGTTGAGGAAGCTCAGAGGGCAATAAATGCTGCACATGTGGAGGTGGAGAGCGTTGATAATGGAATTGGAATAGTGAAACTTATGGGTCGATATAGTGGTAAGTGATAGATTAGCGTATATGGATATTTGACCTAATGTATAATATGCTGAGATTTTAGCTCTTATTTTCCCAAACTTACCTGATATTGCAGGATTCATTGCTATGTTTGCTACGCTGGCAAGTCGAGATGTGGTAAGCTCTTAAGTAACTAAATAAGGAATCAAATTCTTTGGCTTGAATAAATATTGATTTACTTGGACTTATTTCTGTATATAGCTATGAAAGGCAGGATATGACCATTAGCTTAGACAACCAGGCTTGATACATGGGCATGCACTTCATTGATTATCATGTGCCTTTATTTACAGTCATTTAGTTAGTTAGTGGTTTGTTTCTCAAGTATTGTATTGTTTTTCTCAATTAGCCTCTTAGAATCTTATAAACCTATAAATTTGGCTGCTCTGGCATTCACGGATTCTTTTTAATCAAAGTATCAGATTTTGCTGTTTATTTTCTATTTGAAGAATTAATGTTAAGAAGTTCAAAGAATAAATGTTCTAGAACAGTTGTGTCTAGGGGTGTTAACTAGTTGAGTTGAGTAGTAGGTTGTTTGGGCTTAGCTCGAGAAAATATACTAGGCTCGAGTTCGATGTTTGCTAACAGTTTTGAGTTATACAATATGACCTAAAATTCAAGCTTTATAAGCTCATTAATTGGAACTCAAGATTGAATAACTCTTCTATTGGCTTTCAGCTTGATAATTTTACATTTTGATAGTATGATTATGTACATACGAATATGTTCGGCTAAAAAAAGTGTTTGCTTGTGTGCTACAGAGCTCGATTCGTTAACTTAAAATGAGCTTTATTTATGATAGAGATCAACTCGAGTTCGAGAAATACTATGCTCGAGTAGCTCGTTAAATGCTTGAATCATCAACTCCTGTAGTTGTATCAATCATTTGAATGATAGCCTATACTCAATGTTCAAATATGGGTTGCATACCTATATATGGTAACTTTATATTCAGTGAGGCTGGTAATAATTGTAACTACAAACACGAAACACAGTATTTCCTTGATTAAATTGGATCAATTGGGATTGTTGTTCTTTCTCATTAATGATTTTGTTATTGTTGTCCTGCAAATATATGTTTTAGGCAAGATATGTTAATAGGTTATGGATTGTAACAGGATTGTTGCTTGATTCCAGAATCTCCATTTTATCTGGAAGGGGAGGGTGGGCTTTTTGAATTTGTTCAACAGAGACTTAAAGAAAATAGGCATGTGGTGATAGTGTTAGCAGAAGGTGCAGGTCAGGACTTTCTTTCTGGAAGTGAAAATGCAACTGAGAAAGATGCATCTGGAAATAAGCTGCTTCTTGATATTGGTCTATGGTTGACTCAGAAAATTAAGGTATAACAAAGGATGACCATCTTTCTTTGTTTTGACGTCTTTCATTCCTGGGAACCTATAATTTCAATATATATATATATATATATATATAGAGGAAAGTTCAAATGTGAACCACTTTTTGGTTGTGAACGTGAGGACAACCGAGAGCGCGACACGTGGCACATTTTGAGTGTGGTCCCCCTCTTTAATTCAATGCCCTCCCATGAATCGCGCCTAGTCATCCGCCGTGGAGTTGACGTGGCGCCTAGTCATCCGCCACGTGTCGCGCTCTCGGTTGTCCTCACGTTCACAACCAAAAGGTGGTTCACAATTGAACCCACCCCTATATATATATATATATATATATAGGGATTTTCACTTGTGAACCCATAAATGTGTGTGAACTTGTGAACTTCATCTTATCCGTCCAGATCTTTGTTCTACGGTCTAGATTTAGTCAATGGAAACTTCTTCCATATCTTGATTAGCCGCCCATGATTGTAGGAGTGTATTTTTTGAGTTAATTTGAAATCTGATTGGTCAATATGAGTTCACAAAGTTCACACGCTTTTTTTGGTTCACAAATGAAAATCCCTATATATATACATAGTATTAGGTTCAAATGAGAAGTGCTAAAAAAATAAGAAGTAGAGAAGTGATCTCCACCACTCATCCGGTCAATAAAGACGGTTTTGACCGGGTCCCCTCCTTTAATAATCTCTACCCTCCCATGAATCGCGTCAATCCCCCGTGATCGCGTCCACCGTAACCAGTCAAAGCCACCTTTATTGACCGGATGAGTGGTGGAGATCACTTCTCTAGTTCGTATTTTTTTTAGCACTTCTCATTTGAACCTTTCTCTATATACATATATATAGGGAAAATCAAATGAGCACCTTGAAATTGTTGCACACCTTAAGAACCAATGAATTAGTGCTTTTATGGAAATAATGAAGATTCATTTATTATGATTTAAATATTTATAGAAGGTAATTAGAGTTCATTAATTATGATGACCACTTATAATAGGAATCTATGAATGAGATTGGTTCTTAAGGTGTGCAACAATTGCATGGTGTGCATTTGATTGAGCCTCTCTCTCTCTCTCTATATATATATATATGTGTGTATAGGGTCAGGTTCAAATGTGAACTCCATTTGGTTGTGAATGTGAGGACGTATCTCAGCCACACATCTTCGGTTACGATGGACGCGATTCATGGGAGGGTAGAGATTATTAAAGGGGGGGGGGACCGGTCAAAGCCGCTTTTATTGACCGGATGAGCGGCTGAGATTCGTTCTCATGTTCACAATGAAAAAGTGGTTCATGTTTGAACTTTCTTCTATATATATATAGGGTTAGGTTCAATTGTGAACGTGAGGACGAATCTCAACCACACAACTTCGGTTATGGTGGACGCGATCACGGAGGATTGACGCGATTCATGGGAGGGTGGAGATTATTAAAGGAGGGGACCCGGTCAAAGTCGCCTTTATTGATCAGATGAGTGGCTAAGATTCGTCCTCATGTTCACAACCAAAATTGAGTTCATTTAAAAACCAAAACATTAGTAATAACTGTAAAAACTCTTGGTTTTTTTGGTTTAAATCAACGAAAAACTCTTTGTGGAGTTGTTTAATATGATGCAAATGTTTCATATAATTCATTTTTTGATGAAATCGTGTCATATTTCGGTGTTTTTTTATGTAAAATGAAAATGTTTCATATACTTTTTTTTCTTATGAAACTATTTCAAGTGTTTTTTTAATCCTATGAAACTTTGTCTTTTTTACAAAAAGAACACCAAAAAATGAATTATATGAAACATTTGCATCACATTAAACAACTTCACGAAGAGTTTTCGTCGATTTGAGCTATGAAACCATGAGCTTTTACGGTTTTTACTAATGTTTTGGTTTTTAAATGAACTTGACTATATATATATATATATATAGAGGAAAGTTCAAATGTGAACCACTTTTTGGTTGTGAACGTGAGGACAACCGAGGGAGCGACACGTGGCGGCTTTAAGTGTGGTCCCCCTCTTTAATTCAATGCCCTCCCATGAATCGCGCCTAGTCATCCGTCGTGGACTTGACGTGGCGCCTAGTCATCCGCCACGTGTCGCGCTCTCGGTTGTCCTCACGTTCACAACCAAAAAGTGGTTCACATTTGAACCCACCCCTATATATATTTGGAAAATCATGTAGAATGGACTCTAGTTATGTCATCATTTTACGATCCTTTTTGTTCTGGTAGAAGGATGGATATAGGACTGATTTTAACTAGTGTATTTCCGTTCTTTTATATTTATTAATATAGTAACAATAAATTGTAAATTTTGACAGAAGACATTTCTTTATTAGAAAGCAATGAAAAGAGAATTAATAAATCATATAATTAGGATTTGGAGCTATCCATGGAATGTTTCAGCATTCTGAGCCATAGCTAAATATTTGATCTGCCTCGTTTTAGGATACTGAACTTGTTTGGGACAGAAGACGTTTATGATTTTGTTTTCCACGTTATTGCTTTTAATTTATGCTTCCATGTCCCATCAGGCCATCATAATGTTTATATTACTATTTCCATGTACACAAATTCTAAATTCCATTGCGTTGCATGTGCAGGACCATTTTACAACGGTGAAGGGAATGGCTGTAAACATGAAATATATAGGTACTTTTTTTAAATTCAATACAAGTGCTATTTACTTCATCCCACATGTGTTTATTGTTTAATTTTATTTTCTTATTTAATTTGGTTCATCTTATTTTGAAGCAGGCCATGCATGAAAGAAATTAATGTTGTTTTGCAACTTTATGGTTTTAATCTGCAGATCCAACATACATGATCCGGGCTGTTCCAAGTAACGCATCAGATAATATTTATTGCACCCTTCTCGCTCAAAGTGCTGTTCATGGGGCCATGGCAGGATACACAGGTTTCACGGTTGGACCTGTGAATAGCAGGCATGCATATATTCCTATTGGGGTAAGTACTATAAGCTACTTTTTATCATGTTTTGATACCTAAGGGTCGTTTGTTTTTCAAGAGGTCTGAAGTTTGATTTTACATCTGCATGCTTAGAGGTGGATAGTGCATCTTCTAAAATTTCAGAGGTTGATAAAAGGTTTTCAGACGCTTTTTTAAAAATAAAACAACAGTCTAAAGTCTGCAAACCTCTTAATTTTATGACTTAAAAGGTTTTAAGAGGTATTTTTTAAAAACAAACATCCCCCTAATGTTCTACTGGATCATGGTTGCATGCTAGGGAGTAAGGGAGCTCAGCTGTTGATCATTCGTTTTTAACTTCAATTCTCGTTTCAATCTGTCTTTTCTTGATGTTCAAATTAAATACGCTGTTTTTACGTGGACTAGAATTGGATAGACTTGTTGCTTTAGAAGCTACTTTGTGATGTTGCCTCCCAACTAATTTCACTTGTGAGAAACAGAAAGTCAATAGGAGTCAGTTTAGTGTTGTTGAAGTGCTTAAGTGATGCATTTTGCAACCCTTCAAGACCTTTAAAAATTAAAGCAATCTTCAACGGCTTACATATGTTTCTCTCTGTATGTGTGTATATATATATATACATACAGAGAGAGAGAAAGGTTCAAATGAGAAGTGCTAAAAAAATGAAAAGTAGAACATGGGGACGAATCTCAGCAACTCATCCGGTCAATAAAGGCGGCTCTGCACCCCCCCCCCCCCCCCCCCCCCCCCCGATCGCGTCAATCCTCCTTGATTGCATCCACCGTAACCGATGATGTGTGGTTGAGATTTGTCTTCACGTTCACAACAAAAATTGAGTTCACATTTTTGAACCTGACCCTATATATAGATATATATAGGGTTGGGCTCTTTTGTTAACCGGAGAATTTGTGTTAACCGTGTTAACCAATCTCAACCGCATATTATACATGATCAAGGACCATGATTAATTGTCTTTTGAAAAAAATATTAATACCCACTAAAATTAAAAAACCGCTTTCGTTCTTTGTAACCACCCAGCAAAACCAACCAAAAGAATGCATTTGATTGGTTGAATTAAGTTCACACAGTTAACACAAATCCGTTGGTTAAAAAAAGAACCTCTCTCTCTCTCTCTCTATATATATATATATATATATATAGGGGTGGGTTCAAATGTGAACCACTTTTTGGTTGTGAACGTGAGGACAACCGAGAGCGCGAAATGTGGCGGATGACTAGGCGCCACGTCAAGTCAACGGCGGATGACTAGGCGCCACGTCAAGTCCACAGCGGGTGACTAGGCGCAATTCATGGGAGGGCATTGAATTAAAGGGGGGGACCACACTCAAAGCCCCACGTGTCACGCTCTCGGTTGTCCTCACGTTCATAACCAAAATGTGGTTCACATTTGAACTTTCCTCTCTCTCTCTATATATATATATATATGTGATGGAGAACATCAAGTATAATTCGAAAAGCATTTGTAGTTTGTTCTTGTTAGAGTCCCATATCAGCTTAGACCTGAAATTTTCTCTCGATTCCAATGTCCTTTATCTTCTCAAATGACTATTTTGGAGAGTAATCTGATGAAGTTCCATATGTTTTGACAATGATATTTTCTTTAGGTTGACTTGTGAATTTTGCTAGAAATCACGTTGTTTTTATATATCTAAATCTAACCGTGATGTGATTATTTGATTGCAGCACGTGACGGAGGCTACGAATGTTGTGAAGTTGACGGACAGGATGTGGGCTAGACTTCTGGCTTCTACTAATCAACCTACCTTCTTGAACAAACATGAATAGAACCAGCTGCTCCTTTTTAGATTTTACAGACAGGTGCCTTAGGGGGTGTTTGGTAGTTGCTGAATGATTTAGTGCTGGATGATTAAGTGGTCAGAATGATTAAGAGGCTTTTATGATATGATGCAAAATGAAATATGCTGGTTTGGTAGTTGTTGAGTATGAAATCAGGACTCTTCATGGTTAAGAGACATTCCGGATACTTAATCATTCAGAGGGTTTTGGAACCATTAAGAGGCAGTCAATTTTTTTTGCCAAACAGGAATCACCTCTTAACTATTCAGAGGTTGCCTCTTAATGGAACTGTTAAGAGGTAAACAAACACCACCTTAGTAAATTTACTCTTTATCTTTTCAGTTTTCACATTGGAATTGAATTCCATTATGAAATTGTTTTTGGCTTCCATGAGATGGGCAGCTTTCTGTTTTGTTGAATACATGATGGATGTAGGTTTATTTAGTTATTTTGTCCATTGTATTATGAAGATATATATATCATATATGTGCCACATCATGTTTTTATTAATTAAAGGGAATGACCAAATTCATTATATAAATGAAAGTAATTGCATTAAAAGGGTTGATGGACGAAACTACCCTTCACTAACGGCACTCCAATTGACGACGATATTTGTAAGGACCATATTAACGGCACTCCAATTGACGACGTTATTAGTAAGGACCATATTCGTTATAAAGATGAAACCATACAAATGTCCTTTGTTTAAATTTTATTTAAAGACCTTGTTAATTTATGTGAATCACAGGGATCACGTTTGCATGTAACTTTTTTTTTTTTCTAACAAAAATTCAACCATACATCAATATGAGAAAACCAATTAATTATTATATTGACTTTTTGTTACATAAATAGCATATGATAATTGAGGAGGAATTAATAAAACTTCTTTTCTTTCAATTATGCATCTGACAATAAACGTTTTGAAGGTGGAAAAAACCAAACTTTTTATTTAATTATGAATGAATTTAAAATGAGATAGCCGACATCAAATAATTGAATTCTATTTTGACATACATAAAATATGTATATATAATAGAGAGAAAAAAAGAGATTTATTATTATTGAAAGTAGATGAGAATTAATCACAATGCCAGATGCAATCATGCAAATAACTCAAAGACATGTGTTCCATAATATTCGATGTATTTGTATTTGATTCCCTTTTACTCTATTGTTATCGGATTAATATAATGCAATGATAGATACAAAATGTCAAGCCTTCTATTTAAGTTAACTTTTTGTTGAATCTTGCAAGCTTGAAAATAGTTAACAAACATCATGCTAATGAGAGTTAGAAATACACATCAAATTCTATACGTTATCTTTACATGTGAATGTGACTCACTTATTTAGCCGCTAAAATGTATCATAGTTTTTTTGAATAGCAAGAAAGGCGAAGAAAGACAACGAGCTTCGGCAAAGCCATCACCCGCATCAAATGCATCGAATTTTCTTTATAAAACCGCTTCCAACAAGAAACTAGAAGCAAAAAGATACAAAACACATCAAAAGAGATTTAAGGGATTACAGCACTGGTCCGACCAAAGAAGTACATTATGTCTAGCACAAAACTTAACCCACATAGAAAGCATTGCTTGAACTTCGACCACAACTAACTGAACCGAAAATCTTTGCCCATTGAAGACCACATTATTTCTAGCCTTTCATTGTGTTATACTTGCACAAAACAATGAGGGCTTGAGTCGAGCAAATGTAATATAGGAGGAGTTACATTTTTTTAATGAACGGGCTCTTGTGAGTATCGAGCTCTTAAATCAACCAACTAGTAGATTAATGTATGCTGATTTGCCTTTTATATGACATTGTTTGAAAGGGTTGTTGTAGGTGACTTGGGTTTTTTTAACACTCTAGGAAAATCCCATGTCGTCGTGGACAGGAGAGATGTTGGGTTCATAAGTAAACCTTGGCCTCCCAAAACAACAACGCGTTTTGGGACCACAAGCACAACAAGTTCTGGAACTCTACGGTTAAGCATGCTTAGGTGATAGTACCAAGATGGGTGACCCCTTGGGAAGTCCTCACTAGGTCGCTAGAAATAAAGTCGTGAGCCAGTGAAAAAAAATGGACAATACTGTGTCGAGGTAGACGAGGTGTTACAGTGGGCCTTTTAACTCTTCAGTCAAACTCAAGCAGTAAGATATCAATGGCTGTTGATCAAGCTCTCTTAAGACTAATAATGATGATCCTAATCCTACTTAGTGTAGATACTTGATTTAAATTTAAGTTTGAAAGATTATCACTGAGTCTGTTAAGTGATAGCTCTTGATGATGAAGCCTCTCTTTGTAATTCATGTTTGAAGTCAGGGACCCGCTGAGTCTGTTCAGCGTCCCTGATAGAAGACAACAAGAAGCTAAGTATCGCTCTCTGAAGACAAAGAAGTCATGTGCACAAAACCATCAACGCGATGTCAAAGAAGTAGTTGGTGATAGAGTCAACCTGCTCGTGAACTGAAGACGGATTTACTGAATGCTGCCTGACTAACCCTGCATGACAATCTGAAGATATCAAGACTCAGTGACCACTGACCTCTCCCAAGGTTCAGCGACTCTAGCCCGCTGATCAGAGTCTTGCTGTTGAAGATTAGTTTATTTATTTTTATTCTTTATGCACAAAAGGACTACCTGCTTTTTTGACAAAAGTACAAAAGGAACGTTCTATACAATGTTCACTCCATACTTATGAACCCATAAAGCAACTATTCACTATAGACTTCATACCACTTTATGCGCATGAATGTATTTTATAGTTAAATAGTACAATAGAACCACCAAATACACAACACCTGTAAAAGTGGATCTGTCATGCATTAAATGCATGCAGTATAAATAGGTGTTGAATGTGTTCTTCAAACACATCAGCGTTCATCTATTTCTGCCAAAGTCCTTTCTCTTCTTTCTATCATCTGTATTTCTTTATGTATATTTCTTTCTCACTAGGTGCATTAATGAAAGATGTGTGAAACTTAAGATTGTTTAAAATAGGTTTGTACCTTTTCTATTTTCGCAACGGTCTATAAATTCAGTATTTGATTTAATACAAAGAATTTAAAAGTGAAAAAATTGTGTGATTGTATTCACCCCCCTCTCTATAATTTTTGTTAAATTCGAAGGTCACCACTTTGGGACCAACAATGATGTTTGATAAAAGATATCGATTTTGATTTGAAGTATGGAGTAAGGAAAAGAGAACACATGAAAGATCGTTTATTGGACTCTTCAAGCAAAGTTGAAATAGTACTATTTGCAAATCAACAATTAAATTGGGAAAATCGTGTAACGAGGACAAATAAGTATGTTGAGAAGAACCTATACCAAAAGTTGTTGTAAGGGTAAGAAACCTGACCGTTTAGTCAAAACAAGGTGTCAGTGATAAATTGTTGAGAATGCAAATGCTTGACATTGTTATAGTAAATAACCTTTAATTGTTAAACCAGTTTCATGCATTGCGTTTTAAATGAGTTGTGAAAGCCATTTTATTATAAAGGTATATACGTGAGTGCAAAATTTGTTGCTTTGGGATTGAGTCGACCAGTGCAAAAGTGTAGTCTATGTTTTGGGGAAATTATGAACTTATTTATATTGCATAATAAAAAAAATAGAACTTAGTAAAGTGGTGAACTATTGACGCAGTGGGAAAACGCGGAACGGATCGACAAACGTCAAATCCAAAATGATATGATAATTACAAGCGTAAAACTCAAGAAAACAAGAGATAAACTCTACACAATAATTCTCAAAGAGAAATTATATTAAACTGATAATATGATAATCTGATTACAAAGAAGCTTAAACCATCCTATTTATAATCTAGCTAGAACATGATTAAGGAAAGTAAATAAATCTAATTCTATTCTAACTTGGAAAACAATTAAAATAATTACCTAATATAAATCCTAAACTTGATAAACAAGAAAACTAATTAAAGGTAATAATTCTAAACTAAATTAAGTAATGAAATATTTGAATAAGCAAATAAACGCAACATCTTCAGGAATGTTCCGTCGCCGAAAACAACCAGCAACGGCTTCGCGTCGCGAGCCATAGTCTCGCGCCGCGAGGTCAGCTCTGCCTCGATGCGTGAATTTCTTCTTTTTTCGAGCCCGTTTCCTTGGTTTCCAGAAGTCCCTAAAGAACTCCAACACGAGCCGAAACTGATTTGCATAACTATTTCATCTCTTGCATGTTGTATTAACCTTCATTGTGAAAATCATGACAATATTTGGTGAAGTAGCTTGCAATTGAAACTTTTCAGACTTAGTATTTTAAAATTCTCAATTGTGAAGGTGTTACTCATAAAAAAACATTTGGGATGGAATATAGTATTCAACTTGTTAAATTTTGGTCGGATTGTCATTTGTTTATATATAGTTGTTTTGAGTTTTGGGTTGCTACACTAGTATTTCCACTACATCAGCCACAACTACTTGCTCTATAATTGTCGAATGTGATGGGCTCCACTATCTACATCCACCATCGTCCGCCAATTATCAATGTCTCTACATCCACAACCGGTTGTTGCAAAAATCTCACGGTGCCTTCGCTAGTTGATAAGGATGTTTCAAATCAAATAAACATAATTTCTCTTTTGTATGAATTGGGTTTTTCAAATTTCTATCAGTTATATCAAAATTTTCATTCAAATTTGAGACTAATATATATGTATGTATATATGTATATGAATATTGTGTAATATTTTTATAAATTAAATTATTTACTTTATTTGTGTTAATTATAAAGATTAATGACATATAAAATCATCAAATAACTTTCAAGAAAAATTTGTCTAGTTTTCTCCAATCTAGTCCTAGTCGTACCAAATACCAAACATATACTTATCTAATCCAATCATACATAGATACCACATGCTACCTAAGATTATACGATCTTTACAATTTGTCTATTAACATATTTTTATATTAAAACTTTTCACTTTTGTCTTTTTTCTATATGATATTAACTAGAAATAACTTTTTTCTCTTTCAAGAATGATTATTTATTTTTAAACACAAAAATTTCCATCTTCCTTTTCCAAAATAACATTTTCTGTTTGATGCTTTTTGAAAACAACATTTGGTTTGATGCCTTCTGACTTTGAGCAATTACCTTTTAGGAGCTTGATTAACTTCATTAAAATCAATATAATCTCAACTATATCGTTTTTGTCTTTTTTTGCCATTACCTATCTCCTCACTATAATCTTCATCTATTGAAATTATTTTACTATAATCTCAACTATTGTGATGAACTAAAGGGATCACAATCATATAGTACTATCTCTCTTTGACTAGTGTGTTTACACTTAAAAGTTCTATAAAAACATGTTAGAAACACTTTGAAATTGAAATAATGTTGTTGGTCAATAGTTATGAAATACTGGGAAAAACAACAAATTATATACTCGCACAAAGTAACAAGACAAGTAGACAACATTATGGGCGTCCGCAAAACGGCTAGAGGGATGTCGATATTTCAAATTTTGAAAAGTACTTTTTTTTACTAAGAGAACTTGCAAAATCCTGATACAAACCTTTAGATTTAGTTTAGAAAAAGTTTCTAAAAAGCTTTTTTGAAATATTGACACATTTTCTTTCTAACACAAAAACAAAATTTTGACTTTATCATATCTGTATTATTGTATATGATCTTATTCTGTATGTAAAACAATACTTTATGTTTTCATATTATCTTTAATACTTGCACACAAAAGATCATCTTTTTGCTTTTTCCAAAATATAAAATGTTGATTGACAAAATGGTGTGCCTAAAAATATTGTCTTTTGTCTTAGATTTTTAATCTTTAAATAAAAATGTGGCATGATTTGTAACACAATCTTGATCAAGAAACTTGTAGTGTGTTGCTTCCCAAGAGAAGTTTTAGTTATTTAATTAATTCTATTAATTTTATAATAGGTTAATTACATGGGTATGTATCGAACTTGTCACGTTTTATCATTGTATGTACTCAACTTATAAACTTACCATTGTATGTATCGAACTTTCTAAAATTGCCATTGTATGTATCCAACCTTATCAAAACCTATCATTGAATGTATTCTACTTTGTCACGAAAGTGTATCGAACTTGAGGTTTTGATAAAGTTTGATACATACAATGACAATTTAGAAAGTTCGATACATACAATGGTAAGTTTATAAGTTGAGTACATACAATGGTAAAACGTGACAAGTTCGATACATACCCATGTAATTAACCCTTTTATAATCTTCCCTTTTTAAATATATGTTAAAAATTTCACAAATAGTAAGTTGTGTTAAGCTTATACCAAGGTTGTCAAAGTCGCGATCAAGATCGTAGGCTCGTACGAGTTTACGATCCTAGCCCACAAAACTAGCCGGCTCGCTTATAGGATCGTTTTGAGGTAAGATCGGGTAGGCTCGTAAGCTCGTATCGTAAGATCGTAAGCTCGTGTAGAGAGCCAAGCCTATGGAAACAATTTTCAAGTTTTCACAAGAGTCTAAAATAGCCCCTCATTTATAAAAAAAAAACCTTTCAATTTTAGGTTTAAAACTTTTTGTGTTGCTTATTTGAGTTTTTGACTTATGACTTATGTTATTTGGAGTATTATTAAGACTTAAGAGTTAAGAGTTAAGACTATGTTATTTTGAGATGTGGATGTATGTTACTTTGGATGTGGATGTATGTTATTTTGAAATTTGGATGTTGAAATATGGATGTATGTTTTCGAAATTTTAAGTAGGATCTGATAAAATTTATACTGACTTGTAGTAGGTAGGATCTTACGATCCCGAGCCCGAGCTTACGATCCGAGCTTACAAAGACAAAAACGATCCTAGCTAGGATCTTGAGCTTAACAACCTTGGCTTATACATCATCAAAATTTACATGATAGTAATAAAAATGTATATTTTTCTTGAAAGACATTGGGAAAAGCTTTAAACTCGTTTTTACAATTCAACATATATCACATGTTCCAAAAATATTCTTGTTATTTACAAAAATGACTACAAATAGGTGATCTTCATAAAAATCATTAATTTAAAACCCAAAAATGGTCCTTAAATCCCTAGACATTTTTCTTGAACAAATCATGTACCGCCCCCTCCTCGTCGCCTTCTCGTTGTCCGTTCTTATATCGTCTATCACGTCGTTGGCCCTGCCACCGATCTCCATCCTTTTGATATTTTTTCATCTTTCAGTTCTTCCTCTATTGATGGATAAAAACAGATAAAAAACGGAGATCAATGGTCGGGAACCAACAACAATGTGATAGAAAATATGAAGAACAAATAATGATGGGGCGATGAGGAGAGGCGAGGGGGAATGATACCGGTGTTTGTGTTGGGTTTGAATGGTGCAAGGTTTGAGAGCAGTAAAACTGTCATATGTTTCTTTCTTTTTTTACTTTAGACATTTCTACCTTGTAACCTTATAGATAGGTTCTTCTTTGGTTTTGCAAGTAAACAACTTTTAATGTTCACTGTTTTATTTTGTAAAAAAATGTTCAAGGACTTCAAATAAAAAAACTTTAGTGGTTTTTAATTCAAGAACTTAATAATTTAAAATAAAAAATTCATGGTAACCAAGTAATTTATCAGAGTAAAAATTCTACGATTGACATGCTATTTGCTTGGATCCAAAACAAATCCTATGAGCGGATATCGAGATGAAACCAGTAAGGACGTTTGTCTCGGGATGTCTGGATTAACTCGTCTTTTTTGTTTTTAATCGTTGGGTCGGTGGTTAGGCCGTGGGTGGCCTTTGGTCGTAGCTCGTGTGTTTCTTGGTCTAATCCTGGTCAGTTTTGTTTAGATTTGTTTTTGCTTTCTTCAAGGTGGTTATGTCACTTGCAAAAGCTCTTGGGGTTGTTTCTGTATTTTTTCCCCCTTGGTTTTGATATATTTGCTGTATTTCAAAAAAAAAAAAAAAAATCAATAGCTTTTGTATTAAAAAATAATTCACTTACTTGAAATTCAAATGAGATAGTTCCGTGAGTTTCTTTTGAATTCTTTCCATTAAAATATAAAATATATTTGGGTTGTATTTGGAACTAATACATGTAAGAACAAAATGTAATTAATTTTCTATAGAACCCAAATGAATCATTAGTTATTTTATTCAGATAAAGGAATAACACTTTATGAAACAGAAAAAGGAAAATATAACGTGTCTTTGTTTTTTAAGGAGTTGTTTATCTGTCTGTTTCCCACCCCCAATTAAATATTTCAATAATTATACTTTCCATTTTCTTTTTTTTATTAATTTTTTTTAGTTTACGATTTTAAATTTGGTCATTTTACGAGAATAATTCGAGAATAAAGTCATTGATAACATGACAAGATAAATAATCTGTTTTTTTTTTTTTTCTATTAGAAAAGATAACATACAAAAAGATGTAAAATATTTATAAGATGTTTTAAAACGGTTCGAATACAAGGGAGAGTCAATTTGAGGGCATGAGAAGTACTCAGTTCTTAGGCTGGTGTAGTCATAGACTAGGCCTACCCTAGCCCAGTCAAAGCTGGTTGGGCTCTAGATTCAGCGTAAGTTGGGCCGGAACAACGGCGGGTTAGTGGGTTGCCCGTGGATCCCCGATACCGCCGAGGAGGTGTGTATGCGTGTGTGCATGTGTTTGTGATAGTCGTTTGTTGGTTCGATGTGGCTGTGCCTTCAAAAAAAAAATGTTTTAAAAATGTTTTATTTTCTGTTTCTAATCTATTTATCTATTTTACAAAGAGGGTATGCTACAAATAAACCGTAAACATATACTTCTATTACAAATAATAATCTTTATAATTGATAAAATAATTAGAAAAGATCGGAAAAACAATACATATTTGAACATGTTGTTTTGTTGTCTTCTATATGCGAACTTTGATAATGAACAAATCAAGTGGTGTTATGATCTTGCTCAGATAAAGCTTTTGGGATCTGTTTGGTTTGACGACATAGACGGACCAAGAATTTTTTTCAAGTTGTGACATCATTTTACTATGCAAAGCAAATAAATGTATATTTTTCACAAGATCATCATTAGTTCGTTGGTTGGTTGACTTGGTTCAATGCTTTTCATAAGTGAAGTATTGGGTTCAAGTCTTTTAGTGCAAACATTTCAAAAACATAATAAGTCTGAAATGTAAAGTTGAAACTATGACAATAAGACTAACGAGATTTAAACTTGGATATGAGGTGAAAGAAAACCCTTGCAAACCTATGATAACAACAAAGTGAATGTGACACACGAAAAATTGATAAAATGATATTTTTCACAATCTTATAATTTTTTACATTACGATGGAGGAACGAAGCAGTGACCCATGCCACCATATCTAATCTAGTGGGACCGCCCTTGTTTGACGTGATGTTTTTATAGATATGGATTTCGTGAATATTAGGAAATGAGAAGATTTATAATCTTTAATGTGTTTGGTTTGTAGACCTTGTAATGTAATTGAATTACATTCTTTATAAATAATTGATAAAAAATTATTTAAATGATTAGATTATAATTTAATTAACTAGTTATTACAAATAAATTGTTTTTTTAACATATTTTAAAGCGTAATACAAACGAATCCTATGAAATCCTAAAAAAATACCAGTTACACCCATGATATTTCTAAATCTCAAATTTGTGGGATTTTTGTTAGGTGTAAAAGGTTGTATCCGATATCACAAACCAAGCAATTTTGAAAGTCAAAAAAGAAATAATGAAAGTCAAAGTCAAAGTTCTTTATAATTGTAAGGTCAAAAGTCAATGTATTGTATAAGCTTATTGGTCAATGATTGTTAATGTATGGATACCTTGTGTTAGTCATTTGAGTTAGGTTGTTCAATTCCAATCAAGTGAGTTCTTCATTGCAGAGAGATAAAGTTATTTGTAAGCTACTTTGATCTAAATCTAATATAAAAATGACGATATTGCTTTAGATCTTGATCTTGTTATTGATTTTGAACTTAATTTTGGAACAACAATTTTTTTAATTTTAAATCTAAGTATTTATAGGATTGAGATAAAATTCAATTTCAAATCTTATCAAATCCCACGAATAAAACAAGATCTTAGTACATTCAACCATAACAAATTTCTAAACCCCGCATATGGTATCTCTGATTATTTGGGTTCGAACCATCGCAGCAACACATGGTGTTATTCAAGTTTCGGGCCGGCCTTTAGATACAATAAGAACGTGTATGTGAGTTTATCTGCCATTAAAAAAAGAGAATTTAGTTAAATATAAACCTAACATTCAAATTTACATAAAATGGATGGAAAAAGAAAATAGTAATGTAAAGAACAACAGCAAAATTTTGGTTTTACCCACGAATTGGCACAAGGAACAAATTTACACCAACTACCCCTGTCTTATGTGTATGTTCCCAATCAAATAATATATTTGTTTATTTATTTTAGAAGTGTGTAGATGATTTATTCAATTATTTAATCAAACAATACTTTATAACCCCGTAAAGATCGGTCTATTCTATTCTATCCACTGAGTTTGATAACATTAATTAATTTTTAAATTTGTTTGTTTATTAGGTGGTATCAATTTTGAATACTACGTTTATGTGACAGATAGGCCTGTAAATGAACCGAACGTTCATGAACCGTTCGTGAATTTGTTCGGCGGAAAGTTCGTTTATGTTCGTTCGTTTAATAAATGAACGAACATGAACAAGATTTTACGTTCGTTTAAATAAACGAACGAACACGAACAACGTCCTCGTTCGTTCAATTATGTTCGTGAACGTTCGATTATGTTCGTTCGTTTATGTTTTTTGAACCGTTCGTTTGTTTACGTTCGTGAACTATTCGTTTATGTTCGTTTATTTATATTAGTATATATAATTATTTATAAACTATATATTTTTTATTCAGTGATTTAAATATTTAACTATGTTATAAGTAAAGTTAAAATAAATACCACACAGCCTCTTCTCGACTACAACCCTAGCTGCTACCCCCATTTTCCAACTTTAGTATCTACAACTCAACTCTCTCCTTTCACGTTCATAGCCTCTTCCGCTCACGTTCACAGCCTCTGTCTCTCAAGTCGACGACTACAACTCTCCTCTCACGTTCACTACAAATCACTAGCAACATTTCCTTCGTTTATGTTTGTTTGTGTTCGTTTACGTTCGTGAACCGTTCGTTTAAGAATTTAATGAACGAACACGAACATCCTCATGTGCTAAACGAACGAACACGAACACGATTTTTCGTTCGGTTAAGCGTTCGTGTTCGTGTCCATCTTCGTTTAAACTTAAACAAACGAACATGAACAAGCTCCGTTCGTGTTCGTTCGGTTCGTTTACAGGCCTAGTGACAGAAGATCTCAAACAAATTTACATCACACAGAAAATGTTTTATATTATCAATATCTATATTTTAAAATTTAGATTTAGTTTGGAAATTAATGTTTCTAATTTATAATTATATATTATATTATATGATTTTATTAAAAAATTGTTTATTTTGGTATATATACAACTAAACTACACATGCGCATGCAAGGCTGATAATGTGTAGGGCATAAATAGGGTAAGAGTTATTTCGTTATCCAATTTATTTAAAATAGCTGGTAACCGAACGGATAAATTATCCATATAAAAAAACACTCTTATCCATATCCTCCCATACCCATTAAAAATAGTAGGTAACGAAATGAATAATGATAAAAAGTAAAACAAAATTTTATACCAAAAGAGTGTTAGCCTAGTGGTAAGGCTTAGGCACTACATAGTGGTGAACCTGAGTTCGAGCCCTGGGGGACGCATTCTGGAGGTACGGGGGCTTCGACTCCAGGCTGCATGCTTTAGCAGTCAGGCTTCGGCCCAAAATTGCCGAGGATTAGTCTGGGCCCAATGTGGTCTGGGATACCTCTTCCAATAAAAAACAAAATTTTATTTTGATCAATAAATAATATCGTTAAACCTAAACATTTAAAAAGAGTATTTGTTTTTTTTCAAAACATAATTTACTTTGGTTTTTTCCAAAACATATTTTTGGTAAGCATTTTGTAACTCGTGGGTAAGCGCCACGTAATTTGTATTTTTTTAGTTTTTCTTTTGATCAAAGCATTGTTTGGTAAAAATAAGCTAGCTTATAAAGCTAGCTTAGAAGTTGACTTATAGGCTAGCTTATTTTCTGTGTACATATTTAGTAAGACAAAAAATAACTTATAAGTTATTTTATAAACTAGTTTTTTGATAAGCTACTTTAAGCAGCTTATAAGGAGTTTTTTGTAACCTTTTCAATTATATCCCTTATTAATATTAACTATTATTAATTAAAATTATATATTAATTATTAATAAGTAATAGTTATTAGTTATTAATAAGCATTAGTTATTAATAAATAATTATTATTTATTATTAATAAATACTAATTTTAATAAGTAAATTTAATTATTAATTAAATTAAATTATGCATTATTTATTATTTATTTTCAAATGCTACTTAGATTAGATATTATCTAAAAGTTTTAATTATCAAAAACTAAATATAATAAATTTTAAAATATTATATAGTTAAAATATGTTAATATAATAATTTTCAAATGTTATTTAAAATAATTTTTAAATACTCTAATAAAAAAATTTCATATCAAGTTCTGAATTTTATTTTGTTAATTTTCAACAGCCATTTTAAAATAGAGAAAAAAATTAGTCTTTTTTCTTTTAATATGTTTTATTATATTATATGTTAAAATAGAAAAAAGATATAAAAGATATATAAAAGTCTTTAAATTTAAACAAATCTCTAAAATTTAAGAGAAGATAGAGAAACAATTTTATACCTTTGGTAAGTTGGTATCATTGTTAGAGCATCTACAATGGAGGTTCTTTTTGAGGTTTTTCTTGGGGGTTTTACAAGAATATCTACTGTGGAACAGAGGTTCTTGCCCAGTCACAGGTTCTTATTAGAACCAGGTTCTTGTAATACTTTCCTTTTCTGTTATATACTAATTTACATAAATAAAAATTATATTATAAATAAGAAAAGGAGAGGATGATTTTGTAAGAACCTCAATTGTAGAGTTTTAAAGATGTTCTTCCTTTATTGAGGTGACAATGATGTGACAAGAAAAAATATGGCAAGTGAGGTTCTTAGGGGTTCCACCACTGTGGATGCTCTTATAATCTCTACTTAGGGCTGGTCCATCCATAGACTAAGCCGTCTCTGTAACACCCGTAATCTTAACCAAATTTTTTTTTTTTATAAACAAACGCCTCATTAAAATCATCTAAACAAATTAAATAAGTAACCGTATAAAATCCCCAAAAATTCGGTAAAATTTAACTAAGTAATGTCGTCTAGTCGGAATGCCATTTGCCGGATACGTCAAGCCGGAGCCTTGCCTTTATCCACGCTTGAACTAGCACCTAAAAAAAAATAAGAAAGCGTGGGGTAAGCACAACCGCTTAGTGAGCAAGAATATACACAATCATGTCGCAACATATACATACATATACACACCACATCTCATATAACATCTTAACGGTTACCCGTTCATCGGATCATCCCGCAATCCGACCTTAGTGGTTACCCACTCTTCGGATCATCCCACGACCCGGCCTTAGCGATTACTCGCTCTTCGGGTCATCCCGCAACCCGGCCATCTTATCACATCACGCACATACACACATATATATAACAACACAAAAGCACATAATCCCACTCACCTGATCCGCAAAACACTAAGCACAGAACGTAACTCGAATTCTTTACGGCAACTCTGAAATAACACGTATATACGTACATATATATCAACTCAACTATTCGATATAATATAATAAACCAACGCTTCCTAAACAAAAGATAAGCTAAGTAACAAATCCCGCGAGCGACACTCCGATCAACGGTTTACTATACTCATTCCGACAATGTGTTCCAGCTACCGGACAGCCGTGATTTTTAAAACGTTTTCGATCACAAAATCAATCACAAATCAGATCTGAATTTTAATTACCAAGCTACTCCCTACTACTTACTTTCCCATTAAATAAGCTTCGTAAAAGAACCCTACGTCTACGGCTCGCTAAGAAGGTTACGCTACTAGGTAATAATTCAAACCCACCACCGGTTCGACCCGGATTGCAGCCCGGACAGCCGCGGGTATAACCCGTGGCCGCTGGTCGCAACACTAAACAACAGCAGCGGTTAAACACACCACTTGGGCGCGATGTCCAACAACGTCACGACAACGACGGCGGTTCGTTATACCACCACCGCTGTCCGATAACCTACACTACCGAGGCAGTAGCGGCGGCGGAATTCCACCATCACCGTCGGCCGCTCATCTACGCAGCAGCAGCAATGGCGGGGAACCACCGCCACCGCTGGTTACCCAAAAACAACGGCGGCAGCAGCTAATTGCTACCGCCGCCAGCCACAACAACAAAACAACGGCAGCAGCAGCTATTACGCCGCCACTGCCGGCCTTTCCTTGAACAACAGCAGCAGCAGTGACGGTGAAATCACCACCACCGCCGGCCTCGAACCAAACCACGGCAGCAGCAGTAGTTAACCCACCACTGTCGCCGATCAAAACTCACGGCAGCAGCAGCAGGTAGTTCTACCGCCACCGCCGGACCACACAACTAAAGCAGCAACGGTGGCGTCTCTGCCACCGCCGATCCACACCACGGCAGCAGATCGGCAGCCACAGATGGCCACCGTCGCTGTACACAAAACAACCACCACCACCGGTCATCGCGGCGTGGGGAGACAGCATCTCGCCGGAGTACTTCGCCGGCCAAGACCGGCGGTTCCGGGTCTGCCGTCGCTACAAAGAACAAAGCTCACCTTACCTTGACGTCGGAAAAAGAACGAACTCCGGCAGCCTTCCTCGATTTCACTTCTATCCCGTATCTCTCTCTCTCTCTCCTTGGTTCTCCCTCTCTCGATCTGATTCTATGCCTCTCTCTCTATCTGACTTTCTTTCCCTCTGTCTATTTCTCTCTCGTATATATATATAACCCCCCCCCCCCAATTTGACTTTTCCAACAAGTTTTGGTATTTTATTTCTTTTTATTTTATTTTATAATAATCTGATAACCCTTCCATAGATTTAAGTATATATCTTTTTAGTCTTATGGGCCAAAGCCACTCTTTCCTAGTTAGATTCAAATTACAACTCTAAACTAGGCCCAACTCAAGGTATCCACTAACTAGATTAATTTGGTAAAACAACAAAAGAAACCGAGCATCAAGCACAAAAAAAAAAAAAAAAAAATAAAAAAAAAAAATAAAGAGCTTACGGGTTTTGGGACGTTACAACTCTCCCCCACTTACCAGGATTTCGTCCCCGAAATCAATCGGAGAAAAGCTCCGGGTAAAGCTCTCGCTCGACTACATGCACCTTCTCCACGGCTACGCCAATTGTCACAGGTCTGTCTGGCTTACCTAGCTCTACATGGAAATTCTTACAAAACCTATGCGACACATAGGACCAAGTGGCCCCCGCGTCCAGAGTACTAACGCAGGCCTAGAGTTAACAGGGAAGATATCTATACCTCACATACCACATGCTACTTTCTATCTACACAAGGCAAGAAATTATTTAGACTAACTTAACAGGGGTGTACCTGTAATCTCATCGAGTGCCGCCTGCGCCTCTTCAGCAGTCATCTGGAACGCCCGTCCTCGTGTAATAGGTCCGCTCTTCCCCGTAGTAGTACCATCAGTAATCCTAAGCGTCGCTGGGGCCGGGGCCTGAACTGGTGCTCCCTTCAGTTGAGGGCAATTGGGCTTGATATGCCCGGGCTGGTAGCAGTGAAAGCAGGTCTTCACCGTCTCCTTGCAATCGTGACTGAAATGGCCCGGCTTGCCACACTTGTAGCATGACAACTCATGTGCCCTACACTCACCCCGGTGGTTCCGCCCACACTTGCTGCAAGCTGCAGGTTCGCTCCTAGAATCGCTCTTCGCTCCCTTATGCTTCTTAACTGACCCTGACTGGTCATCCGCCTTACGCTTCCCGCGCTGAACCTCCTCCAGATGAATCTCCTGTGCCCTCGCTGTGTCCACCATTTCACTGAATGTTTTGCACCTTTTTGTAGTCACTGCCCCCTTGATTTCCGTCTTCAGAACTCCCAGATATCGAGCCATCTTCAGGGACTCATCGTTCGCATAGCCTGGCACGAACAGCAGCTTCTCTAAAAATTTCGCGGTGATCTCATTCACCGTCTCTGTCGTCTGAGTTAGATTCAGGAACTCAGCTGCTATCCTTTCTCTCTCAATGCTAGGAGCGAACTCCTCATCGAACATGACCTTAAACTCCTCCCAAGTCAGTGCAGTGATCTGTGCTTCCGAAAATCTCCTTAGGACCAGGTCCCACCAATCCTTAGCCGCGTTTCGGAGTAGGTTCACCGCAAAAAGAACCTTCGAGCCCGCCGGGCATCCGCTGGTGCGGAAAGCCCCTTCCACAGCCGAATACCAGCGATAGCAAGCAACGGGGTCCTTCTGCCCCTCGAAGAATGGTGGTTTGCATGTCATGAAATCCTTGTAAGTGACCACCCGACTCTGCGACTGTGCCGTGCTTGCGCTCCCCGAACTCCGTGCCGTAAGAGCCGCATCGATACGCTGATCTAGGGTCTGCACTAGCTCCTCCCTCATCTGGTCAAATAGTCCTGGCAGTGTTTGTTGTAGAATCGCAGTAATTTGAGCAGCAAGCTGGTCTGCCTGCTCGGCCTCACTTCCACTGGGATTATTCCTAGTTTGCACCATTCTGAGGGTGCAAGAGAATCTTAGGTCTTAACTACGACTATATCGCCACGCCTAACCGTATCATTAAGCTACTAGTGCTCATGCAAGTATCTACCTCTAGTCATAGTGCGCATGCAAATTCACACCTTCCGCATAAGTACTATTTATATTAACTACCACATAAATGCTCATCCCTAACTGTCATCAATGAGTTAAAGTCTCCAGGACTTAATCAATTCCAACACTACACAGGTGTTTATAGTAATACTATTATTGGCGCCGTATTACTATAACCATCCATTCATGATAGTCAACTCAGGATCACCGGGCACCAATCAAACAAGAACATGCCCGATAACCCCTCCTCAACATACCAAGGTGTCTACGTTTGGGTTTGATACCATCCTACCTAAACCTTAACTTATCGACTAAGCAGGTACTCACAAACATATCACTACAGAACATATTATTCTCACATCGACCCACATATAGTTGTGCATAAATAGCATGTATCCACATCATAATATAATTTAACTCTATCTCATACGCGCATTTACGTATACATAACAATTTTTTTAAAACTCGACTATTGCTCACCTCCGCCTTGACGGTTCCGCTGGCCATTCCGATCCTAACTAGTCCCAAAATCACCTAGTTTAAGTCCAACCACATACACACCCACTAGTGTGCATGCTGATTCTCTTAAACCTAGGCTCTGATACCAAGTTGTAACACCCGTAATCTTAACCAAATTTTTTTTTTTTATAAACAAACGCCTCATTAAAATCATCTAAACAAATTAAATAAGTAACCGTATAAAATCCCCAAAAATTCGGTAAAATTTAACTAAGTAATGTCGTCTAGTCGGAATGCCATTTGCCGGATACGTCAAGCCGGAGCCTTGCCTTTATCCACGCTTGAACTAGCACCTAAAAAAAAATAAGAAAGCGTGGGGTAAGCACAACCGCTTAGTGAGCAAGAATATACACAATCATGTCGCAACATATACATACATATACACACCACATCTCATATAACATCTTAACGGTTACCCGTTCATCGGATCATCCCGCAATCCGACCTTAGTGGTTACCCACTCTTCGGATCATCCCACGACCCGGCCTTAGCGATTACTCGCTCTTCGGGTCATCCCGCAACCCGGCCATCTTATCACATCACGCACATACACACATATATATAACAACACAAAAGCACATAATCCCACTCACCTGATCCGCAAAACACTAAGCACAGAACGTAACTCGAATTCTTTACGGCAACTCTGAAATAACACGTATATACGTACATATATATCAACTCAACTATTCGATATAATATAATAAACCAACGCTTCCTAAACAAAAGATAAGCTAAGTAACAAATCCCGCGAGCGACACTCCGATCAACGGTTTACTATACTCATTCCGACAATGTGTTCCAGCTACCGGACAGCCGTGATTTTTAAAACGTTTTCGATCACAAAATCAATCACAAATCAGATCTGAATTTTAATTACCAAGCTACTCCCTACTACTTACTTTCCCATTAAATAAGATTCGTAAAAGAACCCTACGTCTACGGCTCGCTAAGAAGGTTACGCTACTAGGTAATAATTCAAACCCACCACCGGTTCGACCCGGATTGCAGCCCGGACAGCCGCGGGTATAACCCGTGGCCGCTGGTCGCAACACTAAACAACAGCAGCGGTTAAACACACCACTTGGGCGCGATGTCCAACAACGTCACGACAACGACGGCGGTTCGTTATACCACCACCGCTGTCCGATAACCTACACTACCGAGGCAGTAGCGGCGGCGGAATTCCACCATCACCGTCGGCCGCTCATCTACGCAGCAGCAGCAATGGCGGGGAACCACCGCCACCGCTGGTTACCCAAAAACAACGGCGGCAGCAGCTAATTGCTACCGCCGCCAGCCACAACAACAAAACAACGGCAGCAGCAGCTATTACGCCGCCACTGCCGGCCTTTCCTTGAACAACAGCAGCAGCAGTGACGGTGAAATCACCACCACCGCCGGCCTCGAACCAAACCACGGCAGCAGCAGTAGTTAACCCACCACTGTCGCCGATCAAAACTCACGGCAGCAGCAGCAGGTAGTTCTACCGCCACCGCCGGACCACACAACTAAAGCAGCAACGGTGGCGTCTCTGCCACCGCCGATCCACACCACGGCAGCAGATCGGCAGCCACAGATGGCCACCGTCGCTGTACACAAAACAACCACCACCACCGGTCATCGCGGCGTGGGGAGACAGCATCTCGCCGGAGTACTTCGCCGGCCAAGACCGGCGGTTCCGGGTCTGCCGTCGCTACAAAGAACAAAGCTCACCTTACCTTGACGTCGGAAAAAGAACGAACTCCGGCAGCCTTCCTCGATTTCACTTCTATCCCGTATCTCTCTCTCTCTCTCCTTGGTTCTCCCTCTCTCGATCTGATTCTATGCCTCTCTCTCTATCTGACTTTCTTTCCCTCTGTCTATTTCTCTCTCGTATATATATATAACCCCCCCCCCCCAATTTGACTTTTCCAACAAGTTTTGGTATTTTATTTCTTTTTATTTTATTTTATAATAATCTGATAACCCTTCCATAGATTTAAGTATATATCTTTTTAGTCTTATGGGCCAAAGCCACTCTTTCCTAGTTAGATTCAAATTACAACTCTAAACTAGGCCCAACTCAAGGTATCCACTAACTAGATTAATTTGGTAAAACAACAAAAGAAACCGAGCATCAAGCACAAAAAAAAAAAAAAATAATAAAAAAAAAAAATAAAGAGCTTACGGGTTTTGGGACGTTACAGTCTCCCTAGCGCAGTCAAAGACTGTGGTTGGACTCTAGGTCCAACGTAAACTGGGTCGGGACAGCGCGGATTAGTAGGTTGGCCGTGGATGTCCGATACCGTCGGAGAGGCGTGCATGCATGTGTTCATGGTGATCGTTCGTTGGTTCGATACCGCTATACCTTCCAAAAAAAGATCAACCAAAAAAACTAAAAAATCATTTGAAATCAACAAAAAATATTCAAAAAAAATGAAATTCAGCTAAAATGTATTAGACAATTTTGAGGAACTTTAATTCTTCTCTAAGACATAAAAGCATCTCCAATAGTATTGCTAAAATAGAAAAAATGGTGTTTTTTTCTTCTAAAACCAAAAGTGTTAAAACAAAAAAATTTTAATAACATAATTAAAATAACTTTCAAAAAATATAATATGTTAAATAATACAAAAATAAAAAATTTATATAATATAATATACTAAAATAATTGTTTATGTAAAAAATTACACAACTCGATGTCGTAAGAAACTTGTGTGAGGCTTAACCGTCGAGAGAAAGAAATTACAATCAATGATAAGTGCGGAAAAATAAAGTGAGACAAATGATTTGATGACGCAGGAAAAACCTCACAACGGAGGAAAAAACCTGCGGTCGACCTAAAAGGTAAGTCGACAGAGCACTATGTTCACCAATCAGGGGTGACGTCCTTCAGGTATACAGCTTTGGTCGTACGATTACAATTGAGAAAACTATGAAATCGAATGTAAATTACAGATGATTCTCAAGAATAATTGCTATGGAACTTGTGAGCTTCGGATAGACTTCGTATGTTGAAATGTTGGCTTGATTCTTCTTATATAGTAGCTCGAGAATAACGGTCTAACGGTATTGTGGCTCATCAATGATTGAATCGTAACCGTCTAACGTTATTGTCTTTAATTAATGCTCGGAGAGTAACTGTCCAACGGTATTGCTGAGAGTTAATGTCCAAATTGTAACTGCTGCGAGAATCTTGCTTGTAACGGTCGATCTTGATGCTGTCGAACGATACATAACTTACGACTTGCTCATTGTAATGATGGACTCCAACAGGCATGGCATAGTACTCAATTTCAGATTTCCTCAAAGGTGGACAATTGTTAGATATGATAATCAGCTTGCCTGCATCAAACATATAAACTTTGTATGTTTATTCGTTAGCATTGTCGTATGATATTATTGTCGTCGTTCGACTTATTCGATGTATATGTTCGATGTTTAATGATCTTTGTTCGATAGTTCTTTTAGGTTTTATCTCAGGACCTTATCTTAATACAGGATCATTATCCTAACATTTGTCTTACGATTATAGTCGGTCGTCGTGCGTTTGTAGATTTTTACCCTAACAATAATATAGAATTGATTATTATTATTATTATTATTATTATATACACTATAAACTTAGAATTTGTTAAAACAAAATTTTAGAAAAAATCTACATTAACTTATAATTTATATTAATATTAAATACAATAAATATAATTAAGAATTAGTTATAAATATTTTTTATTTAAGTATTTAACATGTTCTAACTATATAACATTTTAAAAATTATTATATTTATTTTTTGATAATTAAACATATTAAATAATTTTTTTAAAAGCAAAGCAAGGCAGATTTATTGAAGCAAAAAAAAAAAAAAAAAAAAACTGAATCCCAGGAGAGGAAGAGGCTACAAAAAAAGAACAGAAGAAAGAACAGAGGCTAACATATAAAACAATCCAAAGGGGAGGCAATCCAACTTTCCCAGCTAAAACCCAAATTTCCTCCGTGTTTGACCCAAAAAGCAGATTGCTGCATCATTGTTGGAAACAAATCCTCTTCCTTAATCTTTTCAAGAACCCGAAGATCGTTAATGTATAAGAGGCGGTTCCTCCAATTCCATATGCTCCAACGCGCAACAAATATAGGGATGGAACGGAGCGGGTACCCCCTTACCCGCTCCCACCCCTGGTTTCGTATTAGGAGACCCGGCCCTGACCTCGGTCCCCGGCTGGTTCGGGGGTTGACCACCCGGCCCCGGTCAAATTTTGGTCAAACCCCGGTCAAGACCCGAAACCCGGTTACTCGACCTGATATGATATATATTTTCTTAAAAAACCTATTAAACAAAACAAAAAAACTAATTCATTATTTCGAAACTTAAAGAAAGTTTAAAACATCAAATAAGAAAGATTAAAAAGTTACAACCATCAAACAACAAAAAAATAGTTTAAAAAAAAATCAAACGTTGTTCCAAATTCCAACTCCAAGTTAAATATTATTTATACAATTATACATACAAGTTAGAGCAATTATATATACAAGTTAAACCCTAGTAAAAAGTAAATAATACCTTATATATTTGTATTATTTATTATGTTATTACCGGGTACCCGCAAAACCGGGGACCATGCCTCCCGGCCCCGCCCCCGCCCCAGCAATTCTCAAACCAGGTATCCCCGGACCCGGTCCCCGGCCCCGTCCTGGTCGGGGAAGCCGGGTTCCCCACTGGGTCGGGTGAAATTACCATCCCTAAACTGATAGCATCGAACCCTTTTGCACGTCGCCAGTTAGACGGAGGAAAGAAAGTTCTGGAAAGAAGATCATCTGATGAAGATAAATAGGGTCCGGTCATACCCATCCAACTCCAGATTTTTCGCGAAAGACCGTCAATTTTTGGGCACCGAAAAAAACAGTGATCCACCTCGTCCCGCCCCGAATTGCACATAACACAATATGGATTCTGGATCTCTAAACCTTTGCGGATCAGATTATTTTTCGTAGGGAGCCCATTAAGGAACAATCTCCAAATAAAAATGTTTACTTTGAGAGGAACGAAGGCGGACTATTTACATCGAGCTTGAAGTGAGATAGAATGTCGGTTATTATGAAAGAACGAATACATCTTCTGAACTGAAAAGTCTCCATTTGTATCAGGAGCCCAAACCCAAAAATCTTTCCCCGATGTTGAAAACCTCGAACTGAGCAGCAATTAAACATATTAAATAATATCTAACATAATTAATAACATTTGAAAATATATAATATATAATGTATGATTTAACTTATATAATAATTAATTTTAATTATTAACAATTAGTATATAATTTTAATTAATAGTAGTTAACATTAATAAGGGGTATAATTGGAAAAAGTCACAAAAAGCTCATCATAAGCTACTCAAAGTAGCTTATTAAAAGTAAACTTATAAGCCACTTTTAGTCTTACTAAACATGTACACAAAAAATAAACTAGCTTATAAGTTAGCTTATTTTTACCAAACAATGCCTTAACCACTATTCCATTAGCACATATATCATCTTGAAGGCAGAACCCCCTTCTTTCTTTACAGTGACATCCCGCCACCGCATCACCGTCATTGTTGTTCAGCAACCATCCCATTGTCTCTCCTTCCGTTGTCCTTCTTCTGCGTTTCCATCCATCCCCTTCTGTGTTTCCGATGACCTAAACAAGGTATAAAAACTCTCCGCCGGGACCCGATGTGGCTTGTTTCTGGCGACCCAAATCTAGGTATAAAAACCCTCGCCCCATGTGGCTTGCAATTTCTGACGACCCACCGGTTCACCGGTCCTCTTCAGAGTTACAAGGAAAAACACGTTTGATCCCGGTTTATCGAAGGTGTGATAGGTACGTACATTGCAAAAAATGGTGACCTTTGGGTATACATTTAGTGTGTATAAATCTCACAAAGACGAAAAGTTTACACCATTGTCGTTGTTATCCGAATCACGTCACGGACCGAAACCTTCATCCCCATCAAGGATGGTTTACTCCATTCCCATTCAATTCCTCTTCTTCTCTGGCTTAATCCATCATACCGTCGAAGCTCTTTGTCTTCCTCATTTGGTTCATCTTTCGATGAAGCCTACCCTCCATGTCCGTTTTGAGCTTCAATCTGAATCCACCATAGCAGGTCAAGGTTTGATTTATTCGCGTTTCTCCACCACTTTTTGCTGTTTTCAACAGTTTGTTATCTCATTTTTGTTTTTGATCATCGACCTTGTTTTTTTGGTATAATAGTTAGCCAGTGAATTGTTCATTTTTTTAGCAGCAACAAAGAAATTATATTACCAAGAAACCAACCTAAGGATACTGTTAGTAATTATGTGCATAAGTTGACAAACCAGTAATTACACATCCAATGTTATAAGTCACTTGAGGGTCACACCTGTGAGGACCTGTAAACCAAACAAGTAAGCAATCCCAGTTTGGAGAGATAGGATTTATAATAGTGAATTATAAATCAGTTGGGTAATTTCTGTTTGAAATCCCAAAGATGAAGGGTTGTTAATTAATTATGTGAGTTATATATTTATTAGTTAAATAAATATATAATTAGATAAAAATAATTAATTAGTTAAATAATTATCTGGTTGAATAGAATAAGGAATATTCTTTTCTTTGAGAGAAAGAAAAGAATAATTCTATTTAGATAATTATCATTGAATAAGGAAGCTTAGATATATGGAAACTCTCCCATATAAATAAGCCTTGCCAGTTCATTATTCTACACACAATTTCATTCAAGCAACTAGCTTTTCTGAAAAACCAAAAACCCTCTCTCTCTCCTTAAAAGTCGCCGGCCATACCCTCCACTCGAAACCAGTTCGGTTTTGCTTGGTCGCTGTTCGGGATAGAAGTTCTGCTAGAGGAACGTTTGTAAGGTCAATCACCGGTGGATCAATCTCAAGCATCTCAGGTAATATAATCTAGACCTTAAATTATATGTATTTGTATTTGTGATGAACGGATCGTGGTCTTTTCGGGTTTTTTTATCCAAACCACTTCCGCTCGATCAAACCCGTTTGGTGTGATCTGATAAATCTTTTGATCAGTAGGTCATTAGGTTTATAGTAAATCTCGATCCAGTTAGGTTCGAGATACATGGTGTTATTCGGGCCAGTTTGATTCGGGATCACAGAAAAACCCAACAGATACAACACATAGTACGGCTCCTACCCAGACTAGGAACACACAGACAATCGAACAGACCAGACCTATAACTAAACACAGGATTCAATAATCTCCCATAAACGCAACCATACAAAGGAAATCAGTCAACCAGAAACAAAATAATTGCTAAGTTACGAGATGTAACCCGGAGTTTATGCGGCAAACAACCACCAAGGATGACCCTAAACTTGTGATTGTTCCTGCCGAAGAAGATAATCGGGAAGGAGAGGTTGACTTTTGTTGGTCCCAAGGGGTGACCTTCAAGTAAGGATTGTGTATGGGATTATAGAAGGGGGGGTTGAATATAATCACAAAAATTTCACTTTTAAATTCTTTGTTGTATTAACAATATGAACTTACATATTGTTGCGGAAATAGAAAAGACTACAAGTCTAAACTAAACAATCTAAGTTCTTTCACTATGCACTAGAGTGAGAAGATAAGAAAAAAGATAGAAGATAGAGGAAATAAGAAAGAAAGGATTAGGGTATTTTTAGGATGAAGAAGAAGTATGGAGAACATCTCTTCATGTCCTATTTATACCCAATGCATTAAATGCATGTAGACTCACTTTTGTGTACGTGTCACATTCTAAGTGGTCCTATGTACTATGTACTATTTACTATAAACAAATACCCTTTGCATGGTGTGCAAAAGAGGATGTGAGTAAACAGTTGCCTTGAGGTTTGATAAGTACGGAGGGAACAGAAAAGAGACTGTCCTTATGTACTTTTGTGTCAGTAAAGGCGGATAATCCTTTTGTGCATTAGATTAAGACATTACACTAATCCTTCAGGATCAGGATACTGATCAGTGAGGAAAGCTCTGATACTGAGGTGGATCAGAGGTCACTGTATCCTGACGAGTCTTCAGGATGTCATACGAATTTGAGCAGCCTGCTATCACTGAGTTCCGTCTTCAGATCACGAGCATGCTGGTCCTGTCATCAGCTAATTCTTTGACTTCGCTGATGGTTCTTTGAGTATGACTTTAATGTCTTCAGGAGGTCTTCACTTCGGTGGTCAAGATCAGTAGACTGCAGAACAGGCTCGTTCGTCTCCTGATCCTGATCCTGATCATTATAAAAATAAGTTACAGCATAAGTAACATGGAATAACACTGAACAGTCTCAGTGATGATTCCTCAAGCTATAACAGAAGTAAAAACCTATTCACTAAGTAAAGTAACAGGATCATTATCATTTCATCAGGTCTTAGGAGAGCTGGATCAACAATCTCCCCCTAAATGATAATGATAAGACAACAGAGGAATTGTCTTAATCTAGAAAGGTTTAGATATAAATCTATGTCTAGAATTTAACAGTAGGAAATAGAACTCATAAAGGTACGTGTCCCATTTACTGTTTTGAGGGATCTTTTTCAGTACTATGATGGAATAAAGTACGATGCACTGAAATGCATTTCCATTAATCTCATTAAGATTTTACAAGAGTAAAGAAAATACACAAGTACATAATTGTAATACTGAAAGAAAAATACAAAAGAATTCTAGCTATCAGAGTCTTCACTGATTTCTTCAGTCTTGACTTGGACGGTGATTGGAGTTTCACCAGTGGCTATTCTTCTATCTAGGATTGCTCTGACAGCGCGAACAAATTCTTTATTGTCCTTGTTCTTTATTTTCTGCGCGATGAAGAGGACTGATACCAAGTGTTCAGTGGGTGCTTTGTGTAGTTCGCTGAAGCGTTGGAAGCGAAGGATGTTGAAGTTGTCACCTACACAAATACCATGAACAGGTTCTCTGATGACTTGACCTTCAGAGAGAGAGAGACTCCAGAGGGAAAAGAAAGATCAAGCATCGAGAGATCCATAGGCTTGTATGCAGTCCTGGGCATGCAAGGAGTTGGTCTCCTTGTTGAAGTGCCTGCTGATCTTCGAACAGGAGGCTTAGGCAGTGCTGAAGAAGGTTGGAGTAAGTCATCAGGAATTTCGGTTGTTCTTCTGATGCGAGTAATAAGTCCATTTATGACTTCTTCTACTTCAGCCCTGTAATTCTTGTTGGCTTTGGGAAGTAGGCTTCTGATTTCATTCCACTCTGACAAGTTGTATCGTTCTAACTTGTCAAGAGTGTGCTCTGCGTCTTTTACTCCAGAGCGTTTGACGGTGATCCAGGTTTTGCCAGGATTACCTCTCTTGCCGCGGGTTCGGCGAAGACGGATTTCTGATATGGCAGCACCATGCTTCCTGAGATGTAGACGATCTATGCACCAGTCAAGCTCGGTATTTACTTCTTCAGTCTGTTCCTCTGCATTCCTGTTGAAGACCTTCAGCGCGGCCTTCTGTGCTAGAAGAGGATCAGCACTTATTTCGTCGTCTTCTTCCACAAAATCAGACGCGAGCCGTTTTGCGGCTTGAGCAGAAAGGAAAACTTCCTTTTGCTTTTTATTGTGCTCCTCCTGAGCTCTTATTCCTTCTTGGTACTCCTCCTGTGATAGATAGGTGAACTCAGAGTCCCAAGAGGTACGAAGAGGAATTTTTACTCTTGTACTCTCGAGTCGCTCTATCACGACGTCTAAACGCCCATCCCTATTTACATGAGTAGAAAAGTCAGGGTAGTTCTCACCTTCAGAGCGAGGAGAGTTAGAGGGAGGAGATCTAGGTGAAGAGGCAGGAGTAGAGTAATCATCCGAGATGAATTCATCATCTGATGATAGGATTACGGTTTCAGGAGGGGCTTGGATTTCAGGGGTTCTGGATGATGAGGCTTCAGAATTAAAACGGGTTGGATTCAGAGGAGTGGTTTCAGGGTTTAAGGGAGTTACTCTGAATGTCAGTTTGCTTAGTTCAGTTCTGATTGCTTCTGATCGACTATTTTCCATAAGGTGAATAATCTCACCAGTGACAGAACCGAAGTTGACATCCTGAAATTCAGAGTCGGCTTGAGTTTCAGGTTCAGGAGTTGGTTGAGGTGTTGGTTCAGGGGTTGGTTCAGGAGTAGGTTGTTTGGGTGGTTGATAAAAAACTATTTGAAGGTTGTTTGAGGGTGGGTTTTCAGAGGAGGTGTCGGTAAGGGTGATGGTTTCAGGGTTAGGTTTAGATTTCAGAAGAGAGGATATAGGGAGGTTATCAGAAGATGAGGGAGAGGATGGAGGAATGGACATACCAGGTGCACCGGGGTTCTCCCCCTGAGACTGTGAAGGCCCTTGAGTGGGCGTTGATGCAGGTATCTTTTCGACGATGAAATCGTCGTCTTCATCATCATCTTCATCTTCATTATCATCATCATCCTCGTTCGTTCCCCCTTCTTCATTGGTTCTCTAGTTGGTGGAGGGGGGAATAAACGAAATAGTCTCTCAGTGGCTGTCTCTCCCCCTCAACAGGTGCCCTGGAAAAGGCAGCTGTTGATATACACCTCTGGAGGAGAGAGGCCATATCGGTTTGAAGTTTGGCGGAGACGATGGAGTGACCAGGGACTGAAGTAAGTCCCTGTCAGCGTTGGAGAACGCTGGTGACGGAGGAGGAGCAGTGGTGATGGCGGTGACTGCGTTGGAGAGGTCATTCACCTTCTCCTGAAGAGCTTGGAGCCCTGCTTCTTGAGCTTCCAACCTCTGCACCACTGCATTTTGAAAAGTGGTGAGAGAGTTGGAGCTGTTGTTGACAGCGGTGGATAGAGCAGGCAGGGCTGTGGCCTTCACGTCCTCGATGGACGCCTGGAGGGAGTTGGAGGAAGTGGCCACTTGGGATACCTTGTCGTGGATATTGTCCAGACAAGGTATGGTCAGGATCACGCCAGTGGGTGGCGGAGTGGCAGCCGTGGCAGCAACAGTGGCAGTGGCGGCGGCGGCTTCAGCAGCAGCAGTAGAAGCCTTCGCAGAGGCAAGTTCCAGCTCCAAGGCCTGGAGACGAGCCTTGTGCGCATCCTCCTGCAGTTGGAGTGCTGCGCGGGCCTCCTGAAGTTGGCGTTCAGCGGACTGACGCCTGTGCTCAGCTACGCTTAGCTGACGCTCAGAGTCCGTGAAGACGAACTCATCAAAGGGATCATTCGGTTGAGGTTGAGAATGTCCCAGTGATGTAGCTGCTCCAAAAGAACCTGTAACATAAGTAGCTAAGTGAGCACTTGAAGACTCAATAGCTTTCTCAGAAGAAGGAAGGGCAATAGTTTGCTTAATAATATTACCTGAGGCTAGGAGGGCATCAGAGCGATTGCCCTCCACATTCTTTGAGTGTTCGAGTAGAACAACCTCAGGTTCTTGTGATTGGGGAGCAGGAGTATCTGCAGGTAAAGAAGTTTTAGATAACGGGGAAGGTCTATTAAATATTTGAGGCAGGGTAAGATAATATCTCTTACCAGCAACAGAAGCCTTCTTTTTCTTCTGCGCCTTAGATTTGGCGCGTTTGGGTTGGGGAGGAGGAGTAGATCCAGAAGGAGGTGGGCGCTTCAGGAGCGCGGAAGATGTAGTTGCAGCTGGGGAAGTCAGTAAGGGGTTAGCTACTGACATAGCATGCATGGAAAGAGAAGAAGATGGTTTGGATGAGAAGAGAGAGAACATACCTTGAGAAGGAGGGGAGGCGATCTGCTCGTCTGCGTCCTGGTTTGGTTCAGGAACAACCAGAACTGCAGAGAGATGTACGAGATCAGGACGAGAAGGAACCTGGTCAAGGAACTTCACGCCTAATGCGTAGTTGTTGAAGTTTCCTTCAGTAGGGTAGGCAGCACCCATGTGGAGTTCCAGGACTGCTGAGAAGAACCGAGTGTAAGGAACGTTGACCACCCGGTTTTTGTTCTTAATCTTCTTCACCATGTCATCCCAGATATGGCAAACATAGTCAAACTTCCGATTTTTGATAGCGAAGTAGACCATGTTCTGGATGACAGTGGGAAACTGTTTAGTGCTTCCCGTCTTCCCTGTCAAACAGAGACCGAACGTGTTCCAGATGTAGTAGAACGTAGCGTTCAGTCCTGTTTTATGGACAGTAGCAGCAGTCTTGGTCAGAGGGACGCCTTCCTTCTCTGGCCATCTGTAGCCAATGTCATCCAGCAGTGTGATGACTTCTTCAGCGGATGGGGGAGGAGGATATCTCTTCTTCTTGGTGATCTGGAGGACGTTTCGGAGAGTCCAAATTCCAAAGGAGATGATATCTTCCTTTATCTGGAATTTTATCACCTCATGCATTTTGCCCTTGGAGTTCCTCTCCTGGGCCATTGTGGCAGTTGACCAAAGTTGGAGAAGCAGGGGTTTGTTTGGCCTGGGGTTGATGGTGAAGGCCGTCTTCAGGGGACTGTTGAGAAGAAAGTCCCTGGCAGGCTTCAGGTACTCTTTGCCCACCGGTATGTCGAACAGGCCAATGAGATTGTTGCCTTTGAATTGGATGTCATGTTGAGGAATGACAATCGGAAGGCTTCCAGTGGCAGTAAGCAAAGTGGTGGCCTTAGAGGAGAGCTGGGCATCGAGTGAGGTGGATGTAGTAGCAGCCATCCTGTTAAAAACAAAGAATAACATATGTGGATGATTAAAAATCCAAAATATGCATCTTTCTTCACTTTTCAATGAACATAGTAAAAGTTCATAAAAGTGGTGAAATCCTTTATACTTGAAATAGATTAGATACCAAAATTCACAAAAGGAATGTGTTTTGGTATTAAAGAGAACTTCTATTTTGATGAAATTATATCAAAATAGGAGTTGATGATTTTTCTTAAAAGAAATAAGAAGAATCATATAAACTGTTTTAACAAAAATCTAAGAAGATTTTGGGAAAACTAAGATCAAATGAAGTGATCTTAGGGTTTTTGGAAAAACGTTTATGATAACACCAAAATTATACATGTTTTGGTTGCGCGTAATTGTATGACTTTACCCAATTTCTCACCCGTTTATGATCATTTCATGCACTAAATGAGCTTTTTATTGATTGTGAAGGATTTGGAGGCCGTGGAACAGAAAAGTACGGAAAAAGGCGAGAAAACGTGAAAAATGCACAAAGTCAACACAGAAGACACTTGGCGATCGCGAAGTCCCATATTTGGCGCCGCCAAGTTCGACTGAAGTGCAGATTAGGGTTAATTTTAGTGTTTGGCGTCGCCAAGATGGCAGTCTGGCGATCGCCAGATGGTGCCTGGTCGTTTTTCTTTAAATATCAGCCTCCTCCTTCAGTTCTGGACATGAGTTTTGAAGTGTGATACACGAGGGGAATACAGAGGAACGAGAGTGAGAGTACGAAAGGTGCCGATACGCTGCGGAAGTCGATCTCTGATCATCTATCGTTGTACTGTCGGTATCATGTCGATGTCTACTCTTGTTTATGTTTTTGTTTTCAATATGAGTGAGTAGTCTATTAGTAGTGCTTGTCATGATAGATGAACCTTTGTGGATGATATTTTGCAATTAATGCTTATTGGTTTGTTTTTGATTAATTGAATGTCGTTTATGGTTCTTTCTTGATTATTGTTGTTGTGGCAATTTGAAATCACTTGGTTGGGTGTATTTGTTAGACCAAAAACAGATAGACTCCGAAAGGATAATCAACCTACCTTAGCCTGACTTGGACCATAGAGTTATGTTAAGGGGTTACTTTGACCAATAAGTGACCGATAGTAAAAGAGCCATTGCAATACTGATTGGGAAGGGTTTACCGATTCTGAATTGTGGACCAAACGATTTAGGATTGGAATTAGGAGGACCATATCCTAGTTCATAGCCATAAATTGCACATGTTAGGGTGTCCTAGACTTAAATTCCTACAATAGTCAAAACAACCAAACCTTCGATTTATTCATGTCATCCATATTGGGGATTCGTATTATCATGATAAGTACTGCTGTTTTTCCCTTATTATAATCTTAAATTATTATTTTAACCGCTTTCTTAGTTTTTACTTAGTTAATTGTCTTTTTCAGTATTCAAAACCTTTTTCATACAAAACCCCCCTTTTTTAGATTAATTAAACCGATTCAGGCTTTAGTCTACGATAACTTGACCGTTCCCAGTGGTAGATACGATACCTGGACTTTCCTACACTATATTACTCACGATCAGGTACGCTTGCCTGTATACGTGGCTAGGCATTAGAGGTTAAAACTTGTTACGCTTTTTATATACGATAATTACCGCATCAAGTTTTTGGCGCCGTTGCCGGGGAACGGTAGTTGTTAGATTTTAGTCTAATTAGTCTGGTTAATCGATCATTGTAAGGGATTCTTTCCCTTGCAAGTTTTTCGCTTTCTAGTTTAATTAATTAGTTTTAGTTTTATCTTTATTTCTATTTATATTTTATCTTTGTTTCCCGCAAGTTGCAGTAATCGTTTGTTGAGTGTTAGAATGGCAGCCGATCGATCCATAGCACAGTTGTCCCCGAGATTCACAACCGAGAAAGTGGAGAATGTGAAGCCAATGCTCATGATAACCGGAGAGCCATCGAAAAAGAAATGGACGGACATCTACACGAAGAAGTACGTGGAGACCGAGAGTGAAAGTGAGCCCGACTATGCCACGGATTATGATTCGGAGGGGTTCACCGTGTCTTTCGAACACCTACGACTCAAGGTTCCCGAAGCTTCAAGTGAGGATGATGATGAGGAAGATGGAAAGCAAGGCGGATACGCGGAATTCGTAATCCCGAAAAAAGAAGATAAAGGCAAAGAAAAGGAGAAAGAAAAGGAGAAAGCACCGGAAGATGATCTCATCTACATCGCACCAATCAAGCATGATCCAGGGAGTTACAACTTACCTATTTCTTGTCATAAATTTAGTGGACTTGCTTTGGTTGATTCAGGTGCCGCTCTTAATATGATGCCTGTTTGCTATTGTAGGAAAATGGGAGTCAAAAGGATCATGCCAACGAACTATCAATACCGGGGAGTGAACGGTTATATGACAACACCGTTAGGAATAGCGGAAGGAGTCCCAATTCGTATTGGAAAATTTGTGTACTATACGGACTTCGTCATAGCTAACCTTCCACAAAACACGGAGATCCCGATAATTCTCGGGAGATCTTTCTTGCACACCACTCAAGTAAATACCGATATGCGCAATCAAGTCACGAGCCTAGGCTATGGAGACAATCGGATTTACTTTGATCCTAACGGAGAGCCGTTTAGACACCTCGACGAACCTTATGATGATCCTTTTCTGGCCTACACCAAAAGCATGAACCGTCCGCCACTCCCGCATGAGCTTGGAAAGAAAACGGAGGACTATTCAAACCCGATGCATCAAAAAGATCAAAAACTCAAGGAACCGGGATCCTCCAAGAAAGATCACAGAAGGAAGAAGGGCTCGTCATCCCGACGTGCCAAGAAATGAGCCGAAAGTGGGGTCGAGCTCTAGACCCGTCCAAAAATGAAGCGCTTCTCGGGAGGCAACCCGAGCTTTTTGATTTTCTTTCGTTTTCAATGCTTTTCGTGTGTGTTTTTATTAATGTTTTCATTTGATATTGCTTAGGTAACCATACGGAGGGGATAAAAACTAGATTCGAGCGAAATCGGAACGCGATGCAAAATTTCACAAGTTGGAAACAGTAGCCATTTGGCGATCGCCAGATTCTCAATCTGGCGACGCCAAGTGAGTAAGCAACGGATCAGGTAAAAATTTTCGAACTTGGCAACGCAAAGAGGGCCGTTTGGCGACACGAAACTTTTAAAAAATCAAGGTTTGCTGATTTTGACCTGTTTGGGGACGCAAAACCCAGGGTTTCGCGACGCGAAGTCGGGACAGAGGGGTTTTTAAACCTTCTTTTTCCCACTTTTCACAAACACACAAACCTAATTCCTCTTAGGCGCCGCCAAACCCTCTCACGTTCTTGCGAAATTCGACCTTCTTGAGCTTCAATTTCATCTTCCAACATGAATAAGGTACGTTTCTTAACTTTGATTTCGTAAGGATTGCTCGATTTGGTAATTAAAGATCTTGTTTTGGGTAGCAATGGTGTTTCTTTGTTTGAATGAAATTGACATGGTTCTTGATACACCATTGATGATTTAGAGCTTATAGATGAATGCATGCCCTATATTGTGATTGAAATCTTGTTTCTAGCATGCTATTTGATTATTGAATCTAGTGATTGTGTTTAAATGATAAGTGTGGGGATTTTGAGAAAACCAAAATCCCCCATTCTTTCTTGATAGCTAGATTGGTTTGTAATTGTGATTGAACTAAAAGTTCAAGTGTGGGGATGTTCCACATCCCCATTGTTCTTGTTTTGTTATGCATATATTTGTGATGCTTGAACTTGTTAGTCGTATAGGTTTTTGTCTCGTTGGAACTTTGAATGTGAATAAACCTTGTCTTGCACTTATTGGATTGAAACCTTTCTAAGACAATGGTATTTTGATTTTGTAGAGACAAAAGACCCGCGCATCTAAGACCGCCGCCGCAATCAACTTTCATGCACCGGATGGAAGTCATGTTTTCACTTCGTTTACAAACGACCCAACGTTAAACGCTCGAAAGAAGGAGGAATATCGGGACATTGTCAACCGACTTCTTCCACGCCCAATTCTCATGCCGAAAAGAGTCGATTGGAATCTTCTTCGATCAATGCATGTTGAGAATGACATCAAAGCGATTCTTGAAAAGCACGCATACGACGAGGATGGCAATGAGTACTACATTTGCCATGCATGGGAGCGAGTTTTCGACATCGCCGAGACCCTTTACCGAGAGCTTATCGTGGAGTTTGTAGCCACGTTTCGTTTCGATGCGATCAAGGCTCTTTTGGAATTTCACCAATCGTGTATGACTTTCCGACTTGGTGGCGTTTGGAGATCTCTTTCTTTGGTTGAATTTGCTCTTGCCTTGGGGATATATACCCAATTGGATGTTGATGCTCCCGGATTCGAGGAGTACATGTGGGCGACCGCAAAGAGACCCGACGATTTTGATCCGCGTTTGGCTTGGTCGATTTTGGGTGATGGTGATTATCATGGCAACTTCAAGGTGAAAGGTTTTCTTGCTTCGACGGATAGACTTCTACACCACATGCTCATTCAAGCGGTGAACGCTCGATCTTCGAGTGAGGAGAAAGTAACCGTGCAGGATTTGTGGCTTCTTGAGCAACTCTCTACGGATGATAATTATCCGAATGCTCCGTATCTCATAGCCGCTCAACTCGCTAAGGCGAGCGGTTATCGCGAGGGTAGTCGCATCGTTGGTGGCCAGTACGTGACGCTCTTGGCCAAGCATTTTGGTATTCTAACCGACGCCGCGATTTCTTCGATGACGAACCTCGGGGAGATGGGGTTGATCGACATGGACCAACTCCGAGGTATGGGCGTGGCGAGAGTTGAACATAAGACCGGAAGGGAAAACAATGCATGGATCCGTAATCCTCAAGCATATGGGAGTCAACCGAGAAGTCAACCTAGCCGAGCACTAAGGAGCACACATGAGACCGGTGGAACGAGTGGGGCGAGTGCAAGTCAACAACCGGCGGATTGGACTGCTTATTCGGGTTACCAAGATTTGAGTAACCAACTCTCGGAGATGTCACTTTCTTATGGCCGGCATCAACAGCACATGGAGTATAACACCGTGGAGGCTCTTCACCAAGCCAACTGGCAAAGTGGAGTAATGAACCAGATGGCCTCCCACTTCGGTATTCAACCGAATACCGCGTTTGCTCCATCTCCTTATTGGCCATACTCCGAGGATGCTCCGCCCGGTTACCCGACGTACGAGGATTGGCAAAACCAACCTCGTGGCCCTTATTGATCTCTATCTTTTATCTCCATTATTCGATTTGGTTGTCCTAAACAATTTTATTTTTCTTTGAACTGCGTGGTTGTTTGAACAATTTTATTTTTCTGTTGGTTTGCTTAGGATTTTTAAGTAATTTGGTTTGGTTATTTTTTATTTGTTCGTTTTTTACTTTTTCTTTTTCTTTTTGTTGGTAGATATGGCGATTTATGATCGAGCACGAATTTTATGCACCACTCTCAGATCAGAACAGATTTCGTCACATAACCCGGGAAGTTTCTCTTTTTCCCAATTACTCCTTAATTGTTTTGATTGTTGCATTGAGGACACTGCAAACTTTAAGTGTGGGGAGGGGGTTATGTAGACTTATCTGTTTAAATGGGTTCACTTTTTGCTTGTGGATTGTCGTTTTTCAAACTTTTGAAAGCTTTGAGATTTGACCCCAATTTTTTTTCGAAATCTGAGATTGTTTTTGAGACTGAGTTGCTTGCATAGGAGAACACTGAATAGGATTAGTTGAGTAAAAGGATGCCTTGGAATACTAATTACCATGAGTGCCTCACCCAATTCCGTTGAGAGATTGAGCCTTAACTGTTATATCTGTTTATTTCTGTGAGGAATACCGACTTTGACCCAAGGTAGAACTTGTCATTTGAATGCTTGTCGAGACCACATAAGAGAAGTATTTATCACCATTGCACTGATAGAGGCCTTCGTTTCTAACCCTTTAGCCTTCGTCAGATAACCTCATCATAAGGTTATTTGATTTGCCTAGCCTATAATTGAAAAAGTGTTCACCTTTTAACACTTTACCCCTTGAAACCATTTTGAGCCTTAGCCTTTTCATTTCATTACCCACTATACACTTTATCCTTGAGCCTAATTGTTTATCTATCTCTTGGCCGTAACTTAAATTTGAATCTTGAGATGTTTTGATCCAGTTTTCGTATCTGACAGTTTGTATGGGATTGAGATTTAAAAAGAGCCCAAAAGCGACATAGTTGCTGCTCTGAAAAAAAAAAGAGAGAGAGAAAAAAAAGAAAATATTTGAGACTCAAAAAGAAAAAGAAATATCAAAAGAGTCGAGAATACAAAAAGAAAAGAATGAGAGCTGAAAAAGATTGAAAAAGAATTTGTGCCCTAAATAAGCATAGGCTTAGGCCAATTCTAAAAGAAAAAGTACTCATCCCAAAAGTTTCACTGTTTGAAAGTCAGATTGCTTCACTGTTTGGATCATTACTGATTAAGTTTTCAAGTTTTTGTTGCATAACCCTTAGTCACTTATATATCCTTTATCCTACGTTTAACCCTTAGCTTAACATTACAACCCTAAAGTCCTCTTGACGGTTGACAACTTCTCAGTGGTGGAGATTAGATTTGGTGACAAGCTTATGCATGCGGGAATTAGTCGAGTATTGGTGTGATCACTTACATATACACTTTTAGCCCCGAGAGATACACTATATATGATTATTCATACTATGTGAGGGTAAAAGGTTGATCTTGGTATCCGATTACTTGATGAGTCTTGTTTGTGTGTTCGATTGTGTGAGTATACTTTGTTCTCTTTGATGATCTTGGGTGGAGATAATTTTGGAGTTATCTTTCTTATTTTTCAGTCTTTTGATTGAGGACAATCAAAGCTTAAGTGTGGGGATTTTGATAACACCAAAATTATACATGTTTTGGTTGCGCGTAATTGCATGACTTTACCCCATTTCTCACCCATTTATGATCATTTCATGCACTAAATGAGCTTTTTATTGATTGTGAAGGATTTGGAGGCCGTGGAACGGAAAAGTACGGAAAAAGGCGAGAAAACGTGAAAAATGCATAAAGTCAACACAGAAGACACTTGGCGATCGCGAAGTCCCATATTTAGCGCCGCCAAGTTCGACTGAAGTGCAGATTAGGGTTAATTTTAGTGTTTGGCGTCGCCAAGATGGCAGTCTGGCGATCGCCAGATGGTGCCTGGTCGTTTTTCTTTAAATATCAGCCTCCTCCTTCAGTTCTGGACATGAGTTTTGAAGTGCGATACACGAGGGGAATACAGAGGAACGAGAGTGAGAGTACGAAAGGTGCCGATACGCTGCGGAAGTCGATCTCTGATCATCTATCGTTGTACTGTCGGTATCATGTCGATGTCTACTCTTGTTTATGTTTTTGTTTTCAATATGAGTGAGTAGTCTATTAGTAGTGCTTGTCATGATAGATGAACCTTTGTGGATGATATTTTGCAATTAATGCTTATTGGTTTGTTTTTGATTAATTGAATGTCGTTTATGGTTCTTTCTTGATTATTGTTGTTGTGGCAATTTGAAATCACTTGGTTGGGTGTATTTGTTAGACCAAAAACAGATAGACTCCGAAAGGATAATCAACCTACCTTAGCCTGACTTGGACCATAGAGTTATGTTAAGGGGTTACTTTGACCAATAAGTGACCGATAGTAAAAGAGCCATTGCAATACTGATTGGGAAGGGTTTACCGATTCTGAATTGTGGACCAAACGATTTAGGATTGGAATTAGGAGGACCATATCCTAGTTCATAGCCATAAATTGCACATGTTAGGGTGTCCTAGACTTAAATTCCTACAATAGTCAAAACAACCAAACCTTCGATTTATTCATATCATCCATATTGGGGATTCGTATTATCATGATAAGTACTGCTGTTTTTCCCTTATTATAATCTTAAATTATTATTTTAACCGCTTTCTTAGTTTTTACTTAGTTAATTGTCTTTTTCAGTATTCAAAACCTTTTTCATACAAAACCCCCCTTTTTTAGATTAATTAAACCGATTCAGGCTTTAGTCTACGATAACTTGACCGTTCCCAGTGGTAGATACGATACCTGGACTTTCCTACACTATATTACTCACGATCAGGTACGCTTGCCTGTATATGTGGTAAGACGGTGGCTAGGCATTAGAGGTTAAAACTTGTTACGCTTTTTATATACGATAATTACCGCATCAGTTTATCAAAATAAGTTGTTTTAAAATAAGAATGTCAACTTAGTTTGTAGAAGGAACAAAGAATGGAGACACTTACGATGATTTTGTTAAAGTAGTGAGTGTGTGTTCTTGGTGTTCTTGGTGAGAAGAAGGCTGGATTGCTTTTCTTGCTTTTTCTTGCTTTAGAGAGCGTTTGGAGATTTTGTGAGCGTAAAGAGGGAAAAGAATACAAGAGAGGTTTTTATACCTCTTGGGTAGAGAGAGAAAATGGATGAGAGAGAAAAGAGCGGCTAATTTCAAACGTAATGATGAAAAAAGAACTTCTACGCGCGTTCACGCGCCTAACACACGTTGTGTGGAATAGGAAACGTCCCATTACGTGTCAGTGCAGATGAAAAGTTTGTTTTATTCAAAAAGCTAAAAACCACCTTTTCAGGGGATAATTCCATTTTTATGAAAGAAGAGTTTTCTTGGAATTAGAGTACTTATCAGATAAGTACTGTTTTGGGAAAAATCCTCTTATCACATTTAATGCGATAAGGTTTCAGGGACATAAATACTTACCTGAGAATCATCAGTATTCGGATTTTGAACAAAGATTTTGTAAGTACTGAATAGAGTTATCTTCTGATAAATGTGTTATTCAGGAGTTGTTAAAAAAAAGAGTCCTGAGAAAAGTTATTCTATAGGACTTAACAACTTTTTGTCCTGATAAACTTCATTCGTCAGGATTTAACATCCCAAGTTCACTGATGAGCATATTAAAGCGTGTTACATCCAGTGGTTTGGTAAAGAGGTCAGCAAGCTGATATTCAGTAGGGACAAAATGGAGTTCAATATCACCATTCATCACATGATCCCTGATGAAGTGATATCTCACTTCAATGTGCTTTGTCTTGGAGTGTAAGACAGGATTGTTAGCGATGGCTATCGCTGAAGTGTTGTCACAGTATATAGGAATTTTAGAGAGGTGTATGTCATAGTCCTGAAGTTGATTTCTCAGCCAAAGGACTTGAGCACAACAGATTCCTGCTGCAACATATTCAGCTTCAGCAGTTGATGTGGACACAAAATTCTATTTCTTGCTAGTCCAACTTACCAACTTTCCACCAAGTAGGTGACACCCACCAGTGGTGCTTTTCCTGTCGATCTTACATCCTGCAAAGTCACTATCAGAATAGGCTGTTAGATCGAACCCTGAGTCCTTGGAGTACCAAAGACCCAGATTAGGAGTTCCCTTCAGATATCTGAAAATTCGCTTTACAGCGGTCAGATGGGATTCTTTGGTTTCAGCCTGATAACGAGCACATAAACATGTAGAATATATGATATCAGGACGACTCGCTGTAAGATACAGCAGTGAGCCAATCATTCCTCTATAGAGAGTCACATCAACAGGTTTCCCTTTGGAATCCTTGTCAAATGATAGAGGAGGAGCCATTGGAGTCTTCATCGGTGTACATGATGTGAGATCAAATTTCTTCAGCATATCAAGTACATATTTACCTTGATTGATAAAGATTCCCTTTTCAGATTGCTTGATCTGAAGTCCTAAAAAGAATGTTAGTTCACCCATCATAGACATTTTATATTCAGATTTCATGAGCAACTCAAACTTTTCGCAGAGTTTGGATTTGTTGATCCAAAGATAATGTCATCGACATATATCTGGACAAGAAGGATATGCTTAGGATATTTCTTAAGAAATAAAGTGCTATCGATCTTACCACGAACAAAACCTTTAGAGAGAAGAAAGGTTGAGAGGGTATCATACCAGGCACGGGGAGCGTGTTTTAACCCATAGAGAGCCTTGTTTAACTTGTAGACGTGATCAGGGAACTTAGGATCTACAAAGCCAGGAGGCTGAGCCACATAGACTTCTTCATTAAGTTTTCCATTCAGAAATGCATTTTTGATGTCCATCTGAAAAACCTTGAAGTTCATATGTGCTGCAAAGGCCAGGAAAAGTCGAATTGCTTCGAGCCTAGCAACAGGAGCAAAAGTTTCATCGTAATCAATTCCCTCTTCCTGCCTGTATCCCTGAGCCACAAGGCGAGCATTGTTTCGAATAATCGTACCAATCTCATCAAGCTTATTCCTGAAGATCCACTTGGATCCTATGATTGTACGTTTTCGAGGCCTAGGGACGAGAAGCCAGACATTGTTTCTGATGAACTCTGCTAGCTCTTCCTGCATGGCTGAGACCCAGGCAGGATCACGCAAGGCATCATCTATTTCTTTAGGTTCATTTTCAGAGATGAAATTAACATAAAGACAGACATTACCAGATTGGCGTCGAGTTTTAACACCAGAGGAAGGATTACCGAGGACTTGATCAATTGGATGATCTTTGGTCCAGCGAAGAGTAGGTGGTTGATACACCTGTTCTGAAGTAGAGGCTTCATTTACTGACGGATCAGGGAGAAGATTTGTAGGAGAAGGTTCACTAACAGTGGTTTGAGAAAAGTCTTCACTGTTAGTGGGTTGATCAGGTTCAGGTGTGATTTGGGTGATAGGGGTGGCATTTATTAGAGGAGGTATGGTTATCTGAGAGGGTGGAATAGGATTTTCTTCAAAACCATCAGGAAGGTCTTGAGGAGATGGATCAGCAATAGGAACATCAGGGACTTGAAAGAAAGAGTCAGCCCACTGATTTATTTCAGAATTATCATGAGGGTGAGGAAAGGTAGGACCCGATTCATCAAATTTGACATGAATCGTTTCCTCTATGGTTTGTCTTCGTTTGTTGAACACACGGTAAGTTTTGGAGATAGAGGAGTATCTAAGGAAGATTCCATCATCAGACTTGGAATCGAACTTCCCAAGGTTATCTTTGTTGTTCAGGATGTAGCAGACACAACCAAAGATATGGAGATGTTCGATTGAAGGTTTCCTGTTACGAAAGAGTTCGTAAGGGGTTCTTCTGAAGCGCTTTACTATCAGGGATCTGTTCTGAGTATAGCAAGCTGTGTTAACGGCTTCAGCCCAGAATTGAGTGGCAAGGTTGGCTTCACTCAACATAGATCGTGCAGCTTCAATCAGGGTTCTGTTTCGTCTTTCAGCAACACCGTTTTGCTGAGGAGTTCTTACAGATGAGAAGTTCTGAGAGATACCTTTCTGATCGAAGAAAGTTTCCAGGGTACTGTTTTTGAACTCAGTTCCATGGTCACTTCTGATTGATCGAACAGTAAGGTTGTTGAGCCTTTCCATCTTCCTGACGAACAGAATGATTTCTTCAGGAGCATCACTCTTGGATCGAAGAAAGAATACCCAAGTATATCTGGAATATTCATCAACGATTACCAGAGTATATTTCTTTCCAGCAATGGATTGGACATTAACAGGTCCAAAGAGATCCATGTGGAGAAGTTGTAGAGGAGAGCTGATGGAGGAAATCTGCTTAGACTTAAAGCTGACCCTGGTCTGTTTTCCTTTCTCACATGCTGAACAAAGAGATACCTTTGTATAGCGAAAGTCAGGAAGACCAACAACAAGATTGTTGATGCAGAGTTGATTCAGCGTCTTGAAGTTGAGATGAGAGAGACGCTTGTGCCAGAGCCAATTTGTATCAGTAGAGGCACGAGATACGAAACAGAAGTTATCAGTGGAAGTATTCATGTTGATGATGTAGATATCAGCTTGTCTAACACCAGTGAGAATAACTTCCTTGCGTTTGTTCTTGACTTTGCACTTTTTCTTTGAGAAGGAGACTTTGTGATTCTTATCACACAGTTGACTGATGCTCAGAAGATTATGCATCAGGCCTTCAACATAAGCAACTCTTTTGAACGTAGTTACTCCGTTGGTCAGGGTGCCATACCCTCGGGTTTGGCCTTTACCGTTTCTGTTTGGGTGAAATTTTATCATCATATGATCGTACAATTAAACTAACGATATACATGTTCAAAGTTTGCTCTTATTGCAGGAAAGCTTATCCAAGATAACCTCGAAGCATAGCCATCATCCATTGAATTTAAAAACGACCGTTTGAACCAGATACGTTCATCATTAAAGAGCTCAGACGTTACGATCTAGAATTCAGCTTCAGTTATGACCGTTGCATTTATGGCTCAATAATGAACGAGTAATTACGACATCAACAGCTATAAAAAGAGACCAAAGACAATACACTGGGGACAACTGATTCCAAGGAAAGAAAGAGCAATATCAATATTATTCTCTGTACTTACGTTCGATAGCATTCATTTCTTTATTGTAATCGTACGATACGACTGTAACATCGAGGATATCACCCCTTATTGGTGATCTATAGTGCAACGTCGACTATCCTATTTAGTCGGCCGCAGGTTTTTTCCTCGATTCAGAGGTTTTTCCTGCGTCATCAATCTTCTTGTCAATTTACTTTTATCTATCGCACGTTTTATCGAACGAGAATTCTTTCTTTTGACGATTTTGCCTCACGATATCTTACGATAACTATTTAAGTAAATTTTTACACAAACAGTTTGGCGCCCACCGTGGGGCCCGTTTTGAGAAAATCTTGTTCGATAAGGCGTCAGCTTACTAACCTATTTCTCCGAGTTTCTTTGTGAATTGAGTACAGGAACATGGCAAGCAGTTCTCAAACAACCCTACAGCAACAATTGGCAGCAGCACAAGAACAAATCCAGTGGTTGAATGAGCAGAACTTACACATGAATGGTGAACTGTCAAGGCTGAGAGCATCGAATCCGCAAACTTCTCACATCCCTGTTTCCATTCATCAACAAAGGCCATTCTTTCCTCAAAATCCACCCCCTGTTTCTCAACCTCCATTTGTCCAACCACAAATGTCACAATCTTTCATTCCACCTCAGGTATCGCAAGTTAGCTTACCACCGCCACCTCCAATCAACAATTCACGTCCTATCTTCCCCCCGTTACCATCAGGTCCTTACCCAGGAGCAACCACGTTCACTTACAACCAACCTCAAACAGGGCCTCGTCCCTTTATACCTATTCCAGAACCTATATCGCACGTTCCCACCGCAGCTACCCCCATAACTCATATTCCGAACCTATCAAACGTTTCAGGAACCTCTAGTAATCCACCACCCCATGATATCGTGGATATTCGGCTAAAAATGCTAGAAGAACAAAATAAAGCAATGCTCGCGTTGTTAACCAAACTTCCTGGAGCTGCTGTACCCATCGAAGTTGAACCTAAAACTGGATTCCAAGCCTCACCCTATATTGATGAGATTGCTCTCGTTGATATACCCAAAAAATATAACATCCCAGCTTTTACACCAAAATACTCTGGAATCACCGATCCTGTGGAACACATCGCACAATACAAGCAGCTAGTGTGGACAGTTCCTATTCCAACCCAGTTTCAAGAAATATGTATGTGCAAGGGCTTTGGATCAACACTTACCGGAGCTGCGTTGCAGTGGTTAATCAATTTGAAGCCCAAGAGCATTGCATCGTGGTCCGAGTTAGTAAACCAGTTTACTCGACAGTTTGCAAGCAGTCGCAAGATGGAGAAACAAACAAGCGATCTCTACTATGTCGTGCAAAAAACAGGTGAAACCATTCGTGAATATTTTAACAGGTTCAACGCAGAGATGATCGAAGTTAAGAACTGCGATGTACGGACGGCGATCGAAGCATACAAACGTGGATTAGATACATCCTCGGAGTTATACACTGATTTAACGAAGTATCCACCAGAAAACTTCGATGATGTACGAGCTCGTACGTTGGCACACATGAGAATCGAAGATGATGCCCTTTTCCGACGTAAACACTCGAACGATAAGAAAAATCTTGGAGCGCAGAAACATGATTTCAAACCTAAACGAGTAAACAAGATTGATAATTCTCGACGCGATCAGAATAAACGTTCGAACCAAGGTAAAGGTAAAGTAAGATATCCAGATTTGTCAACTTACCATTTTGCAGGTACATCGAAGGATTTAGTGGATTCTCTACGGAACTTGGAAGTCAACGTACGATGGCCCAAAAAACCAGAGAGTCCTAGCAAGGATAGAGACCAAACAAAATGGTGCGACTTCCACAGCGACCACGGACACAATACAGATGATTGTATCAGCTTAAAGAAGGAGATCGCATACCTCAAATCGAATGGACATCTTAAAAACCTTCTAGGCGATGATTCGAAAAGACCAACGTCACCCATTCCAACAAAGGTTGTAAACTGCATTACAGGAGGATCAGAAGTGTGTGGCCTCACCTATTCAGCAGCAAAAAGGCACGCACGAGAAGGACCTGAAGGACATCCCATCCCAAATGAATCCAGAACTGCGGAAGACAAAGAGCTCGATGCTACGAAGATATCGTTCGATATCGAAGATATGTCAGACACTCATCAGAAGCACCATGATGCACTGGTTATTCAGTTGACAATTGGTAACTGTTTAACCAAAAGAGTATTAATCGACGGAGGCAGTTCAGCCAACGTGATATTCGCAGAAACACTCAAGATCATGGGTATCGATCGGTCCAACATCGTACGACGAACAACAACGTTAATTGGATTCAACGGAGATGCCACTAGTACTCTTGGAGAAATCATACTACCAGTCTTCGCTAAAGGCATAAATAAGCAAACAAAGATCAACGTCATCGATTGTCCTTCCGCTTACAATGCCATACTTGGAAGACCTTGGATTCACGATATGAAGGCTATACCATCGACATATCATCAGAAGATCAAGTTCCCATCTCCCTGGGGCGTGCAAGAGATAATCAGCGAAAAGAAAATCGCAAGGGAATGCTACAAGATTACGATGAAAGCCAAACCGCATGATATCTAGCAATTACAGAACCAGGATGGAGTACGATCGTACGATGATCTTCAATTAGAAGAAGTCGTGTTGGATCCCAAACATCCTGATCGCAAGGTCTTCGTAGGTGCAACTCTAACCCCTGATATAAAAAATAGTATAATTTCTTTTTTGCAGGAACACTCGGATTGTTTTGCGTGGTCACACGAGGATATGGTAGGAATTGATCCTAACATCATATCGCACAAGTTGAACGTGGATCCTACGTTTAAACCCGTTAAGCAAAAAAGACGCAAGTTTGCACCAGAACGCAATAAGGTCATCAATGAGGAGGTAGACAACCTGCTCAAAACAGGAAAAATTCGAGAAGTAAAGTATCCAGATTGGCTCGCCAACGTGGTGGTAGTGCAAAAGAAGAATGGAAAGTGGCGAGTATGCATCGACTTTACAGACCTAAACAAAGCTTGTCCAAAAGATCCTTTTCCTTTACCACATATTGACGCGATGGTCGATGCAACTGCGGGACACGAGCTGCTAACGTTCATGGACGCTTATTCTGGATATAACCAGATCTTAATGCACAAAGATGATCAAGAGAAGACTGCGTTTATGACCGATAAGGGCATATACTGTTACAAAGTAATGCCATTTGGTCTCAAGAATGCTGGATCAACGTACCAAAGGCTCGTAAACAGGATGTTCAAAGATCATCTTGGACGTACGATGGAAGTATATATCGATGATATGCTTGTAAAATCAGAACGATCACAAGATCATATCCAGCATCTGAAGCAATCGTTCGATATATTGCGAGAATACAAGATGAAACTCAACCCAACCAAGTGCTCTTTCGGGGTGCGTGCGGGAAAGTTTCTTGGATACATGGTTACACGACGAGGGATCGAGGCAAGTCCAGAACAGATCAGAGCAATCCTGGAAATTCAGTCACCAAGGAATGTAAAAGAGGTACAGAAGTTGACCGGACGAGTAGCGGCCCTGAACAGGTTCATCTCACGATCATCAGATAAGTGTCACTTGTTCTACAACGTGCTTCGAAAAAACAAAGGCTTCGATTGGACAGAAGCACACGAGGAAGCACTACAAAGCTTAAAGAAATATATGTCCAATCCTCCACTGTTGACGAAACCAATCGAAGGTGAGAGCTTGCAATTGTACCTCGCTGTAAGTAACAACGCCGTTAGTGCAGTGCTCGTACGAGAAGGTGACCAACATCAGCAACCTATCTATTACATAAGTAAGTCTTTCCTCGACGCTGAAACAAGGTACACGTCTATGGAAAAGCTTTTACTTGGCCTCGTAACTGCAGCAAAAAAGTTAAGGCACTATTTCGAATCGCATCATATAATCGTTGTTACTAATTATCCTCTTAAGATCGTACTTCGTAAGCCTGAACTTACAGGACGATTAGCAAAGTGGAGTATTTATCTTAGCAGCTTTGATCTAACGTACCAACCAAGAACAGCGATAAAGTCTCAAGCGTTGGCAGATTTCATAGCTGAATTCAGTCCTGGAATCGAAGAGCCATCGTACGATGAAATCAGTAATGTGATGATTCATGACAACGAACCATGGACCATGCATGTTGATGGAGCTTCTAACGCACGAGGATCAGGATTGGGAGTAGTCCTGAAATCATCACATGGGGGCAATATGGTGTATTCAGTACGATGTGAGTTCAAAACCACTAACAATGAAGCAGAGTATGAAGCCTTGATTGCCGGATTGGATATGGCATATGACTTGGGGGCACGATGGCTACATGTACGAAGCGATTCATTATTAGTAGTGAACCAAATCAATGGCGAATTTCAAGCAAAAGATTCAAAGATGATATCATACCTCAAGATCGCAAAAGATAAGATCGCACGATTCGATAAGTTCTCGATAGAGCAAATCCCAAGAGACCTGAATATGCAAGCTGATGCTTTGGCTAACTTGGGATCTGCATTCAATGAACCAGCTTTAGAAAGTGTTCCGATAATACATCTTATGTCACCAACAATCGAAGAAACTCAAGTGATCGAAGAAAACCACGATTGGTCAAATGATATATGGAATTATCTCAGAAACGACCAACTCCCTGAAGACAAATTAGAAGCCCGGAAAGTCAGAATTAAAAGCTCTCGATATACGATCTACGATGATCAGCTGTATCGAAGATCCACAACGGGTCTAATCTTACGATGCGTGGTGAATAGGCAACAAATCGATCGAATCCTTCAAGAGATGCATGATGGAGAATGTGGAAACCATTCTGGGGGCAGAAGTCTTGCTAACAGAATCTCGAGACAAGGATATTATTGGCCTACTCTTCGAGAGGACTCGATAAGGTATGTTCAAAGGTGCGATGCTTGTCAAAAACACTCAGGTACGTCACATCTACCTTCTGAACCCTACATTCTGTCTTAATCCCATGGCCATTCATGCGATGGGGGATGGACATCGTAGGAAAATTACCACCTGCTCCAGGTCAAAAAGTATTTTTACTTGTTCTTACTGATTATTTCTCTAAATGGATCGAAGCCGCAGCCTTCTCACAGGTTAGGGATAAGGAAGTTATCTCCTTTATCCAAACTAACATTATTTACAGGTTTGGAATACCATCAGAAATAACGTGCGATAATGGGTCCCAATTTATAAGTGAAAGAACTCGAAAGTTCTGCGATGAACGTGGGATAAAACTCATTACATCGACTCCAAGATATCCACAATCCAACGGCTTGGCCGAATCCAGCAACAAGACCATTATTAATTCTATTCGAAAGAGGTTGAAAGCTGCAAAGGGTCGATGGGTTGAAGAATTACCATCTGTTTTATGGGCAAATCGCACGACACCTAGAACTGCAACTGGGCAAACTCCTTTTT
>CM058043.1:70969785-70986011 GCA_030169165.1 Centaurea solstitialis
TAAAGTATTATTTTCTTAAGAATGACTTTTTTTGAAAAGAACAAAAAAAACAAAAATAAGCGGGTTTTTTTCCCCAAAACCCTTTGCCTACATTAGAAACTTTAAAAATGAAAAAACAATTAAAGTGAAGATTAAATTAGTGATAAAATTTTTCCTTGTTTTTTTGTAGGGTTTTGAATTATGGATCTTAAAAAAAAAAAGAATTTTTGTGCCCCAAAAAATGTGGGATTGAAAACCTTCATCTTTGTAATAGAAATGAGTAGGTTGGTTTATGATTTTTGGGGGTTTTTTTGGGTTTTTTTCCCTTTCCCTGTTCATTTTAATTTAAGGTTCAGATCCCAAGAATGTTTCCTTTTTTTAAAACCCGAATTTTTGACCCCCCAAACCCCCAACCCAAAATTGTTTTTATTTATATATACCCCCCCCCAAAACAAAAATTTCCAACAAAAAAAAAATTTCCCCCAAAAGGGATTTAAAATACTTTCCCTTTAAAGGGGGGCCCCCAATGATAGGGGTGACTGAACAAACGTACCCATTTTCCCCTACCCCCCTCCCCGGAAAAAAAAAATTTAGGGTTTACATTGAAAAATTAGGGAAAAGGGTCTATTTCCCCTGACCCCTTTTCGGGAGGTCAAGGGTTAAAAAAACCCAAAAGGGGAGTGGCATTATATAAAAAATTTTCCATAAAGAAAAAAAAATTAATATATATCGTAAAAAGTATTTAATGGGTGGTTTAAAAAGGGAAAAAAAAAATTTTTTTTTAAAAAAGGGGAAAAAATTTAAGAAGGGCCCAGTTTTTCTTTGGTTTTATTCAGGTAACCCCGATTATTCAAACTAAATTTACCCTTATTGGGAATAAAAAGAAATTGGGTTCAAAAATTTACAACTTTTGGGTTTTTATTCAGTTGAATATTGTATATTCCCTTGATAATGCTATTTTTATTTTAAAAAACTAATTTCATTGAATAATTTAAAAATTTATTCGCAAAAATATGCACGTGAGCGATGAAAAGGGGGGTTTTCCATTTGTTTTCTTTTATTAAGGGAAAAAAAAAAAGCCCCCGAGCGTAAAGGGGTTTTAAACCTTTTTCCCCCATGCAATTTTAAAACCCCCTCACCCCCAAAAAGGAAATTGGGCCCCTTTCCCCCGGCCCTTTTCCTAAAAACCCAATTTTTTGGCATTTTATGTATTTAAAAGAAAAAATCATGTCCCCTTTTTAACCCAAATTTGACTTTTGGTGTGTTTGTTTTTTTAAATGTATTTTTAAATTTTCGTTTTTTTCCAAAGATTTCCCCCGATGACATTTGCTTTGTCTTTTAAACCCTCCAAAAATCAAAGGGGTTTCAGAAAATGAAAAAAATTTGTTAATAATTTTTAAAAATTTTAATACTGCATTAAAAAAAAACTGTCTTTAGGAAGCTTTTAATTTTGGATTTTTGGTCAATGCACGTCATGCCTGGGCTGTTAGAAAAAATAAGGGCTCCAACTTTTCGGGTATAATGGAAAATTGGGGGGCTTATTCCCTAAATATTAGGGGGAGTTTATTCAGAAAATTTGTTTTCCAAAAATGCCCCCCCCCAAAAAAAAACAAGTTACTATATGAAAAAACCCCCCCAAAAAGAAAAAACCCCAAACTATATGAAGATTAATCCACACAGAAAACCCTTTTTCCTAAGGGACTTAAGGAAAACCAACAGAAAGCCCCTTTCTTTTTAAAGTTAAAAAAAGGTTTTAGGGTTTTTTTGAGAAAAAGGGGGTTTTAAAAATTTTAACTTCTTTAAAAAGGGATGGTTTTAAAAAAAATGATGTTTTAAAAAACCCAGGGGAAAAGGGAAAACTCCTTTGTCTCGGATCAGAACATTTATCATTTAAATTTCTTCACTATCTCGCCCGCAAATATTTTTCAATCCCCTTGGCTTTAAACAAAAAAAAAGAAGAAAAAACTACATAAATCATGGTGGATGGGGCATTTATTTTAAACAGAAAAGAAAAACCAGATTACAAAACTCCTGAAAAATAAAGAAGTTGCCAAAAAGGGAAAAAAGAAAAAAAAAAGAGAATAAAAAAAAAAAAAGAGCCGCATAAAAACCCCCCGCCGAATAAAAGGTCCCCAAATGACGAACAAACCCAATTTTTAAAAAAAATAAAAAAAAAACAAAAAAAAAAAAAATGGGGAAAAGACTTGTGGAAGGGGAAAAGAATGCGTTCTGCAATGGGGTGGGTGAAAAAAGAAAAATAAGAATAAAACCCTGATTTAAAAATTTCCTTTTTTTCATGCCCCCTTCTTTTACATCAATAAACAAAATGGACACAAAAATTTTGTAAAAAAGTTTTATACGTAAAGCAAAAAAAAGGGGAAAGGGGAAGAAAGACAAAGTTTATACATATTTAAAGGGAGACTTAAAAACTTTTTGTTTTTAAAATTGTGATCGCGGGGTGCAATGTTAGGCCCCATTGAGCAGATTGGTTCGCAAATGATAATGGGGGTTATGTTAAGCCCCCGGCCCGAATAAATCAAGCAAAAAAATAAAAAAAAATTTTTTTTCCCCTTTTAAAAGACTAAAAATTGCTTTTAACGGGAAAAACAAAACATGAATTCTTTTAAAAAAAGTTATAATTGAAAAGTTTTTTTGGTTTTCCCCGAAGTAAAAAAAATTTCCTATCAGGAAAATGAACGAAGGGTTCTTTTGTTCTCAAACTCTTTTTTTGAAGGAAAGGAAAAAAAAAAGGGGGGAAAAGGGGGGGAAAAAAAAAAACCCGGGGTTTCGAATTTTTGGAAAAAAAAGGAAATGGAAAAAAAAATTTTAATTTTTTTCCCAAAAATTTCCTCCCAAATGGGGGGGAAAGGGAAGGGGAAAAAAAAAAAAATTTAAAAAAATTTTTAAAAAATATAAATTTTTTTAAAAAATTTCCCCCATTCATTTGTTAATTTTTTTAAAAAGGGGGTATACTTTTTAAAAATGACATCTTTCTTTCCCTTTTCTGTTAAAGCACTTTCTTTCTTTTTTTCCCTTTTTTAAAAACCAAAATGAAAAAATTATTCCCCTTTTTTTTTTTTTTTCCCCTTTTTTTCCCATTTTTTTTTTTTTCTTTATTTTTTTAACACTAAAAAAAAAACCATTTGGCTTCAAAAAAAAGGCTTGTCCTTACGTTAAGCGATTAAACCTTAGACAAAAAATACATTTTTTTTTCCCCTTAAGAAAAAAACAAAAAAAAAATTTTTTTATAATATTAAGATTTTTTTGAAAAAAAGGGTAAAAAAAAATTGTGCATTTGGAATATGCAAAAGAGAAAAAAAAAAGTCATAAAAATTTATTGTTTGAGTATTGAGATTGGGATGGAATGAAAAAAATGGATGCCTATTTGATTTTTTTGGGGCCTTTTTCGCGTCTCGATTTACTGTAAAAGGGGTTGCCAATAAATAAGCCAGCATTAGTAAAAAATTACCCCCAAGTAAAAAATTTTTAAAAAAAAAATGAAGAAAATGAAAACTTTTTGTGTTGGGGTCGAATTTTCGGATTTCTGAATGCATTTTTTCGAAAAAGTGTTAAAAAAAATACAAAATTTTAAACTTAAAAAAATAAAATAAATCAAAAAAGGGCATGATAAGTTTTGCCTTCGAAAAGGGCAAGTATAATTTGTAATTAAAAATTTATTGTCCCAAAGGGAAGTTTTACAACCCCAAAAATTGCATACATTTTCAATACAATAACCTATAATCTCACCCCCCCTTTTAAAAATGTTTGAAAAAAATTAATTTTTCCAACCCCAAAACAAGAATTTAAAAGATTTTAAATTTAAACCCCCAAAATCATATAAAAAGAGATATGTGTGAAGTCAAGTGATTTTGCCCCTAAAAGACATCAATATTCTTTTAAACCCCCAAAAAATAAAAATAAGTTGCAAAGAATCCTGAATCAGGCCACTTACCTGTAATTTCCCCTTTCCCCCCCGAAAAAGGAAAAAAAACCCTTACTGCTTGGGAAAGCGGATTTAAAAATAAAAAAAAAAAGCAAAGAAAAAAAAAAAGGTTCAAAAAATTTTAAAAAAATTTGTTCTTTCGGGGTATTTGTTATTCACTTAAACAGTTCATCTTTAATCACTTTCCAACCAAAACAATCAGTTTAAACTTTGTCGTGATGGCGAAGAATTTCAACGCAAAAGGACTTGGAGAGAATTATTTAAAGAAAAAAAAACAGAGCCCAAGGGTGTGTTCGGTTGGAAAAACGTTTTTAATTTTCCAGAATCGTTTTGAAAATGAAGTTGATTTTCTTTTTTAGTTTTGTATAAAATTTTAGAAAAGCGTTTGGTTGAAATGGTGGAGTTTTCATTTTCCATTTTAAAAATTTTAAAAAAGGTTTTGAATTGTAAAAAACTAAAAAATCAGTTTTCTAATTTCATAGAAGTTAGAAAAAAAAAATTTTCTTCCTTTTAAAATTTAAAACAAGGGGCGTTTGGTTGTGGAAAAATTTTTCTTTCTGGGAAAGTTTAAAATAATTTGGGAGTTTTCATTTTCGTTTTTTTGAAAATTTTAGAAAAACGTTTGGTTGAAATGTGGATTTATTTTATTTAAAAATTAGAAAATGTTTTTAGAAATTTTGGAAAAAATAAAATGGTTTTAATTTAAATGAATTTTCCGGAAAAATTTTGAATAAATGAAAAACAAAGGGTTTTCTAAATTTTCATTTTCTTTAAAATTTTTGGAAAATGGAAATTTCCCACAAACGCACCCAATTTTAGTTTACAAAAACCAACATGATGAAATAAAAAAGCATTGGCTAACTGGAGTAATGAGGAAAGTGGGGAGTCGTTTCGCCCTATGTGTATTGTTTTTGTATTGTAGTTGAAAAAATTCCCAGATCAAGACAGGAAGCCAAAGTAATTGCAAAGAAAAAGGAAAAGAAAGAGAAAGATAGGGAACAAACTGTGAATACTTCATTGGGTTTGATATACCAACACATTTTATTTTGTTATGTGCATGTGTGAATCCAAAACTAAAAAAGATTTATAACCTATCTTACAGCAAAATATCTTCCCTCCAATAATGTCCAAAAAATTGCACAGGCTTTAGAAATGTAATTATTACTTTTTAATTAACGTGCAATTTACCTTAAAAATTATCCCTTCCAAGGAATTTTACCCATCTATCAACTCGTAAATATTGTGCTCACTTAAGGGGGAAAAATTGGAAACTTATTTAAATAACAATTAATTAAAAGTAAAACTTATTTTGGAGCAAACTTAAATAAAATGCGAAGACTTATTTGGGACAGAGGGGGTTAAGGTTTTATTAAGAAATTGAAAAAGAAACAACGTGAAATGTGGTTTAATTAGAAAGTAAGTGAAAGGAAATGTTTACTACCTATAAAGCCAGGTTGGAGAATCATTGTTGAATAATTCAAAGGGCGCATATTTTTTTGCCAAACCCCTTCCGCAAAAATTATGAGGACTTGCTCATCCTTGGCCCCCCATAAAATGAAATTGAGCAGGGAAACAAATGATTATTAAAATAAGCCGATTTCCCCCAAAAAAGGCAAAGGTTGAGTGAAAACATCCCAGTTCGAATTAGGAAGTGGAAAAGATAACATTTTCCCACCAAAAAATAATTGAAAATCAAACCCCTCGTGAAATGAGAGTGAAGAGGGAAAAAGCGAAATAAAACCGCCCTTAGTCTTTGTTGCATGGTTTGTTTGTACTATAAATACTAGAGTGGAGAGAGGTGGTTGCAATTAAAAACCCCGTGCATCTTTTGTGAAAATAAATGTGTACCCTTTCTTATATTAAGTTTAAAAATCATTGTAGATAATAAAAAGGTTCTAGTTGAATTAATAGGTGTTTCCAAAGTAGAAAGAAGAAAAATGTTTTAAGCTTCAATATACAAAATATCCTTGGTTCGTTTATTACATTTCCCTAGAACAATAACTTGGAAGTTCATTGCAACAAATACACGAAGATATGTGGTTTAATAAAAAATGCAAAAATGTTTGTAGTTTACTTTAAGCACTATTAACCAGTTTAATTGATCCCCTAGTTTTTTAACCCACAGCAAGCATCCTTATATAGCAGGTCTGCATAAAAACAGTTGAATCATTCGCTTCCCCCCCTAAAAACGTTGGAGATGTTCATGAAGAATGAAGTAGGTCCTTGGAATTTCCCAAAGGCAGTAACCCACCGGTTCATGTAGGTATGTACAAAGTGAGATAATATCAATCCAAAGTAAGAATTTTAAGTCAATGATGCCCCCATTATAATGCTGATAGTCTGCAAGTCTAAATTAGAATTAGCAAAGAACCCGATCACTTCAATTTAATTTGTATAAGATATTAAAGTTATTAAATTGATAAATGTGGGGAAATTATCCAAATGATGGGTTTGAAATGGTTGCCAAAACTTTATATAATGTTGGGCCACCATCAACCACTTAAAGAATTCCTTATTGTTTTATCTTTAGAGAGAATTATAATATAATACCCCCCACACACCTTACATATGGGTGGGCCCCGCCGGAACCTATTGAATTGTTATAAGCTAAAATTATCAATGGTCATAAAAATAGTGGGATGGTTGTAATAAGTAAATCTGGGGGCTTTTTAATAAATTATACAAAATCAATTTTTAAGTTTCCACAAAAAACCCCTAAAAACTTGACAAAAACAGCTACCTCAATCGATTAACAACTCAATCCAACATTTAAAGTCTTGAAATACAAAAAATTACACACTAAATTTAAAGCTTTTTCTAAGTAAAGGAACTCTTGGTAACTCCATTTTATTGTTTAAATTTTTCCTTCCAACCTTCGCTTCTTGTTTGCCATGACTCACCTTAAAGATTCATGCTGTGAAAGGGGACTCAAAGGGTTTTGATGTATTTTGACAGATAATTTTGTACTTTAAGTCCTTTTAATTTAAAACTTTGGTTTTAAATTGATCAATGTGAAGTACTCTCACATTTATCAATTAAATCTTACATGATCCACTCTCTCTTTTTTATTTATTAAATATCTTCTATTTGTGTGTTGTGTTGGAGAGAGAGAAGGGAGAGAGAAAAGAAATTTGCATTTTGTGAGAAGTGAGAAAAGGAAGTCCTTTATATGTTTTAAAGTTACATGTATTGTGAAGGTGTAAAATTCTCACCTTCCATTGTGTATTACAGGTTCAGTATATATTATATTGTACCTTTTAAAAGTAAAGGTACTTAAATTTTTTAATCTCACAAAAGGGTTTTGTTTTCCCTGAATCCAAATCTATGGTGTGTGTGTATTATTGGTTGTCAATAAAAGATAATACACAAGAATCAGATAAAACATTGCCTTTTAAAATATGGAAAAGGGGTAATCATGTCCACATTTTGCTCCTTTTTTCTCAAGTGAATATTTATAACCCAGAAGGCCAGAACTGCATGACCCATTATATGGCGTCTCCCATGTCAGTAATTCGCAAGGGATTCAACATGGTAAATAATTGACAATATCAATGAGGTAAGCTAACGAAAAGAAGTACAAAGCAGGGGGATGGGGTCTACTGATAAGGACTTACTAACCTAGGAGCTGACACCTGTGACATAACAACAGATATTACACAACAAAGCAATGATGATGCCTCTCAAGGCTCCCCACTTGAATTTATTCTTACTATTTATTGGCCATGTTTCATGTACCATAATACTAATAGCTATTATGATTAGATGCACTTAATCGAAGAAACATCAGAATTAAACTAGCAAATTACATCTGAACTCGCTTTGAACAGTCAGGTAGAAAAAGTAATATCATATAAATGCATATGGACTTCTGGATAACAGTCTTATCACTTATCATGATTGGTGCCTTAAAGATCAAGTAGTAAAAAGATTTCCTATCTAGAACACATCTTACATGAGGTGGAAAACATATGGTCCTCTGTTAGATCAATCCCTTCAAGGTTCGCGGTATCAGCTGCAATAGAGATAATAAAAATTTACAGCTGTAGCAAACATAACACAATAATTTTCAGATGTAACCATTCTTGGAGACAGTCATACCACATCTAACCAACAACACGGCAAGAGAGCCAGATTTGACCTCTGTTGATAGTTTACTCATCTCAGGGAGAATAAATTTTGCTCGAGCTGAACTTGATGTCTCAGCCCACCGAAAACTGTTAATTTACATACTCGACTGAAGCAATAAACAGCTGTACACTGCGTCTAGAATTCAAAAACAAAAAAAAAATGCCCATTTGACATCAGAGAGAGCAGAAAGAAGCAAGAAAAGAAAGCATAAAATAAGTAAATAATAGAAGGATTCAACCAAAAAGTAAAATTCATAGTAATACCTCCACATTCGTAGTAGAGACCAGTCTTGCCAACATAATGTACAAAGGAAAAAGGCTCTGAGTTTGTGGTCCATCATTAGTAGCACCGGATATGGATACTGATATTTGTATCCTGCAAGATGCAAAAGCAAGACAACCATCATTTGAAAACTGTATAGGCCATGATCAACCAAGAGAATTATGCTCCAACAAACAAACAAGGCAGAACGCAAATCTCAATATAAGGAATGATTTTACTGCTAATATATAGTGTATTATCTATAGACCATAAATCAACCAAGGAGAAGTAAGCCCCTACATCTGATAGCTGTAGCATGCCTTCTTACAGAGGAATGCTCATTCAAACTGAAAGGTAGGTTCCATAGCTTTAAAACCAAGGGTCTTCATTTTTTGATTCATCATGCAGTCACCTAGCAGAGGTGCACTATGGGACGAGATCGAGCAAGCTCCCCAATAATGGGAACATAGAAAAAATGTAAGAACTTATCATAAAGGGTATTTTCGATCTTTTAGGGATTGTTTGATTCAAGTCCAGGGAATAAAAATGACTTTTTAGTTTTTATCCCCTCCCTCCCCCCCTTCCTCAAAAAAAGTAATAATTAAAATGACCTGGAATGAAAATTTGGGGTTGTGGGGAAATGGGCCCATTATATTATATAAAATCAAACACTTTCTTTAATTTTCAATCCCACTAAGTACTGCTTAATACCTATAACCAAACACCTCTTTAGTGTTTTCCTGTTCTCCAAATAATCGTAGATCTCCTTACATTTTAAGTAAAGCATGTTGAGTTTTCTTTCCAACTGTGTCAAACAATCAAATTAGCTTTAGATGTATTGGTAACAATCATATTACGATTTACACATATTATGTTAAATTATTTATATTTAATGATGTATTACAATTTACCAACTTATTTCCAAGAGTGATGTGTCTCTCGACGATGCCTAATAATTTGTAATAGTTACTAAATCTACTTCCCTTAAAACCTATTTATATAATTTACCTAACTACAAACCCTCCTTATTGATAATCTAATCCTTATCTATAAAAGTTAACACAGGGATAAAAAAAGGGTAGACACCACCCTCATTGATATTGAGTTTTACTATGTTTTCCAGTACAAGACCATGGCTTATGTGCTATGTGTCAAATTTCCTTTCTCCTTGATATGAAATCTTTGGAATGTAAATATTTAACATCTTAGAAATGTGCCATTTCTTATTACATTTTACGATAACAAAGAGTCATAATTGTCGGTGTTCATAAAATATTAGAAAATATGGGTACATCCAGGCTCAAGCATATAGATGACACTGACAGAGGTGTAGGCTTATATAAAGTTCTCTATAGTGCTAAAAGAACACCCTAATATTTAAGTACTAAAAGCATCACGACAAAAAAGATAATAACTTATCTAGTCGATGTATTCAAGAACGCAAGCAAAGATTAGTCATCAATACAAATGGAAGTGAGTTTCTCACCTTCTTTTCTGCTTTGCTTGTAATTTGTAGTGAAGACATCTTTGAAGAAATGATGGCTGCAAAAAACTATCCACCGGTTAGAAACATAAATTAGAAGTAGCATGACCAAAAACAAGTTGAATAATAGACCCTTTAAACACACCATGGTCATGATATCTTACTAACTTCAAAGGTAGGGGGGATATGATTGGGATCAACATTCAATATTTAAAAGTTCATTTATACTAGCATGTAGCTGAGAAATGTATGACTCATATAAAGCTAAGGATGCTGGTACGAGGTTTCATTTGGATGCAAACCGCTACATATACATGCAGATAGATGTATTAATTTCAGAACCAACAAAAAAAACAAGGTGTTGGACATTATGCATCAATCAACCATATCATAAAAAATAAACGAATAGCATAAGCAGAACATGAAAGGAGGGAAAGAAGAGAAAATATGCGAAATCAGGATGTTCACATTTCTAACAGCACGTCGTTGAAGAATGTTGTATAGTTCTACAGGCTTGCAATAAACCGAAAGGCTTTCTTCCGCTGCAGTTTGTTCTTCCTGAGACAATTGAGCTCGAGCTTCATGGCGGCACATCTGATCTGAGCCTCTAGAGTAACTGCAATTGCAAACAGATTTCTTGTTCCATGAATTTGCATAAGACGGATATCTCTGTTCATGCACCACGCAATACATTGCAAGCTTCACAAAGCACGAGGTACTCAAAAGGACAGAGAAATAGACGTGTAGAATGGAATAAGTATTCCCATTCCATGATTACCTATAAAGAAAAATTAATAAATACAGCCACAGAAAAACTAACAAAATTTCACAGACAATCTAAAGAATAACTAATCATACAGATAATGTACATAAAGATATGCAAGGTATAGTACGTGGTTTCACGAGCAACTAAAGATATGCCTGGCATTCTTGTTAGGCGATGCCCAATTGCAACTTCATAGTTATCTGCACCTCTCCAGGGAAAGTCAGTTTAGGCCCCTGCAGACCTGGATTAAATAACCTAATGAATTAGTCCTATTTAAAGAGAATACTTCCCATGAAGGGCAAAAATGACCATAAGAAAATCATCATGTGTTGTAACATTGGTCCTCGATGCCTCTATTTTAATGAAAACATTTTCGTAGTATCATTCTTCCAAGTGGGACACCTGAAGGCCTAAGATATAAATGCTTACACTGCTGTGTACCCGAAAATTTCCCCTCTCTATCTCCCAGTTTCTTTACTTTTATGGTACCACTACTTTCTTGTCTCAAAAGTTCATCTTTTCAAACTTTCCTTTCAGAAAAAACATTTGTATCTTCTAGTTTTCTTATGAAAATGTTGTCACAAATCATTCTAATAAACGTAAAACAGAGTAGCACCTGTGCCATGCCCTACAAAATTTACTTCTAATCAACTACTACAATTATATCACACCAACATTCTATAAAATATATGCAACATGAATTACATTTAAGCTGCTAACAGATTTTCCATAGGCAATGGTCCTAAAAAATTCCATTTTTCAGGCTCAAAGCATTGCTCAAGAAATTCACCATATAAACTTATGAAGAAAACTTAAGCTGGTCATTATCCACTTCAACTTATCTCCTTAATTAGTCCAAAAATTTGCATTCTGGTATCAATTGACTAATTTAAGACCAATTAAGCAACGAAAGGAATCATGTTACAAATCAAACACGAACTCTAACAATTCTTTAACCAAAAATTTCAATTAAACAGAAAAAAATCTACCGTATTATCTGAAATTTGAGCTAGAAACACAGCAAACGTTGGATACATAAATCGTTGGATCAATATAATAGGATTCGTCGAATAATTTAACAAATTGAGCTTGTAATTAACGTAGGGAATCCAAATTAACAAAGAAAATAGCAGATAAAATCAAAAAGCTAGATAGGGATTGCGATAATGAAGATTATTACCTTATATGTTAAGAGCCCTAATTTTGGTTTGAAAAGGGAGAAGCAATGGAAGTTTGGGGAAGACTGACTAATTTGCAGACTTTAAAAAGCAACGGTGTCTTTGACTTATTTGACGGTGTGATCATGTCAGCAAGATTTTGAACAAACATTGAGGCTTTTGTTTACCTCTTAAGAGTTTAATCAGGAAACTTCTGAATAGTTAAGAGGTGAATTTTGTTTAACAAAAAAATGAGCTACTTTTTAATGTTTCAAAAATGCTTAACTATTTTGAATGTCTCTTAACTATTAAGAGTGCTCATTTCATATTCAACAATTACCAAACCAACATATTTCATTTTGCACCATATTATAAGAGCTTCTTAATTATTCTGACTAGGGGTGTAAGTGAACCGAGCTGTTCGTGAGCTACTCGGGATCGACTCGTTAAAAGCTCGACTCGAGCTCGAGTTAAACGAGCCCGAACCGAGCTCGAGTTAAACGAGCCCGTTTTGAGCTCGAGCTTTTACAATTAAGCTCGCGAGCCTAAACGAGCCTCAACTAATATAATATATATTAAAAAATAACTATTAAATAATTAAATAATAAATAATAAAAATACTAAAAAATAAAAAATACATAATAAATATTGATTTATAGGTAAACGAGCCGAGCTCGAGCCGAGCCCGAACTTGCTTAATTCTTGACGAGCTCGAGCTCGAGCTTGACACATAAGGTTCGAAACGAGCCGAGCTCGAGCTCGAGCTTTATACACTTAAACGAGCCGAGCTCGAGCCTTATCGAACTCGAGCTTGGCTCGGCTCGTTTACACCCCTAATTTGACCACTTAATCATCCAGCACTAAACCATTCAGCAACTACCAAACAGCCTATGATTTTGTGTTGTCTTTGCAGTGCTATGGCGGAGTGATTATCGCCACGAGATTCATAGCGCTCTAACCGAGCTTGAGCCTTCCAGTGCATATTCCAGGGGACATTTAAGAGGGGCCATGTTTAACACCAAAATTGTCGAGATTAATCATACTTTGACCCGAACACCCTTTAAAAAAACATTTATTTTGTGTTTATTTATTTTTATAGATCCTTTAAGATAACGTAATAAATTATCATCATGAGAAAATTAAAAAGATGGTACTATTTTATAACAAACAAAGATTATTTGTATCTATTAAATGATTTTAGATATTTGAGAAAAATAAAGCAATTCTTTTTATGATTGACCTTCTATATTGCATTTATCATGATAAAACTAGAATAGGAGGATCAATTCATCCATAATCAAAAATTCGGTAATAATGCAATCTTTTGTTACCATAATACCAAATAGTAATCTTGAAAAACTTAGCAATAGAATCTACAATATTTCTAACAATAATATGGAAGAAAGCAACCAAGGGAGCAAAAGAAAGGAGTTAGTGAGATAATGAGATCGAAAACAAAAATATTAACATGCATCGGAAATTGACTTGAGATGAAAATTAAAAATTAATACAGAAAAGGAGAAAACAAATGAGATACTTGGAGAAGTGAGAAGAAGAGATGCAACGGCAAAGTGGCAACCTATGAGCAAGGAGAATCGAGTAGTAACATAAGAGAAGAAGCAGAGAGTTTTGAAGGGCATTGTAGGAATAATGTAGCCTCTAAACGGTATTGGGTTGCCTTAGATGAGAAATCGTTTAGAGGTGTTATATTTCTTGGCAAACAAAATGCTTTCACCAAAATAAAATATTAATTTTCAATGTCACTTTTCCACTAAATTTATTTATTTTGCAAACTTTAAATTATTTTTATTCCAATGTAATAAACATCCAATTGATTTAAGTATATTTGTCAAGAAAACATAGCTAAGATTTTAGCAAATATATATTCAATGTACAAAAATCCAATCAATTGGGTATTGTTTCTTTCTATATATATCTCTTTCATATAGCAAACATTAAAAGTGTCCATAAAATCATTCAATCTAATAAGAAACGATAAATCAAAATTGGATACTTTACCATAACTAAGTTGGATCAAGTTGAAAATTCCAACACCCAAATTAGATAAAATAATTCTTGGATAACAATTCATAATCAGTAAAACTAAACTAGTCTAATCCACTTACCAAAGATCATCCAATAACCCAATTCATTGCCGTTTGTAATTTTTCTAAAATAACATGCCATAACAGCAAAACCACGTAAACCAAGGGGGTAAAGATGTAAATATAACAACAGAGAAACAAAAAGTCCTATAAATCCAAGAAAACATCGGCATCTAATTCGGTTCAAGATATACTAGTCTAAAAGAGATCGAGTTACCATTTTATAAATTTCCATGTATATATATACATACATAATCCTATATCTATATGTCTGTGAAAAGATTAGGTTAATTAACGATGACGAAAGAACCATCATCATCATCATCCATGGCAGGAGATTGCTCTCATTGTGGACAGACTGCACACGATTCAACAACATGCAACAATGGAAATGTTGGAAGTTTGAAGCTTTTTGGGGTCACGATTGATCCAAAATCGAACCAGATTGATCATGGGAAGGAGAAAGAAGATGATGATCGAATTGTTAATAATGAGAATTTATTGCTAATTAGAAAGTGCAAAAGCTTGGATAGCTTAGAAGCATGCAATATTATTAATGATCATCCCAGTTCCATAGATCGTGGGTATCAATCGGATGGTCCTCCTGATCGATCCCGAAAAGATAAAACAAAAGGTTTTGTGTTCTTCTTTCTTGAAAACATTCTTTAAAGGGTTTTAGTAATTAGTTATATCAGGGTTTTTTATGCTCTAATGATTGTGTTACAAAGGTGTTATAAATATTGCACACAAAGTGTTTGAAGTTTTGCTTGTATGAAACTATGAATCACCAAAGATTTGATCCACCCTTTGTATGATTAACCTTCAAAAGAAAAAGTGTTTTCAAGTTGAATATAGGATTTTGAATAGGGCCAAAGAAGACTTGGGGCCCACTTTTTACAATTAATGTAAAACTGTGTGATTTTGAACACTGTAAAAGTGTTTAAGGTCTTTTTATCAATGAATGTAAAACTACAACAATCAATTTGTTGTTCCTTTAATGTCTATCAAAAGACTGTAATTTGTATATATGTATCTTTTTTTCATGTGTGTAATCAAAAGCTTTAGGTGTAATAGGGTCTTTAAAAAGATCGGAAAGTCTATGGTGGTTTGGATCCATAAGTGTAACTAAACAAGTTTTTCTTATATGGCTAATTGTGTACCCAAAAGAACCGATAAATAGTAAATTAACATTCTAAAGTCTAAACCGAATCTTTTAGAGTTTTCAACAAAGAACAAGTTAGAAAGCAAGCCTATTTGTTGGAACCCTAACCAGGCCCATGTGAGGAGAATAGATATCAAAGACTTAGAGTATTGATGACCTCAAAGATGGAGTAGGAGGTGCACAAAGTCGAAATCTTGACATATAAGGGATATTAAAATCAAGAAAAAAGAACAGAGAAAAAGCCACCAACTTTTATCATATTTGGTTACATAATATGATCTATTTTGATGATCAGGGGTGCCATGGACAGAAGATGAACATATATCGTTCTTGAGGGGTCTAGATAATCTCGGGAAAGGCGATTGGAGAGGGATTTCGAAGAAGTACGTACCATCAAGAACCCCGACTCAAGTTGCTAGCCATGCACAGAAGTATTACATCAGAATGAATGCAACTCGGGAGAAAAGAAAACGTCGATCAAGCCTATTCGATATCCCATATCAAGAATCAGTAACTTACTGTTTCATTTTCTTGAATTTGTGATCATCTGATTAAAGCATCGATGTCCCATATTAATGTTTTCAGGATGCTGAACCCCTAATTGGTACTAATGTTTTTTTCATTATTCTCGATATTTTGCAGCATATGGTACCCAGAGCACCTGTGCCCCTATCTCTAAGGCCTCCGGTTTCACCCGTGGCCCGGACTTATGATATTCAAGATTTAAGTTATAGGGCGCGCATGGTAAGAGAAGAAGATTGTGTATTTTAGCCAATCCGAGTCCGACTGGAAATCTTTAAGGATGTGTTTGGTACACAGATGGGACTGGATGAAACTGGACTGGGCAAGTGAGACTTTTTTTTTGTGGGTTAAAGAATTTTGGAAGGTTTTACGGTTTTAAGTTGACATGGGTAGTTTAGTAATTTACCTATCTTGTCTTGCTTCCTTGTTTTCTGTTCCAACTATTTTATATTTTTGTCTCACTTGGTCCTGCCATCTTCCGGTCTAACAAAAAAAGTTTTGTTCTGTTTCGTCCTGACCTGCATGCCAAACAGCTTCTTGATTCATGTAGGCTCATGTCATATAGGGTTAGTGGGCTTGGCTCAATAAAGCTATTGAGCCCAAGACACACCAGAATCGAGCTCGAATAGTAAAATGAGCCAAGTCTCATCTACAGTCATAAATTGATTAACGAAGCTAGGACTTATAAAGGGAAAATTGGCTCAAATAGCTAAAAAAAAA
>CM058043.1:70991257-71044688 GCA_030169165.1 Centaurea solstitialis
ACTTAATTGTTGCAACACCTGGAGAATTTTATACGACTTGATTGTTGCAACATAGGAAGAGAATTTAGTTTAACCATTTCTTTTTTGAACCAATATTAAATGCACATTTCTTTCTTGAACTGGTACTAATACACATTTTCAAATAAACTAACTTTACATAATATATTAATATATTCAGAATTCTTCTATGTTTGAAGATCTTTATAATCCTTGATTCCACGAAGATTGAGAAACTTCAGAAAAATTTGGAAGAGAAATCTACAAGACCTCTTGACTTATTTTCTTTTAGAATTTTTTGAAATAGAGGAAGTAAATAACACAATAGAATATAATCTCTATCTTAAAATAGTTCTTAAAAAGATCTTCAATAGATTTTTTAAGAAAAATACAAACTACAAACAATGTTTTGTTCTAGCTGGTTTCTCAAATTTGGAGAATTTCTACCATGTGAGAGGAACACTTTTTATTATTATAATACAAACACGATTATTTGATTTTTGAAATTAAAAGATACTTTTTTTTTGAAACAGCAGCAATTAATATTAACACCCAACCAAACCAAACAAATACAAAGTTCATACACCACAAGCCCCACCACAAATAGAAGCAAAAGCCAACAGTACCAACTAAAACTACAAAGAGGCTACTGAGGTAGAAGCCAATTACAGTAAACAATCAACACAATCAGACTAAAACTAACCAATCCCCTTGAACTGCACTGCACGATCAGAATTAGAAGCAGAAAATCGAAACTCCTTCATACACTTGACCGCCACGATCTTGACACGAGTCAGAAGGCTTCGACGTCACCCGTTCCCCCTGTTCCGGCAGTTTCCTGAAAGTTAAATTACGAAGAAATCGGATCCGACAGCCAACTTATCCAATCCTTGCAAAAGTCTTTGCTCCGCTGAGAAATCCATTCGAAAATCTTTCTCTGAAATATAATCAGATTATCACACAGGTCTTCGCTTGAGTGTTGAAATACAATCTTGTTTCTGTCCGACCAAATCATATACATCAAACATCGAATGTTAGCCTCCCACAAGGCCACGCCCTTCATACTCGAACCACAACGCCTAGCTAGTGTCATTAGGTCTCCTAGCGAGGCGGTGGAGTCCGCATCAAGTTTCCACCATCTTCCCACAAGTGACCGTAGACTCTTTACCTTTACACATGAAAATAACGCATGGTGAACCGATTCTACCTCTTGATTACATCTCGGACAAAGTACGGAATCCATATCAATTCCATATTTGTCCAATAATGCTCGACAAGGTAGTCTTTCAAGATTAGCTTTCCAAAAGAACACGTTAACCTTTGGCGGAATAACTTTTACCCACTTAGCATGTACCCCATTTTCACCACCCTCGCTCGACCTCGATCTCGATCTCGTTTCCCTTAAAATGGTCCTAAGTGTCTTAACCGAGAAACCTCCTATCGGGTCCATCAACCAAACTAACTTATCATCTCCTTCCGGTCGGGTTTGTAGTTTTCTAACCACTTACCCAACTCCTCAAGTTCACTTAATTCTCTTCCAAAAGGTTCTCTCTTCCAAGCCCACTTCCAAACCCACTCCGACCCTTCAACTCTACCTCTATCCGCTACTAACGCTTCCTTACAAGACTCTAGGTTATAAAGCCTCTTAAATTTCTCCCTTAGGATCTCCCCTCCCACCCACCTATCCTCCCAAAATTTAGTGTTACGCCCATTACCAACAACTTTCCCGAACGATCTCGAGAAGTTGCAACCCACACCGTCTATAGTACTACCCATCTTAATTATGGACCTCCACACGGAACTCCCTCGGTTCACACTCCCTTCCCTCCCCTCTAGGCCACCCTTCTCCCCATAAATTAAAAGATACTTGATAGAATTAAAACAGAGAAATTTATTTGATCAAATTCTTTCTTAATGATATTAAGTTCCTAGAATAAACTTTAGAATTTTGTGAATTCTTCCATTGAATAAGCTCAAACCATAGAATTGTATGGTTAAATTAATATATTCCATCAAACACTGAACAAGTGTGTTTACCCAATCTTGTTCTATCATATCCAGTTTTAGGCGTGTGTTATCAAATGCTGAAAAGAAACACACAATCTTGTTCTGTCCTATCTAGTTTATCTATGTGTTACCTAACGCTGAACAGAAACACACAATTTTGTTCTGTCATGTCCAGTTTACTTTACCTATGTGTTACCTGATGCTAACAGAAACACACAATCTTGTTCTTTCTTGTCTAGTTTACCTATGTGTTACCTAATAACAACTATCCTATTCTATTTTGTCCAGTACTATTCTGTCCAGTTTACGTGTGTTACCAAATGTTGTTTACCTATGTGTTACCTTACGCTGAACAACTATCCTGTTCTATTTTGTTCAATAATGTTTTGTCCACTTTACGTGTGTTACCAAACGCTTTACCTAATGTTGAACAACTATCCTGTTCTATTCCGTCCAATGCTGTTTTGCTCAGTTTACGTTGTTACCAAACGCTGAACAGGAACACACAATCTTGTTCTGTCCTGTCTGTGCATTACCAAACGATGTTCGGTCCGGTCCGTTCTATTTTGTCCTGTACTGTTCAATCGTCCTGTTCAATCATGTCTAGGAATCAAATGTGTAATTAAATTCCATCTTATTCCAACTAGGAATCACGGAAATCTTCCATGAATTCCAATTTCTATCACATTCCATTCATCATACCCCATGTTAGAAAATAATTGCATTTTTGTTAAATGCACAATATTTTAATAAATTTCATATATAATAAAAACGGAAATTTCTTTGAAGCCTAATGTAATCCGTTTTAATTATTTGGAAGACTCGATTCTCCATTTTAGAGAAGTGTTGGACATCCTCTACAAGGTGTTGTTTTGGATCTCTGTTTTATAAGACTACAAAATGCGGTTTTAAAAAGCGTATATCACTTTCTAGAAAAAAACCAAATATTTCAAATTAATTTGGTGTCCCATAAAATGCTTAATTTCTTGACATGCACCTAATTTTCATAAAACTCAATTTACTCATCTTAATACTCCATAAAAAGCTTAAAAAGAAAAATGAAAACATAACTCAAACTTGAAATTGCATTATTACATCAAACACACACAGACTTAAACACAAAAACAAAGACTTAAACACAAAATCATCCATGACAAAAAAGCAATAAAAATGGACACATATATCCACCGATCATCTGCTCGCTTTCTAGCTTAATTCCTCATCAAGTCTGGTGGTGGCCCACTCCACCGCGGCCCTCGTCCGCCCTCCCTTTCATCTCCCGAGCCCTGTACCCCAACTTGTCCCTAGCATGGTCGACTGAATCCGACCCCGGCGGATGCCCGCCCGTCGCGTACTTGTAAATCCACGACAACACTGTCACGGCCGCCACCCCGAACCCTCCCGACGTCAAAAACCCGGTCGCCAACAGAAACACGGTGATCGCAGCCGGGACCAGCACCGGGCTGAATATCACCAGCAGCGGGGTCGCCACCGTCAGAGCGATGACGGTTCCCGCAAGCGTGAGGCCCGAGAGGACGAGGAGCGACCCACCGGCGGTGGCTGCGGTGGCGGCTTTCACCACCTGGTGGGACTTGTTTTGGTTTTGGGAACCCCACTGGTTCTGGGAGCCCCACTGGTGCTGCATTCCGCCACCACCGCCGCCTCCGCCGAGTTGAATTCCTCCACCGATGCCGGCGGAACCGCCGTAGTGCTGTGGATTGTAACCTTGATCGGTCATTTTTTCAGATGAAATTGAAGAGATTTTTGGTGGGTTTTGATTTTGGTTTTCTGATATGATGAAAGTGGTGTGGAGTATGAATGTATGTATATAGCGGAAGAGGTGGCGGTGTGAAGTGGCACGTGGTGAAGGAATGGTGGCAAGTGTTAGCAGAGATGCTTGTGAATGCGACACGTAGCCTTTCGTGTCCCATTTGGCTTTAATTTCCTTCTTGAGAAGGTCCGGGGGTTAAAGTTTAAATTATCTTATTCTTGGAGGGGCTGTATTGCAATATCAGGATTATTCTCTCGGAAAAACATAGTGATCAGATCATCAGAAGTTCGCACAAACTGCACAAGTCATTAGCACCTAACTAAGGGGGTGTTTGGGAGTGTATCTATTTTTCTATAAAAGCGTTAATTTTTGTTTTCAGAAAAGATTCTTTTTTAACTTCTTTAAAAATATTTATTTGCATTTTAAACTCATGACAAGCATTTCTATTTAAACATGTAAGATAGGTTATTTACGTTCTTACAACCGTAATAAATGAACAAGGAGAAAAAAATAATAATCCAAAACACTCCTACATGATATGGTTTAGAAGTTTATTAGACCATTTTTAATGGTAGACTATTCATTCAATGAACTTAATCGTTACATCAGCGCTACATTAGTTTTTCACTATCTTACTCAAACCAACCAAATCCACCGATAATGGTTTACCCAATCAACCCAATCTTATCTACATTTTTATTTCATTAAATAATTAATAAAAAAAGAAAAGAAGAGAGAGATAGAGAGAAGAGAGAGAGAGAGAGAGAGAAGAGAGAGAGAGAGAGAGAGGGTGGGGTGGGGTGGGGTCTAAAGCATCGGCATGGAGAAGCCGACGTACCCTAACTTAGGGTCCCTAAGCCGATCATTCCACGATGGTGTAGCCGAATTAGCCGATGAACCCAATGGCAAAGCCGATGCCATCGGATCATACGATAAGGATGGTCTTATGTTTAATATAGTTCTTGGGGAAGGGTGGGCCAGCCCCACTGCTAGGGCCAAAATAATTAATTAAAAAAGAATTTATCAATATATTAATAATTTAAACATGTATAAATTAATTATAATGAAAAATATGTAAAAATAGTTAATTGATTATTATTTTATAAAGCTTATTATTTTTTTTAAAAAATTTTATCCAATACCAAAGTTTGAAACAACTTAGCTAGAGACATTTATATATTCTTCATCATTCATTTTTTATGGACTTTTTTTTATTATTATTCAATCTACATGAATTCTATTTTTGTATTAAAATATTAGATATCTTGTAAGCTCCTACATTTTTGACAAAAATTAGCATTAGAGTATGTTCAACTTATGTTAATATTCAAGATTTGAATACTATCCTAAACTTTTCTTACATTATTGATCACTCTTTAGTACCTATTATTGAGTAGCTTAAAAAACCGACCAATGTAGCCAATCTTAAGGATGTAAATGAGTCGAGTTGAACCAGACACTTATCGAGCCGGGCTCGTTTAGGCCTTTTAAGCTCGAGCTCGAGTTCGGCTCGTTTAGAGCTTGTGATGTTGAGCTCAAGCTCGGCTCGTTTAAGATTTATCAAGCTCGGGCTCGGTTCGTTTAAGCTACGCTTGTTTAGGCTCATGTATTATTTTGATATTTTTATTAAAATAAGATATATAGATATTAAAAACTAAACAAATAAAATATATATTATATTATATATTGAGCACGTTAGGCTCACAAGCTTAAACGAGCCGACTATTTGGACCTCAAGCTTGGCTCATTTATTAAATGGGCTTTAATCTAGGCTAGAGCTATTAACGATCCGAGCTAGAGTAGCTCGCGAGGAGCTCGCTTGCCTCCTGCTCCAAGCTGAGGAACCAAAAGTCAGTCATTGCTTTCTAACTTTAGTAAGAAAAAACTTCTTGTTCTTGTAGTTGAATAAGGCTTCCCAGCTTGTGGGTCGCTTAAAGTGTGAATTATTAATTCAAAATATTCATAAAGTAGTCTTCTACTTTTTTTAGGAGGGACATTAAGCTAAATGCCCATACAAATTGAGCACCTAGGAAAAATAATCCATATGCAGATAATGAAGAATCATAAGACTGAATTACCTGGGATGCCTGTGCCCATAAGAAATCGTGGAGCCACCCATTAATAGTAATAGAACTCTGGGCAAAGAATGTCTGAGTCCCTCTCTACTCATTTACTACCCTAGCCAACCTAAACCCAAAAAAAAAACTTGGAAAACCTTAGTAAGTAAAACCTTCAAAAACTTTAGTAAGAAAACCTTGTGTTGTTGCCTTATAACCTTGCCTACTCTTTTGTTAATGTGATATCCAAACTAGATTAATACCTTAGGATTGCATCTATAAAGAGAAAATGGCGTAAAAGGGTAAAATACAGTTTTTAAGTCGTGATAATTTTTTTGTGAAAGTTCCATGATAAAGTGCCATATGACACTTTAGTTGTCACAATTGCCAAGAGGGATACCATACAACCAACGTACATGTTGTGTGAAAGTGTCATGCTAAAGTGTCATATGGCACTTTAGTTGTCACAATCATCGAGTGACATACAGCCACGATACATGTTGGGCGAAAATGTCTTGCTAAGTTGTCAAATGACACTTTAGCTGTCACAATCGTTGAGTGGGGTACACCTACAGTACACCTTGTGTGAAAGTGTCATATGGCACTTCAACTATTACAATTGTCATTAGGCCCTAATGCCTTAAAGATCCATTTTAACTCCATACTTCATTTATTCCTCATTTCTTCCCCTTTGTTTCACCATTCTCTCCTCACTGAATACGATTTGGAAAACCTTAAGGCCAATATTTTGAGTATTCAAGGAATATTTATTCATCTCTAGTATCAAGGTTTCTAGGTTTTTTTCAAAACCTAAGTTGTGAGTTCATTCCCCTTTTCTAAATTTTTATATATGCCAAAATGAGTTGCAAACTTCTTAAATGTTTTTATTACATAAATTATGGATCTTGAGAAGTTTAGACCATGAAGGACACAATGTGGTACTTTGAATACATAAATGTGCACAACCAAAATGGGAGGTCTTGAATACTATATATTGGAGTTCAAAATTAGTTTGTATGGTGTTGGAAAGCAAAATATTAATGATTTCAAAGTATATTGAGTTTGTATGATAAATATGGCAAACTTTAGCTATGTGGTGATATTTTGATGCAAATAATTATGGGATTAGATATGAATGAACATATCTAGATGAGTTGTTTGACTAGACTAAATGCAATGGGTCCATAGACATAGAAGCCGGTTTTTGTGAAAAAAATATTCTCGTTTTGTAATATGAATTAGGCAATAGGGTCTTCATGGATAATAATAAGTGGACATTTGGATTAGATCGACTATTGACCAGTAATTGTAATTTCTCATGAATGAATGAAATCTACGATGACACCGATCCGTGGTGTGGCTCCTTGAACATGGATATGTAGCTTACTTTTGTATTTCGTAACTATTAATGGTAAATCGGGTCTCCCCCATCATTGCAGGATGTTTTGTTTTATATTTGAGTAAATTACGGATTTGGTCCTCGTGGTTTGGTGGTTTTTACGAGTTTGGTCCCTAAACTTCAATAATTACGGATTTGGTCCTTGTGGTTTGCAAATTCTATTGGATTTGGTTCTTGTGGTTTGCAATTTCTATTGGATTTGGTCCCTGCCTACTTGCACCACCAGGGACCAAATCTAATAGAATTTGCAAACCACAAGGACCAAATCCGTAATTATTAAAGTCTAGGAACCAAATCCATAAAAACCATCAAACCACGAGGACCAAATCCGTATTTACTCTTTATATTATGTTTATTGAAAGAAGAAAGTTGGGTTATTGTCTTTTAAAGTTAAGTTCAATTATCCACATTTATATACCATGTTTTTTTTTGGAAGAGGTATCCCAGACCACATTGGGCCCAGACTAATCCTCGGCAATTTTGGGACGAAGCCCGACTGCTAAAGCATGCAACTCGGGGTCGAAGCCCCTGTACCTCCAGAATGCGTATTTATATACCATGTTTGTTACGTATAAATTGTTTGATCTCACTTGGCATTAGTCTAACATTTTTTTTCTTCTTAAAATGACATGTATATCAGGTTCTCATAGCAGCAAGATTCCAATTGCTTGAGTGAGAAATTGGTTTCCAATATATGCACTTTTGGGGAATATGGTTTGTTGATTGGTGTTACATTGATAGAAGCTTTTGGAGATGATAGTTACACACATCTATAATATGAACTCAAATTGGTTTAGATTAGTACGTTGTCATTTATCATTTGTTCGTTTAAGATGTAACACTATTACAATTTCCCCGTTTTAGGTGACTATAGTCATATAGATGTATGTTCTCTTTTGATTCATAAGTTAAATTTATCCATATCTTAAGGGTGTTACAAGTTAGTATCAGAACTTTAGTTTAAGTGAATTAAGTGTGAACCCAAGTTGTCTACACTTAAGTTGAGATAGTAAGTTATTATTGGAAAGACATGGGTAGAACTCCGAAGGTAAAGAAGGTATAGAGTCGACGAAAATGAACTAATTGAGAGTTGTGATAAATAGTAACGAGGATTCTTATATATAATGGCGTTCGAGTTGTTCGGGTTTGGATAAGTCGGAAATTTCCTAATTTGTTTTTTCGACCAATCTTTTTGAAAAACAAGCACACATATATAATTTAATTTAGGCATAAAAATTGAATATTAAAAACATAATATATATTATTTGCGTTAGGGTCCAGGTAAATTATCAAAACCTAACCCGATCCTATATGTCCGGGAAAAAAATCTTGGATTTTGGATTTCAAATTTGTCGATTTTGGGATATTTTTTGAGGTTTTCGGGTCGGATTATAGTGCACTGGTCGGCGTGTTTTATACACACCTCTATCTATTCAAAACGTTGGCAAGATAGATTGTGATTTACTATCTTATATTACTATATTATTGAATAACTTAGATTTTTTTAAGTAATCTATTAGTTTTATTAAATAATATATAAAGTTAATTTTTTAAAAGTACGATGTTATCTGTAATTAATGTCACATCCTCAATATGTCAATGATGAGATGCATAAGAAGTTGGTATTTTGTGTCATGTTATTTTAATTCAAATCAAAAGATTAGCCATTGTGTTTTATCAAAGTAAATGTTTTAGTAAAAAATAATTTAAATGTATATTGCTATAATAAACATTTTAATTACAATATGATAATAAAAGAAATTTATAAAAATAGTTTATTATTTCATCATTTGATCTTATTAAACAATTTGTAAAATAAATGTGTATTTATTGTACTTATTTTATTGGGCTTTTTTATGGCCCGTGTTGCATAATACTTTCGGCCCTAGATTGGGCCTAGTATGACCTCGTGCTTGTATATATTTTCAGAAATTAGTTGTTGAATGTCTATCGTTATTTAATCATCAATTTATATTAAAAATATGGTATAGAAAACATATTTATATTTTCATATTGTGTTAACCACAGTTTTTTTAGTTTTAATTAAATTAATTAACATAAACAGTTAATTTTGAGTTTGATAACTCCGATATCATTTATTTTGATCATTATTGATATTTTGTAATTAGGTAATACCAATAACTGTATTCCAGTGCTGTGGCGGATTGGTTATCGCTCGGGGGTTCATATCGTCCTAACCGAGTTCGAGCCTTTCCGTACGCATGCCTGAGGACATTTAAGTGGGACCATGTTTAGCCCCTAAAATTGCCGAAGATTAGTCGGGCTTTGGCTCGGACACCCTTCAAAAAAAAAGCTAAATGAAATTGATAGTTGATGTTAATTTAAAATATTACTAATATAAAACAAAAAAAGTTAATTATTATTTTAGTGATTTTGTATCAACTAAATACTTGAAATATTTAGTTAGCATGGACAAAAAAATCATTTCATACTTTTAGAAAAACCTTTTGTTGTCTGGAAAAAGATAGTTATTTATTGAAGATTGAAACTCATCCTGGATTATCAACTTTTCATCGATTGTCATATGAGTTTGTATTGTTAGGTAGCGTTTGGTACGCAGACATGATTGGACAGGACAGGACGGGACTGGACTGGATAGTACAGGACAGGACTGGACGGGACGGGACTGGACTGGACAGAACAATTGTCTGTTTTTTGTTTGGTATGCCTAGGACTGGACTGAACAGAACTAATCAAGTTATCCCAAAAAATTATTTGATGATTTTATATATCAAATAATAGTTATAATTAACAAAAATAAACTAAGTTATATAATTTATTAAAAATACACAATTTTTATAAACATAAACACACACACACATATATTTATATACACATATATGATTTTTATGTAACTAATGTTGATGGTTATGGTAGAGGTGGAGGTGGTGGCCGACGATAATACTAGTGATGGTGGTGGCGGTGGTCGGTGGTTGTGAAGAACGGGAAGATGTTGGGTGGTGGTGACCAACGGTGGTGGTGGTGGTTGTGATGGCGATGGACAATTGTAGAGGTGGTAGATGGTGGTGGTAGGTAATTATTGAGAGTTGTAGAGGTGGTGGAAGAGGTTGTTGTAGTGGAAGAGGAGGTGGAGGTGGCCGATAGTGGCTACCGGTGGCGACAGTGGCCACGACTAGTGGTGGTAAACACGAAAACAAATACCATATTGAAGTTATATATCAAACGAATGTTAGTTAGTAATATATTAGCTTCTGTCACATTTCTGTCCCATGTTGTTCCACCTATTTTGGTGGAACAAAAAACAACCCTTTTTGTCCCATATTGTCCTACCTTGTCCCAGTTTCTGTCCTGTCCCATGTCGCACCAAACGTGGGACAGTGAATTCCTGTTCTGTCCCATGCTGCGCCAAACGTGGGACAGTGAATTTTGTCCCGTCCTATCCTGTCCTGTCCCACGTACCAAACGCAGCCTTAGTGTTCAATAAAATGAATTTGTCTTTTAAAATCAATAGCTACTGAAGTATTTTAATTTAATTTACATCAATCATGTTTCACACAAATTTTGACCTCATCATCTAATGTTACAACTATATTTCTCATCTTCTACTTTGGTTATTGTCTCAATCGTTTGAACCAATTTTCCCATCATTACTTATTAATAGTTTATGTGCCAACTTACCAATAATTAGAAAGGAGTTATAGATCCAAACCATTTAATGGTATTGATTGTCATATTAAATTTGAACTTAAATCCAAAAACATATGGTCCCAATCGACTATAAAAAGCGTCCGAAAAGGATAATTCAAGTTACAACTTGACAAGTTATATAAAGAAGACAAATAAATATTAGTTATTATATCAATTACTTGTTCTTTGTCCTTATTTCTATTTCATGTTCTCATGTTATTATATATATATATATATATATATAGAGAGAGAGAGAGAGAGAGAGAGAGAGAGAGAGAGAGAGAGAGAAAGACAAGTTGATACGAGAACGCTAACTTTTTGAGAAAACACGAAAAACTTTTTTTATGTACAAAATCATATATGATTCACATAAAAAAAATCACGTACAAAAAATACATACACAATCATATATAATTCACGACAGTTACCTGCAATTTAAGTTACGAAAAAATCAGTTTTTTCTGTTAGCGATGAATCATATATGCTTTTGTACGTGAATCATATGTGATTCTATATGTGAATCTTATTGATTAATATTAAAGTATTACTTTGCTTTTGATCCCTAGCATTTGTCCATTTCGACATGTCCTGTCCAACTATAAAGTATCTAAATTCAAAATATGAAATCATCCACAAATTCAATTCTCAAAAAACATTATACCTAAAAAACATCAATAACAAAACCCAAAATCATATACTAAAAACTCTCATCAAATCTCCAAAATCACAACACTAAAGTAGAAACTAAACCCCAAATCAAATAAAAACCTAGACCAAGGTGTTCATCTTCATCTTGCTCTTAAACATCTTTGGTTTCTCCGTTTCTCATAAAAGTCCCAAATAAAATAAAACCCAAATTTTTATCTTCAGTCTTTGGTTGACACAAGTGATGGAGCCATGGAGGCTACATGTGCTCACCATATATCGAAGGGGGAGAAAAGTGTGGTGCTCATCTATTTGACATATTTCGTTGAAAGAATACACAAATGTGGGAGTCAGATAGGTGGTCGTTACCAATCATTTGTTGGGCTAGTGGTAAGATTGTCTCTTGGCTTCCTTGAGGTCAAGGGTTCAATCCTTACACTACTCAATATTTGATGGGTACCTCCACCTCGCAAATGCCTATGGGGCTCGCAGTTTGGGGACTATTTGGAAGATACGGTCCTGGGTTTAATTTCAACCGGTTGCGTGAGACTGGGACAGAGGGTTGCCAGGGACGCGCTCATGGAGGTAGAGTGGCGTTGGTCCAATGGGACCCGGGGTTAGAGTGTCTCCGCCAGAACACACTTTTTGGAATATAGGGTGGTCGTTGATGTTGATGGTCGATGCGAAAGTAGGGGCATAATTTGACATCTCCAAAGCATGCAAAAGGTATTTTCCTTTTTTTCCTTAACGTTTTAGAAGAAAGAGGGTTTTGATGGGGAACCGGTGTTTCTCATATATGGACATGATAAAAGGGACATTATCGGATTCTTCTCCCTAATTGTTTCACAATTAACAATATTGTAAGTCTATAATACTCAACTTGCTTTTCAAAACATTAATAGAAAGCTATTTAAACAGATAAAAATGACTAAATTACCTTACATTTTATTGAACTTCATAAAAATAAAGACATTAAACAGAAGTACGAAATATGTGGAAATGAGTGAAATACAAGGGACCAAAACTGTTAAATCAAAGTTTAAGAACAAAATATGTTGAAATACCCAAATGTTAGGGACCAAACCTAAACTTTATTTTCATCCATATATATTTTATTCAAAAATAACTATTTACACGTATAAAGACATAGAAAGTGACGTTATTATAAAAATTCCCAAAATTAGATATATAAGATAAGATAATGTTTATATATATTCATCTTCGTGTATATATCCATCTCCCCTCCCCTATCATCCTCTCTGCACATCTCTTTCTCTCTCTCTCTTCTTTCTCTCTCTAAGCTCTTCAATGGCGTCACTCGATGAATCTTCAGCTCTAGATCTCATCCGCCAACACCTCCTAATCGACGATTCAGCTTTCCTTCACACATATTCAGTCCTCTCAGACGCCCTAGCTATTCCTCCACCTTCATCATCACCTAATTCCTCCTCTTCTTCCGCGATTGATCATCACATCCAAACCGAAGATCCTGTTTCAGATCGCCAATTTGAATTCGTATCTTCGCCGATACTTCAAATTCAATCGACTTCATGTGAACAAATCAGCAAAAACACGTGTAGTTTCAATGAACCAAAACCTTGTGTGAAAAATACCTCGATTATTCCATTTCGTCCGCCTAAAATGGAGAAATCCGATGCGGTATGCAAGGATTTGGAGGATAGGAAGCATTACAGAGGAGTAAGGCAACGGCCATGGGGAAAGTTCGCAGCGGAGATCCGAGATCCGAGCAAAAAAGGAACGAGAGTTTGGCTTGGGACGTACGACACCGCCGTGGAGGCCGCTAGGGCTTACGATCGAGCCGCGTTTAAGCTGCGTGGTAACAAAGCTATATTGAATTTCCCGCTCGAAATCGGAAATTCCGATGAAACGGAAACGGAAACGGTTGTGAGGAGTAACGGCCGGAAAAGAGCTGCCGGAAAATCTGAGGTGGTGGAAGTGACGGAAAGTCGCCGGAAACAGGTGAAGGTAGAACCGGAGTCCGGCGGTGATGAGGCGGTTGGTGATTTAACGTCGAGTAGGTGGACGGCGGTTGTTGATGGCGGTGACGGTGACGGTGACGGTGACGGTAAGGGTATTTTCGAGATTCAATCGTCATCACCTTATCCTACCATTGACTTTACATCTGGTTGTATGGTCACCTAACCGACGATTTCACGGCGTTTACTGTATTTGGAATATTATCAAACGGCTGTTAATAGGTTCGAACTATTTGTAATTTTAAATCGTAAATTAATTACTAGTTAAGTTACTATAAACTATAAAGAAGTTGTGGAAATTAGATGATTTTATAGACCTTTAATGCATATGTTTTTGTATAAATGTTCTAGAATTTTAGATTATTTTTTTAGTTGGAGAGCTATTAAATCAGATATTATGCACATGAATGTTGGATTAGGCTATGTTTTGCAAATTATAAGGTCAGTTATACCTCATAACCTAACTAATAAATAAGTTGTGTTTGATAAAAAAACTAGCTGATAAGTAGCTTGTGATTGTAAAATGAAAAAAAAAATGTTTAAAAACTAACAATGTAAAACTTAGCAGATATACATTTAGAATAAAAAATAATAAGTTCCATAAGTCATCAAATTGCTAGTAAGAGTAGTTTTTTAAAAAGCTAGTTTATAAGTTAGCTTATTTTTATCAAATAATACCTTGATATACATTTGCATGATTGAGGCCTAGGTTTTAATTTTTATTTCGCGTTCAACTTTTTTTGTTGGGATAAGGTTCATTTAATTAGGCTTTGCCTAGACTACATCATTGGCAATTTGAAAAAGTAAACTCGGCCGTTTGAGATTAAGCATGGCCACAAAATGCGCACGAAGGGATTCGAACCTGGGGTAAATAGGATACCATCCACATCCCCCATAACCCTTATCGCTACGCCGTAAAGCCTTGTGGTTTAACTTTGTAACTTTGTTTTCAGTTAACATAAAGATTCTCAACATATATCTAAACTAGGTCAGATGAGATGCTTACACAGTTGAGAAATGATCTGATCGGCTTTTCAGATCATTTTTGGGGCTTGTAGCATAGTTAACCAACTTCTTATTTGATGTTGTTTAATTTAATTTTATACGTTAGTTTTTATTTGATCTCAATAATAAACTCATACATCTTCGTTTGTTATATAAAAGAAAATATCAGTATTGAAATGATAGATAAAAAGATGAATCATATATAGAGTAAGACAATTTTTAAAAGATCGATAAATATAGAATATAGATGCCATAAGTCAGAAATGACGAAGATGTAATTATCGTCTTTTTTAAGTTACACGTGTTATTGTTAAAAGGTTTATTTAATTATTTTATGAATAAGTTAATTATATTATTATTTTTCAAAGTTAGTGATCATTTCTTTTTCTTTTTACATAGCCTCACGTAGGGATTATAGAACTGAATAGAAAATGTAATTTTTTGGAAATCTAAATAAAAAATGTAAATTCTTTGGCTTATTTATTTGAGTAGAAAATTAACTATTTTAGCTTTATTTGAATATCGTTAACATCTTTTAACCATTTTTTCTTTAAAATTGTGAAAATAGACATGAGTTCCGTTAATATAGGAAAGTCCACTATTATCACCTTCGTTAATGGTAGAGTGGTTAAAGAAATTACATTTTGGGTCCCAGAAAGCAAAACACCTTAGGCCCTTGATAACTTAAAATATCTATGATTTATACCCTTCTTTGATGGAGGTGCAAAATAGTGGAGTTCTCTATTTTAATAGGGTTTATGGCTATTTTGAAAGTTTTTAAGAGAAAATGGTTAAAAAATGTTAAAGGTATTTAAAAATGGTTAGAATAATTAACTTCTCTTATTTATGATTATAAGTTAATTTTCTTTTTTAGCATTATGGACCTATTTCAAGGTAGGGGTGAGCATCGAAAGCGGGTACCCACCTTTGGAACCGGAACTGCTTCAGAACTGCCGGTTCTAGAACCGGAACCGATGTGAGTGGTTCCGGTTCCGGTTCTCATTTTTTTGGAACCGTTACCAGCCGAGTACCCGTTATTTTTAAGTGTATACATACATACATACATACATATATATAGGGTTAAGTTATGGTGAGACTAAACTGTTTCCGTGAGATCGGTGAGACCAACATATTTTACATGAAACTTCACATCAAAACATTTGTGAAGGTAAAAAATTTTGAACATTCATCGTAAAAACATACTAAAAAAACTATCGAAAAAAAAATTCAAAAAGGGTAAAAAACGAAATTTTGGTTAGGTCTGCGTATTCGAGTTTTATTTACCTTCAGAGTGTTTTTTTGTGAAGTTTCATACGTTAGGTATTGATCTCACGCGGTCTCATGGAAACGGCTTGGTCTCACCTGATCCTAAGTATATTATATATATATATATATATATAGAGAGAGAGGAGAGAGAGAGAGAGAGAGAGAGAAAGAGAGGAAAGTTCAAATGTGAACTCAATTTTGGTTGTGAACATGAGGACGAATCTCAGTCACTCATCCGGTCGATAAAAGCGGTTTTGACCCCCCCCCCTTTAATAGCATACACCATCCCATGAATTGCATCAATCCTCCGTGATCATGTCCACCGAAGCCGATAATGTGTGGCTTAGATTCGTCTTCACGTTCACAACTAAATTTGAGTTTACATTTGAACCTGACCATATATATAGAGGAAGGTTATGCGAGAAGCATATCAATTTAATAGAACGTGAGGAACAATCTCAGCCACTCATCTTCAGTTACGGTGGACATGATCACGGAGGATTGACGCGATTCATGTGAGGGTAGAGATTATTAAAATGGGGGACTGGTCAAAACCTCCTTTATTGACCGGATAAGTGGCTGAGATTGCTTCTCACGTTTAAAATGTTATATTTCTCATTTGAATCTTTTCTCTCTCTCTATATATATGTTATTTAGTAGTTATATATATATATATATATATATATTTCTTTTTACGGTTTTTTAAACATTACACATTTACTTACTAGTTATCCCTCCCTTCTCTCTCTTGCAATTTTTGCAACATGTAATTGTGATTGTGTTCACTCGCATATGATTTGTATACACTTTTGGTTAACAATTAGGTGACAATAGTCACTACTTGTTTAACACACATTCAATTTAATAGAAGTAGATCAGATTCCTAAAAAGTAATAGAGATGTAGTTTTTAACTTTTTATCGGAATTATTATGTTTTTGCATTTTTAACTTGGTATATTTTAGTTTCTATCGGAATTTTTACGTTTTTAAAAAGGAAATCGGATACCCGGTATCGGAATCGGTTCTCGGCGGTTCCTAGACCGGTTCCAAGATATGAAGAACCGGTATAAGCGGTTCCGGTTCCATCATTTTAGGAACTGCTTGTTTTGGTTTCGGTTCCAGTTTAATGAAAAGTAGGTGGGTACCCGGTTATGTTCACCCCTATTTCAAGGTATTTGATGGGGTTGGGTTATTTTTATAAGTTTTGAAAGAAAAAAAATACGGTTAAGAAATGAAAGTATTTTCAAAAGTAATTAAAATAATTAAGTTTTCTAAGAATATGGATAAAATATTTGTATATTTTTATCTTTAAAAATCCTTATTTCATATCAATTATATAACTTGATTGATTTAGGTTAGAATAATAATAATGACGAGGATGTTCTTTTAAAAATGTTTGATTCTTTGAAAATATAAATTATAAATCATTATCATGAATAATACATATAATATATTTTTATTTTTATAATACTTTTGTCTATATTTTTGCAAGCAATAATAACAAAGATTTAAGAGTAAACTTTAGTTTTTGTCCCTTAAATTTATTGAAATCTTTGAAAGTGAAACATAAATTTTAATAAGTCTAAAACGGTCCTTATGGTTCTTGTTTTGATTTGAAAGTGATCCCTATGCTAACTTTATTAATAACCTTTATTTAAGTAAGGGTATTTTAGTCTAATTACCAATTTATTATTTTTCTTTAAATAAATATAATAAAATACAAATCAAATTGCTTATATATTTTATAATACCCGATTTTTATATAATATAATATAAAAATACAACATATATATATATATAAGGTCTTTCAAGAAAAAACTGTTTATGCAAAAAATTACACAAATTACGTCGTAAGATAAGTTGTGAGGCTAATCCGTCGAAAGTAAGAATCTAATTTGGTAAACGCACAAATAAATAAAGAAAAATGAACACAAGAGATTGATGACGCAGGAAAAACCTCAATGTCGAGGAAAAAACCTGCGGCCGACTCAGATATAGTCGACGTTGCACTATGTATCACCAAACAGGGGTGATGTCCTTGAATTTTACACTATCGGTCGTACGATTACAATGGAAATGACAATTCGATCAAAGGTAAATTACAAAGATTGGTGTAGAAATTAGAGAGAAGGTCAGAGCAGCTTGGATAGTCATCAGATCCCTTCAAATGAGAGTTTCAGGTGTCTTTTATAGTTGATTCTGCAGCAACGGTCGTCAATAATAGCTCATTAATGACAACGGTTGTAACTGTCGCGGGAATCCTGGTCGTAACGGTTGAGTATTAATTAGTTGCGTATCTTGGCCTTTAATGATGATTTAGTCTTCGATAACGGTCGATTACCTGTTACAGGAAAACAGACTAAGGAAAAATATGATCATTAGTAGATAACTGATAACTGTCGTACGTTATTTTATAAGAGTCGTACGATACTTGCTGAAGTAATCGTTCGACGAATACGTTATGACGTTCGATGGTGTTATGCAGATGTTCGACGAAACTCTAGGCTTGTCTCAGGACCTTATCTTAATACAGGACTAAAGTCCAATAAGATATCTTACGATTTTATATCGTCGTCGTACGATGGTAAATTTTTACCTAAACAGTTTGCCCCCAAGATTTAGAAAAATATTTGCAATTGATTTTTCTGAATCTTCTAATCGTGTCGAGGTCTGATCGAACGTCGAATGAATTGTTTAGAATGTAGTCGAATACCAAACGGTTCGAATGACGCAGCCTGATGACGTCGTTTACAGCTGTCGATTCGATGGTTTTCTCTGGACGCGTGTCGTAATCTGATTGGACCTTAATTACTTGGAGAAGAGTTCGGTTACCATAAAAGGTTTAATTTTAATTGTGGAATGTTAATCTCTTCCAATTTTCTTCCGATTTCTGAATTCTTTCAGTCGTAATCCAATCCAATCTTTATTCCTCTATCTTCGGCAAGGATCTTGGTTCCAAGTTATTATAAGGTACTCTCTTCTTTCCCATTGTTGATACGTGTAAGGTTTAGCTAGGACGTTTTTGCAAGATAGTTTAGAGGGTTTTGAATCTTCAATGGCGATCGAAGTTGCAAGCACGATTATCGATAGCTCGGATGTCCAATCTTTCCGGGATTTAGCAGGTCTTCCTGAGGGATTGAGACTAGGCTAGCTAAACATGTCCGTTCGGCAGATGCCCCAGCAGGATTTTTTGCCCTATTTGAATATCCATTCCGAGTTGGGTTTCGATGGCCTTTTACGTCCCTTGCCAGGTCCCTTATGAATAGGTTTAGCATATCTCCTGGCCAACTGATGCCTCAAGTTTGGAGAATTCTTTGGGTGATCGAGAAGATTACCAAGGATTGGGATCGTCCTGTCTTCACCGTCGAGGACTTGCTTACGGCGTACACCATGACACCCTTCCCTTATAACCGATATGGTTTGTATCCCAAGGGGAGGGGAAACGCGATGCTGGTTCACGGCTTGCAGGTGAATGATCGCGGATGGAAATCCCGATACATCTTCATTCGTTCTTCGACGGTCGAAGGGGATTGGATTGTTCCAGAATGGAATCCATTAGGTATAGGTTTTTTCATTTGTTTTGATCATTTATATATAGTTTTTGTAGTATCTGACAATGATCGTTTGCATTCTACAGAAATCGATCTTAAGTTCGAGGCCACTCCTGAGTCTACTGAAGTCGTAGAGCACTTCTTGTCTTTCGGAACTGTCGTACGTTCTTATACGACACAGAGATCAGGGGACGATCAAGACGTTGAGGAGGTTGAAGTCCAGGAAATTTCAGCGGAAGATATGGAAGGTACTTTACCTTGACAAGTCTTAGTTGTATGATTTCTTGTTATCATATTGTTGATGTGTTTTTTCTTTTTGTGTCGTAGGTCAGAAGAGTAATAGGAGAGCTGAACAGCTGGAGGCGGCCAAGAGGGCTAAAAACAAAAGGAAAGCCCTAGAGGCTAAACAAGCCTCGACGAAGAAGCTCAGGTCGAACTTGTCCGAAAGGTCGGCCTTTGTCGAAGGAAAAAGTCCATCCAAGGATGCTGCGCGCAAGGCGGAGGATGTGACGGAGGCTTCTCCGTTGAGTTTTGTCCCTCCAGAGATTGAATTGAAGAAGGCTGATGTGGTGAAGACACCCCAAAGAACGCCAAAGGACAAGGGTGTCGGAAGTAGTTTCGGTCCTACGACTTTGAACATAAAACTTCCTCAGGACTTTTTGTCGAACGACACCATCAATACTGATAATCTTTTTCCTGCGATTTCTCAGTTCCTTCTTCCATCACAAATGGAGCACATGAAGGATATGTCAATCGAAGATATCCACGCTTTGGTGACTGGTCTCTCCTTCTTGGTAAGTAATGTCGTACGTTTTATATTCATGACTATGATCATACGATCTAATCTTTCCTTTTTGTTTTGTAGGGCCTTCAGGCGAGTCTTGGTCTCCATGCCGGTATGGAGGAGATCAAGAGAGAGCTGACGCTTAATAAGTCTGTTGTAGCTAAGGCTCGCAAAGACTTGGAGAAGGCCAACAACAAGGTCTTTAAGATGGCTGATGAGATCAAGGCAAAACAGATCCTTGTCGAGGATCTTCAGTCGAAGTTAGAGGAAGAAGAGCTCATCAAGAACGAGCAGCGCGGACGTCTGAAGTCTGCTGTCGACCAAGTCAAAGAGCTTCAGGAGGAAGTTGCCCGTCTTCGTGAAGAGAGGGCTAAGGCTGATGAAACTTCGTCCTCGGAGATCCAAGATCTGAAGGATGAAGTGGCTTTGACCAGGTTGGTTGCGCGTGCTGCTCTCCTCCGTCGTGTGGTCGCGGGTACTTTTACCGTTGACATGGCGAAGGCTGAGGTTGAAGCCTTTAAGGATCAGATGGGATCCGAGGAAGATCTGGATGCTGATGACTTGAAAGACCTCGATGAGGGTGCAGCAGAAGAAGATAAGACGTTGGAAGAGCCTCAGGTTGCGGGTTCTAGGGAGGAAGTCATGCAAATAATGACTTCTGAATCCGTTCCTGTGACCGAAGTCGAGAAGGTTCTTACTGAGGCTGACTTTCCTTAGTTTATATGTTTTAAGATAATTTTTGTAATCGTACGACGCCGTTTTTGGCAGTTTAAACATTGTTTGGCTTATAATATTTTACTTTATCTTGCGTTATTCTGCGTTTATATTTTGTTTTGTCGTGCGACTTTAGGCCTTAGAATAATTTAGAAACGTTTCTTTATTGTTTTACTCTTAAATTGAGTAATCGTGCGACTGGCGTTTAGTCTTGCGCTCGTGCGATAGCTTCGTGCGTTTAAAGCAATCTGCGTTTCGTGCGAAAATCATGCGATTCAAGCCTTTGTCTTGCGATTCATGCGATATTCATGCGATCAAAGCATCTAGGTTATAATCCAGGCGATATTCATGCGATTATAACATCCTACTTGCGTTTCGTGCGATGGTCGTGCGATACTTGCGTTGGTCGTGCGATTCCTGCAAAGAGTTTAGCTAAGGGGTGGCCGTTGGCTTGGCCAACGGCGCTCCGACGCCCAAGTTAGTATTTTGATAAAGTAGATAATCAAAATGAAAAAAGGATTAGAAGTAGTACCTTTTCAAATGCGTCGCATTCCAGCTACGTGGGATTTCCTTACCATCCATGGTCGTAAGTCGATAGGCTCCGTTTCCAATAACTTTGGAAATCCTGTATGGTCCTTCCCATTTGATGGAAAGTTTTCCGGCGTTTGTTTCTTGTGTGTTTTGGAACACATGTCGTAGGACATAATCTCCTACTTGGAAGATTTTGGCTTTCACTTTTTTGTTGAAATGTCGTTCGATTATTCCTTTTTGGGAAGCCATTCGTTGTAGAGCTGTTTCTCTTAATCCTTCCAAGGCATCCAAATCGTAAGATAGGTCTATAGCGTTCTGTTCAATTGTTCGATGCCTTGCTGTAGGAATGTAGGATTCGATTGGTAAGACTGCTTCGCATCCGTACACCAAAGAGAATGGAGTTTGTCCTGTCGAAGATCTGGGAGTCGTACGATTTGCCCATAGTACTGAAGGCAATTCTTCGACCCACCTTCCTTTTGCTTCTTTAAGCCTCTTTCGTAAGTTATTGACAATAACTTTGTTGCTCGACTCAGCTAGGCCATTTGATTGTGGATATCGTGGAGTGGACGTTATGAGCTTGATTCCTCTTTCGTCGCAGAACTTGCGTGTTTTTTCACTTATGAATTGCGCACCGTTATCGCACATTATTTCTGAGGGTACTCCGAATCTGTAAATAATGTTAGTCTGGATGAAGGAAATGACTTCCTTATCCCTAATCTGTGAGAATGCGGCAGCTTCGATCCATTTTGAAAAATAATCCGTAAGAACAAGTAAGAAGACCTTCTGTCCTGGAGCAGGTGGGAGTTTTCCCACGATGTCCATTCCCCATCGCATGAATGGCCAAGGGATTAAGACAGAGTGCAATGGTTCGGAAGGTCGATGGATCATACCTGAATGTTTCTGACATGCATCGCATTTCTGGACGTACCTTATTGCGTCTTCTCTTAAGGTTGGCCAATAGTAACCTTATCGAGAGATCCGATTGGCAAGGCTTCTGCCTCCAGAATGGTTTCCACACTCTCCGTCGTGCATCTCTTGGAGGATTTTGTTTATTTGACTTAGATCTGAGATGCATCGTAGGATCAATCCTGAGATGGACCTTCGGTATAATTGATTTTCGATGATGGTATAACGAGAAGCCTTGATCTTTACTTTTCGAGCTTCCATTTTATCTTCGGGAAGACGGTCGTACTTAAGATAGTTCCAGATGTCGAGCGACCAATTGTACACTTCTTCATTCATGAACATTTCCTCTTTGTTTTCGATCGTTGGTGTCATGAGATGAAGTATAGGTATATTTTCCAAGGATGGATCGTTGAATGCGGATCCCAAGTTGGCTAAAGCGTCGGCTTGCATATTCAGATCTCTCGGAATCTGTTCTATCGAAAAAGATTCGAATCGTGCGATTCGTTCTTTAGTAGCTTGGAGATACATCATCATCTTCGAATCTTTTGCTTGGAATTCTCCATTTACTTGATTCGTGACTAATAGAGAGTCACTTCGTACATGCAGTTGTTTTGCCCCAGTTTATGGGCTATATCCAATCCTGCGATCAAAGCTTCATATTCTGCCTCGTTGTTCGTTGCTTTGAAGTCGCATCGTATGGAGTATACTATGTTGCCCCCATGTGATGGTTTTAAGACAACTCCAAGTCCTGATCCTCGTACGTTCGAGGATCCATCTACGTGCAAAATCCAAGGCTTGTTGTCTTGAAGCATCACATTATTTACTTCGTCGTACGTCGGAGGTTCTATCTCTGGACTGAATTCAGCTACGAAGTCTGCAAGTACCTGTGATTTTATTGCCGTCTTGGGTTTGAAGTCGATGTCAAACCCACTTAGGTATATGCTCCACTTTGCTAGTCGTCCTGTAAGCTCAGGCTTTCGAAGTACAGTCTTGAGTGGATAGTTTGTTACGACAATAATATGATGAGATTCGAAATAATGCCTTAGCTTTTTTGCAGCAGTAACTAAACCCAAAAGTAATTTTTCCATCGAAGTGTACCTGGTCTCTGCGTCGAGGAAAGATTTACTTACGTAGTAGATGGGACGTTGTTGCTGATCTTCCTCTCGTACGATTACTGCGCTTACGGCATTATTGCTTACAGCCAGATACAAATACAAGCTTTCTCCTTCGTTTGGCTTCGTTAGTAGTGGTGGGGACATCATGTATTGTTTCAATTCTTGCAGAGCTTTTTCGTGTGCTTCGGTCCAGTTGAACCCATGGTTCTTTCGCAGGACGTTGTAGAATAAATGACATTTGTTGGACGACCTGGAGATGAACCTGTTTAAAGCTGCGACACGACCTGTCAATTTTTGCACTTCTTTCACATTTCTTGGTGATTGTAGTTCCAAGATTGCTTTTATCTGTTCTGGACTTGCTTCGATCCCTCGTCGTGTGACCATGTATCCAAGGAACTTTCCAGCTCGTACGCCGAAGGAGCATTTGGTTGGATTGAGCTTCATCTTATACTGTCGTAGTATGTCGAACGATTGTTGTAGATGTTGTATGTGTTCGTTCGATTTTGCAGATTTGACCAACATGTCATCAATGTAAACTTCCATCGTACGTCCTAGATGTTCCTTGAACATCCCGTTGACCAGTCGCTGATATGTCGATCCTGCGTTCTTTAAACCGAAGGGCATTACTTTGTAGCAATAGATTCCTTTATCTGTCATGAATGCCGTCTTCTCTTGATCATCCGTATGCATCAGGATTTGATTGTATCCTGAATAGGCGTCCATAAATGTCAAGAGTTCATGACCTGCTGTCGCGTCGACCATTGCATCTATGTGCGGAAGAGGGAATGGATCTTTTGGGCAAGCTTTGTTTAAATCTGTGAAGTCAATACACACTCGCCATTTTCCATTCTTCTTTTGGACGACCACGACGTTCGCAAGCCAGTCTGGGTATTTGACTTCTCTAATTTTTCCGGTCTTGAGTAGATTATCAACTTCGTCGTTGATAACTCTATTGCGCTCAGGTGCGAATTTACGACGCTTTTGTTTTATCGGCTTGAAGGTTGGATCCACATTTAGTTTATGCGAGATGATATCTGGATCAATTCCCACCATATCTTCGTGCGTCCAAGCGAAGCAATCGGAGTGTTCCTGCAAAAAAGATATGATACTATTTTTTATGTCAGAAGGTAGGGTTGCCCCCACGAATACCTTTCGATCAGGATGCTTTGGGTCAAGGACGACTTCTTCTAGTTGAAGGTCATCGTACGACTGGACTGCATCCTGGTTCTGTAATTGCTAGATGGTCTGCGGCTTCGATTTCATAGTGATCTTGTAGCACTCACGTGCGATCTTCTTTTCACTCACGATCTCTTGCACACCCCAAGGTGATGGGAATTTGACCTTCTGGTGGTATGTCGAGGGAACGGCTTTCATGTCGTGGATCCATGGTCTTCCGAGTATGGCGTTGTAAGCGGATCGACAATCTATCACATTGAACTTGATTTGTTTATTAATGCCTTTAGCAAATACTGGCAATACTATTTCTCCAAGCGTATTCGTCGTATCTCCATTGAATCCGATCAATGTGGTAGTTCGTCGTACGATGTTTGATCTGTCAATTCCCATAATCTTCAAGGTGTCGGCAAAGATGACATTGGCAGAACTACCACCATCAATGAGGATTCTCTTCGTCAAGCAGTTCCCGATGGTTAATTGAATGACCAGCGCGTCGTGATGTCTTGGATCAGCTTCCGAGAGGTCGTCTTGGTCGAACGTTATCTTCGACACGTCGAGTTCTTTCTCGGTTACTGACTTACATTCATCTGGAATTGGTTGTCCTTCTGGACCTTCTCGTGCGTGTCTCTTGGCTGCTGAATAGGTCAAACCACAGACTTCTGATCCACCAGTGATACAATTTACGACTTTTGTGTGTACTGGCGACGCAGGTCTCTTTTCTTCGTCGGGAAGGATGTCTTTCAAATGACCTTTCGATTTCAAATAAGAAACCTCTTTCTTCAGGCTGATGCATTCAGTCGTCGTATGTCCATGATCGCTATGGAAGTCGCACCATTTAGATTGATCTTTGTCTTTGTTAGGAACTTCCGGCTTTTTCGGCCATCGTATGTTTTTGTCGAGCTTGCGTAGGGCGTCAACTAGCTCCTTAGCTGTACATGCAAAATTGTAAGTAGATAATTCTGGATATCTAGTTTTACCTGAACCACGGGTCGAACGATTATTGGTCTCTTGTCGAGAGTTTCCAATTTTGTTCACCCTCTTTTGTTTGAATTCATGCTTTTGAGGACCAAGAGTCTTCTTGTCGTTTGAATGTTTGCGTCGAAAGATAGCATCGTCTTCAATTCTCATGTGCGCAAGTGTTCGAGCTCGTACGTCGTAGAAGTTTTCGGGTGGATACTTGGTAAGATCCAAGTATAGTCCTGATGAGTCGTCCAATCCGCGTTTGTAGGCTTCAATTGCAGTCTTGATGTCGCAGTTCTTGACTTCGATCATTTCTCCATTAAATCTGTTAAAATAATCACGGATAGTCTCACCAGAGTTTTGTACGACATAGTATAGATCACTGGTCTGTTTCTCCATCTTGCGACTGCTTGCAAATTGTCGCGTGAACTGGTTTACTAGCTCGGACCACGATGTGATGCTCTTGGGTTTTAAGTTGATCAACCATTGTAGAGCCGCTCCTGTAAGTGTAGATCCAAAACTCTTGCACATGCATATTTCTTGGAATTGTGCTGGAATCGGGACTGTCCATACAAGTTGCTTGTATTGTGCGACGTGTTCGACGGGGTCTGTGATTCCAGAGTATTTTGGCGTGAATGCTGGGATGTTGTATTTTTTAGGAATGTCGACAAGGGCAATCTCATCAACATATGGCGAGGCTTGAAATCCAGTCTTTGGCTCGACATCGACCGGTACTGCGGCTCCAGGTAATTTTGCAAGTAATGCTAACATCTTTTGATTTTGTTCCTCTAGCATCTTTAGTCGTGCGTCCATAGGATCACTTGTAGGTATCGGGTTAAATGGAAAGAAACCGTTTGAGGTTCCAACGTCGGGGTGTATGGTAGTATGGATAGTAGAATGGGCCATTGTTGGTATATGTTCGGGCATTGATTGTGATGAGCTAACAAAAGGCCGAAAAGTGAAGAATGGGGAACTTTGCGGTATTGAAGGTCGCACAAAGTTTGATTGGAAGTTTATTCTAGGTGGAGGCGGCGGTGGGAAATTAATCAAAGGAGGTGGCATGTTTACTCCAGGAGGTGGTGGCGGTGGTAGATCAAACGAAGGTCGTGGTACTGGTGCTGAGAGAGGAAGTGAAGCGATTGTGGTAGCGATTGAGGTTGTCGTAGCGATTGAGTTTGTTGGTTTAATTGCCGGATCTGCTCTTGGGCAGCAGCAAGTTGTTGTTGCAATGATGTCTCATTTTGGTCACCCATATTCCGGCAAATAAGTGCTCAAAGAGACTCGAGAAAAAATATTAGTAGACAAGCGCCTTTACCAAATGAGATTTTCTTAAGACGGGGACCCACGGTGGGCGCCAAATTGTTTATGCAAAAAATTACACAAATTACGTCGTAAGATAAGTTGTGAGGCTAATCCGTCGAAAGTAAGAATCTAATTTGGTAAACGCACAAATAAATAAAAAAAAATGAACACAAGAGATTGATGACGCAGGAAAAACCTCAATGTCGAGGAAAAAACCTGCGGCCGACTCAGATATAGTCGACGTTGCACTATGTATCACCAAACAGGGGTGATGTCCTTGAATTTTACACTATCGGTCGTACGATTACAATGGAAATGACAATTCGATCAAAGGTAAATTACAAAGATTGGTGTAGAAATTAGAGAGAAGGTCAGAGCAGCTTGGATAGTCATCAGATCCCCTCAAATGAGAGTTTCAGGTGTCTTTTATAGTTGATTCTGCAGCAACGGTCGTCAATAATAGCTCATTAATGACAACGGTTGTAACTGTCGCGGGAATCCTGGTCGTAACGGTTGAGTATTAATTAGTTGCGTATCTTGGCCTTTAATGATGATTTAGTCTTCGATAACGGTCGATTACCTGTTACAGGAAAACAGACTAAGGAAAAATATGATCATTAGTAGATAACTGATAACTGTCGTACGTTATTTTATAAGAGTCGTACGATACTTGCTGAAGTAATCGTTCGACGAATACGTTATGACGTTCGATGGTGTTATGCAGATGTTCGACGAAACTCTAGGCTTGTCTCAGGACCTTATCTTAATACAGGACTAAAGTCCAATAAGATATCTTACGATTTTATATCGTCGTCGTACGATGGTAAATTTTTACCTAAACAAAAACCACTTTTTTTAAAAAACTTTAGGAATAATCTAAGCCCTTGATCTGAAAAGGCATGATCGTCATTTTAGTAATAAAAAAATCGTAGTTTATTCATTATATGAATATTCATATTTCATATTTGTTAGGGTAAAAATCCACAATCGCACGACAATCGACTATAATCGTAAGACAAATATCAGGACAATGGTCCTCTATTAAGATAAGGTCCTGAGATAAAACCTAAAAGAACTATCGAACAAAGATCACTAAACATCGAACATATACATCGAATAAGTCGAACGATGATTATAATGTCGTACGACCATACTAACTAATAAACACACGAAGTTTATGTCTTTGATGCAGGCAAGCTAATTATCATTTCTAACAATTGCCCACCTTTGAGAAACTCCGAGATTGAGTATTATGCTATGCTTGTTGGAGTTCATCGCTACAACGAACAAGTCGTAAGTTATATATCGTTCGACGACATCAAGATCGACCGTTACAAGCAAGATTCTAGCAGCGGTTACAATCTGGACATTAACTCTCAGTAATACCGTTCGACCGTTATGAACCAAGCATTAATAGTCAAGAATACCGTTGGACAGTTACGATTTGGACATTAATGAACCACAATCCCGTTGGACGGTTACTTCAAAGATACTATAAAAGAAGGATCAAGTCAACATTCGAAGACACGAAGTCTGTCCGAAGCTCACAAATTCCATAGCGATTATTCTTGAGAATCATCTGTAATTTACATTCGATTTCATATTTGTTTCAGTTGTAATCGTACGACCAAAGCTGTATACTCAAAGGATATCACCCCTGATTGGTGATTATAGTGCTCCGTCGACTTATCTTTTAGGTCGACCGCAGGTTTTTTCCTCCGTCGTGAGGTTTTTCCTGCGTCATCAAATTGTTTGTCTTATTTTACTTTTCTCGTACTTATCATCGATTGTAATTTCTTTCTCTCGACGGTTAAGCCTCACACAAGTTTCTTACGACATCGAGTTGTGTAATTTTTTACATAAACAGTTTGGCGCCTACCGTGGGGCTCCGTTTTGAGAAAAATTTCATTCGGTGAAAAGTGCACCTTAGTACTAACCTTTTCTTTGAGTTCTCTTTGAGCTATTTGTGCAGGATAATGGATAACGGATTCATAGCATCTCTACAACAACAATTGCAACAAGCTAATGACGAAATCCAGCGTCTTCGAGCTTCGCAAGGACCATCGATGTCTATTCCTCCTCCTTATCCACCTCAACATCTAAGACCACCACTTCGACCACAGTTCAATGCCTCAGTACCACTATCGACTGTAAACCAACAGTACAACAACGTACGACCGTCTTTACCACAAGTTCCACCCCCAATACCTCATGGCCCGCCACCTATGCCTCGGGGTCCACCTCCTATGCCTCAAGGAACACCCATGTTCACGTTCGAACCTTTTAACAACACATCCCAACAGATTCCTATCCCTGGTCATATACCCACAGTTGCTAGTTCTACCATTCATACGACAATACCATCCAGTACCGGAATCTCTTCTGGTTTTATCCCAACAATTCCAATAGCTATTGAAGATCCTTTAAGCGTACGATTGAAATCCCTGGAAGAACAGAATCAAAAGCTGTTCGCGTTACTCACAAAGCTACCCGGAGCAGCAGTACCTGTCGAAGTTGAACCTAAAACTGGATTTCAAGCCTCGCCGTTCGTCGATGAATTAGCTCTTGTCGACGTACCCAAGAAATACACCATTCCAGCTTTCGCAACAAAATATTCTGGAATTACAGATCCAGTCGAACATATAGCACAGTATAAGCAACTAATGTGGACAGTTCCTATACCGGCGCAATATCAAGAAGTTTGCATGTGCAAGAGTTTTGGATCAACTCTAACAGGAGCAACATTACAATGGCTTATCAACTTAAAGCCAAAAAGCATTGGGTCCTTTGCAGAATTCACTCGACAGTTTGCTAGCAGTCGTAAGATGGAGAAGCAGACCAACGACCTATACTACATCGTACAGAAATCTGGAGAAACGATCCGCGATTACTTCAACAGATTCAATGCGGCAATGATTGAAATAAAGAATTGCGATGTGAAGACTGCAATCGAGGAGTATAAACGTGGGCTAGAAGATTCATCTGGACTGTATTTAGAATTGACTAAGTACCCTCCAGAAAACTTCGACGACGTACGAGCCAGAACATTAGCTTTCATGAGAATAGAAGACGATGCTCTTTTTCGACGAAAGCACTCTGCTGAAAAGAAACCTCTTGGTGCTCAAAAACATGATTTTAAGCACAAAAGAGTAAACAAGATTGGAAATCCTCGACATGAATCAAAAGCTCGATCATGCAAAGGTACTGTTAAAATACGATATCCAGAATTATCTACTTACAATTTTGCAGGTACACCGAAAGATTTGGTAGATTCGCTACGAAAGATTGATGCAAACGTACGATGGCCAAAGAAATCTGACAAACCAAGCAAGGACAAAGATCAAAATAAATGGTGCGACTTCCATGAAGACCACGGCCATATGACGGATGAATGTATCAGTCTCAAAAAGGAGATTTCATATTTGAAATCAAAAGGACATCTGAAAGGCGTCATCCCAGAAGAACAAGGACGACCAGCGTCACCGGTTCATACAAAAGTCGTAAACTGCATCACTGGAGGATCAGAAGTGTGCGGACTTACGTATTCAGCTGCCAAGCGACATGCACGAGATGGTCCAGACGAACATCCTATCCCCGAGAAGCCAAATCAAAGATGGAAAGAGAGCTCGATGCAATGACAATTACGTTCGATCAAAACGATACACAGGGGTCCATCATAAACATCATGACGCTCTAGTCATACAGTTGACAATCGGAAACTGTTCGACTAAGAGAATATTGATTGATGGAGGTAGTTCAGCTAACGTTATTTTTGTAGATACTCTTAAAGTCATGGGGATCGAACGATCAGAAATCGTACGACGAAGTACTACTCTGATTGGATTCAATGGAGACCCGATGAACACTCTCGGAGAAATCATCTTGCCTGTCTTCGCCAAAGGAATCAATAAACAAACAAAATTCAATGTTGTGGAGTGCCAATCAGCCTATAATGTTATTCTTGGAAGACCATGGATCCACGAGATGAACGCAATCCCTTCGACATACCACCAGAAGATCAATTTCCTTCTCCATGGGGAATTCAAGAAATTGCTAGTGAAAACAAAGTCGCACGAGAATGCTACAAGATTACGATGAAGACAAAGTCGCAGGACATCTAGCAATTACAGAGCCAGGATGGGAAGAAATCGAACGATGATCTTCGACTAGAAGAAGTCGTAATCGACCCTGAACATCCTGATCGAAAGGTCTTCATAGGAGCCTTGCTCCCCCCTGACATAAAAAATACGATTATATCTTTTTTGCAGGAACACTCAGATTGTTTTGCATGGTCGCACGAAGATATGGTTGGAATAAATCCAAGCATTATATCACATAAGTTGAACGTGGATCCTACTTTCAAACCAATTAAGCAGAAACGTCGCAAATTTGCACCCGAACGAAACAAAGTAATTAATGATGAAGTCGACAATCTGCTGAAGACAGGGAAAATCCGAGAAGTCAAATATCCAGAATGGTTGGCTAATGTGGTCGTCGTACAAAAGAAGAATGGAAAATGGCGAGTCTGCATCGATTTCACGGATCTAAACAAAGCTTGTCCAAAAGATCATTTCCCTTTACCTCATATCGACGCCATGGTCGATGCGACAGCAGGACATGAATTACTGACATTCATGGACGCATATTCAGGATACAACCAAATATTGATGCACACGGAAGACCAAGAAAAAACCGCATTCATGACAGACAAAGGCATATACTGTTACAAAGTTATGCCATTTGGTCTCAAGAATGCAGGTTCGACGTATCAAAGATTGGTCAACATGATGTTCAAGAAACATCTTGGTCGAACGATGGAAGTCTATATCGATGACATGCTCGTAAAATCAGAACGTTCGATTGATCATGTTACGCATTTAAAGCAATCGTTCGACATCCTACGGCAGTACCACATGAAGCTCAATCCAACAAAATGTTCCTTTGGGGTACGAGCAGGAAAATTCTTGGGATACTTGGTAACACAACGTGGAATCGAAGCAAGTCCAGAACAAGTTAAAGCTATCACCGAGATACAATCTCCAAGAAACATCAAAGAAGTCCAGAAGTTAACAGGACGAGTGGCAGCTTTAACCCGATTTATCTCACGATCATCGGACAAATGCCATTTGTTCTATAATGTCCTACGAAAAAATCAAGGCTTCTTATGGACGGACGAACATGAGAAAGCTTTGCAGGAGTTGAAGCAATACATGGCATCACCTCCTCTGCTGACAAAACCAGTCGAAGGTGAAAGTCTACAGTTGTATTTGGCAGTAAGCAAAAATGCGACAAGTGCAGTACTCGTACGAGAAGAACATCAGCAACAACGACCAATTTATTATGTAAGCAAATCTTTCCTCGACGCAGAAACCAGTTACACATCAATGGAGAAATTGCTACTGGGTCTTATGACAGCAACGAAAAAGCTAAGGCATTACTTCGAGTCGCATCATATCGTTGTTGTGACCAATTATCCACTCAAGACAGTGCTTCGAAAGCCAGAATTAACAGGACGTCTAGCCAAGTGGAGCATCTATCTCAGTGGGTTCGACATTGAGTTCAAACCCAAGACGGCAATTAAATCGCAAGTATTGGCAGATTTTGTGGCAGAATTCTCTCCAGGACTGGAACCCACGACGTGCGACGAAATTGTGATGATTTCAGACAACAAACCTTGGATACTCTACGTTGATGGTTCTTCGAACGTACGAGGATGTGGATTAGGTATTGTCTTAAAATCATCACAAGGGGGAAATATAGTATACTCCGTACGATGTGAATTCAAGGCCACAAACAACGAAGTAGAGTATGAAGCTTTGATCGCAGGATTGGATATTGCTCTTAGACTGGGGGCAAAACAATTACACGTTCGAAGCGATTCTTTATTGGTGGTAAACCAAGTAAATGGAGATTTTCAAGCAAAAGATTCAAAAATGATGAGTTACCTCAAAGCCGTTAAAGATCGAATTGCACGATTTGAACAATTCTTGATCGAGCAAATACCAAGAGATCTAAATATGCAAGCTGACGCATTGGCCATTTTGGGATCTGCATTTCACGATCCATTCATGGAAAATATCCCAATACTTCATCTTACGACACCAACAATTGCGACAAACGATGAAGTACAGATGAACGAAGAAATTTACAATTGGTCGCTCGACATATGGAACTACCTCAAGCACGACCAACTTTCTGAAGATAAAATGGAAGCTCGAAAGACAAGGTCCAAAGCTTCAAGATATACAATTCTTGAAGACCAACTTTATCGAAGATCCACGACTGGACTTCTCATACGATGTGTCACAAGTAAGGTACAAATCAATCATATTCTTCAAGAAATACACGACGGAGAATGTGGGAATCATGCAGGGGGCAGAAGTCTTGCTAATCGAATCTCACGACAAGGCTACTATTGGCCTACTTTACGAGAGGATGTAATAACGTACGTCCAACGGTGCGATGCATGCCAAAAACATTCGGGTATGATCCATCGACCATCTGGACATTAACTCTCAGTAATACCGTTCGACCGTTCGACCGTACTAACTAATAAACACACGAAGTTTATGTCTTTGATGCAGGCAAGCTAATTATCATTTCTAACAATTGCCCACCTTTGAGAAACTCCGAGATTGAGTATTATGCTATGCTTGTTGGAGTTCATCGCTACAACGAACAAGTCGTAAGTTATATATCGTTCGACGACATCAAGATCGACCGTTACAAGCAAGATTCTAGCAGCGGTTACAATCTGGACATTAACTCTCAGTAATACCGTTCGACCGTTATGAACCAAGCATTAATAGTCAAGAATACCGTTGGACAGTTACGATTTGGACATTAATGAACCACAATCCCGTTGGACGGTTACTTCAAAGATACTATAAAAGAAGGATCAAGTCAACATTCGAAGACACGAAGTCTGTCCGAAGCTCACAAATTCCATAGCGATTATTCTTGAGAATCATCTGTAATTTACATTCGATTTCATATTTGTTTCAGTTGTAATCGTACGACCAAAGCTGTATACTCAAAGGATATCACCCCTGATTGGTGATTATAGTGCTCCGTCGACTTATCTTTTAGGTCGACCGCAGGTTTTTTCCTCCGTCGTGAGGTTTTTCCTGCGTCATCAAATTGTTTGTCTTATTTTACTTTTCTCGTACTTATCATCGATTGTAATTTCTTTCTCTCGACGGTTAAGCCTCACACAAGTTTCTTACGACATCGAGTTGTGTAATTTTTTACATAAACAGTTTGGCGCCTACCGTGGGGCTCCGTTTTGAGAAAAATTTCATTCGGTGAAAAGTGCACCTTAGTACTAACCTTTTCTTTGAGTTCTCTTTGAGCTATTTGTGCAGGATAATGGATAACGGATTCATAGCATCTCTACAACAACAATTGCAACAAGCTAATGACGAAATCCAGCGTCTTCGAGCTTCGCAAGGACCATCGATGTCTATTCCTCCTCCTTATCCACCTCAACATCTAAGACCACCACTTCGACCACAGTTCAATGCCTCAGTACCACTATCGACTGTAAACCAACAGTACAACAACGTACGACCGTCTTTACCACAAGTTCCACCCCCAATACCTCATGGCCCGCCACCTATGCCTCGGGGTCCACCTCCTATGCCTCAAGGAACACCCATGTTCACGTTCGAACCTTTTAACAACACATCCCAACAGATTCCTATCCCTGGTCATATACCCACAGTTGCTAGTTCTACCATTCATACGACAATACCATCCAGTACCGGAATCTCTTCTGGTTTTATCCCAACAATTCCAATAGCTATTGAAGATCCTTTAAGCGTACGATTGAAATCCCTGGAAGAACAGAATCAAAAGCTGTTCGCGTTACTCACAAAGCTACCCGGAGCAGCAGTACCTGTCGAAGTTGAACCTAAAACTGGATTTCAAGCCTCGCCGTTCGTCGATGAATTAGCTCTTGTCGACGTACCCAAGAAATACACCATTCCAGCTTTCGCAACAAAATATTCTGGAATTACAGATCCAGTCGAACATATAGCACAGTATAAGCAACTAATGTGGACAGTTCCTATACCGGCGCAATATCAAGAAGTTTGCATGTGCAAGAGTTTTGGATCAACTCTAACAGGAGCAACATTACAATGGCTTATCAACTTAAAGCCAAAAAGCATTGGGTCCTTTGCAGAATTCACTCGACAGTTTGCTAGCAGTCGTAAGATGGAGAAGCAGACCAACGACCTATACTACATCGTACAGAAATCTGGAGAAACGATCCGCGATTACTTCAACAGATTCAATGCGGCAATGATTGAAATAAAGAATTGCGATGTGAAGACTGCAATCGAGGAGTATAAACGTGGGCTAGAAGATTCATCTGGACTGTATTTAGAATTGACTAAGTACCCTCCAGAAAACTTCGACGACGTACGAGCCAGAACATTAGCTTTCATGAGAATAGAAGACGATGCTCTTTTTCGACGAAAGCACTCTGCTGAAAAGAAACCTCTTGGTGCTCAAAAACATGATTTTAAGCACAAAAGAGTAAACAAGATTGGAAATCCTCGACATGAATCAAAAGCTCGATCATGCAAAGGTACTGTTAAAATACGATATCCAGAATTATCTACTTACAATTTTGCAGGTACACCGAAAGATTTGGTAGATTCGCTACGAAAGATTGATGCAAACGTACGATGGCCAAAGAAATCTGACAAACCAAGCAAGGACAAAGATCAAAATAAATGGTGCGACTTCCATGAAGACCACGGCCATATGACGGATGAATGTATCAGTCTCAAAAAGGAGATTTCATATTTGAAATCAAAAGGACATCTGAAAGGCGTCATCCCAGAAGAACAAGGACGACCAGCGTCACCGGTTCATACAAAAGTCGTAAACTGCATCACTGGAGGATCAGAAGTGTGCGGACTTACGTATTCAGCTGCCAAGCGACATGCACGAGATGGTCCAGACGAACATCCTATCCCCGGAGAAGCCAAATCAAAGATGGAAAGAGAGCTCGATGCAATGACAATTACGTTCGATCAAAACGATACACAGGGGGTCCATCATAAACATCATGACGCTCTAGTCATACAGTTGACAATCGGAAACTGTTCGACTAAGAGAATATTGATTGATGGAGGTAGTTCAGCTAACGTTATTTTTGTAGATACTCTTAAAGTCATGGGGATCGAACGATCAGAAATCGTACGACGAAGTACTACTCTGATTGGATTCAATGGAGACCCGATGAACACTCTCGGAGAAATCATCTTGCCTGTCTTCGCCAAAGGAATCAATAAACAAACAAAATTCAATGTTGTGGAGTGCCAATCAGCCTATAATGTTATTCTTGGAAGACCATGGATCCACGAGATGAACGCAATCCCTTCGACATACCACCAGAAGATCAATTTCCTTCTCCATGGGGAATTCAAGAAATTGCTAGTGAAAACAAAGTCGCACGAGAATGCTACAAGATTACGATGAAGACAAAGTCGCAGGACATCTAGCAATTACAGAGCCAGGATGGGAAGAAATCGAACGATGATCTTCGACTAGAAGAAGTCGTAATCGACCCTGAACATCCTGATCGAAAGGTCTTCATAGGAGCCTTGCTCCCCCCTGACATAAAAAATACGATTATATCTTTTTTGCAGGAACACTCAGATTGTTTTGCATGGTCGCACGAAGATATGGTTGGAATAAATCCAAGCATTATATCACATAAGTTGAACGTGGATCCTACTTTCAAACCAATTAAGCAGAAACGTCGCAAATTTGCACCCGAACGAAACAAAGTAATTAATGATGAAGTCGACAATCTGCTGAAGACAGGGAAAATCCGAGAAGTCAAATATCCAGAATGGTTGGCTAATGTGGTCGTCGTACAAAAGAAGAATGGAAAATGGCGAGTCTGCATCGATTTCACGGATCTAAACAAAGCTTGTCCAAAAGATCATTTCCCTTTACCTCATATCGACGCCATGGTCGATGCGACAGCAGGACATGAATTACTGACATTCATGGACGCATATTCAGGATACAACCAAATATTGATGCACACGAAGACCAAGAAAAAACCGCATTCATGACAGACAAAGGCATATACTGTTACAAAGTTATGCCATTTGGTCTCAAGAATGCAGGTTCGACGTATCAAAGATTGGTCAACATGATGTTCAAGAAACATCTTGGTCGAACGATGGAAGTCTATATCGATGACATGCTCGTAAAATCAGAACGTTCGATTGATCATGTTACGCATTTAAAGCAATCGTTCGACATCCTACGGCAGTACCACATGAAGCTCAATCCAACAAAATGTTCCTTTGGGGTACGAGCAGGAAAATTCTTGGGATACTTGGTAACACAACGTGGAATCGAAGCAAGTCCAGAACAAGTTAAAGCTATCACCGAGATACAATCTCCAAGAAACATCAAAGAAGTCCAGAAGTTAACAGGACGAGTGGCAGCTTTAACCCGATTTATCTCACGATCATCGGACAAATGCCATTTGTTCTATAATGTCCTACGAAAAAATCAAGGCTTCTTATGGACGGACGAACATGAGAAAGCTTTGCAGGAGTTGAAGCAATACATGGCATCACCTCCTCTGCTGACAAAACCAGTCGAAGGTGAAAGTCTACAGTTGTATTTGGCAGTAAGCAAAATGCGATAAGTGCAGTACTCGTACGAGAAGAACATCAGCAACAACGACCAATTTATTATGTAAGCAAATCTTTCCTCGACGCAGAAACCAGTTACACATCAATGGAGAAATTGCTACTGGGTCTTATGACAGCAACGAAAAAGCTAAGGCATTACTTCGAGTCGCATCATATCGTTGTTGTGACCAATTATCCACTCAAGACAGTGCTTCGAAAGCCAGAATTAACAGGACGTCTAGCCAAGTGGAGCATCTATCTCAGTGGGTTCGACATTGAGTTCAAACCCAAGACGGCAATTAAATCGCAAGTATTGGCAGATTTTGTGGCAGAATTCTCTTCAGGACTGGAACCCACGACGTGCGACGAAATTGTGATGATTTCAGACAACAAACCTTGGATACTCTACGTTGATGGTTCTTCGAACGTACGAGGATGTGGATTAGGTATTGTCTTAAAATCATCACAAGGGGGAAATATAGTATACTCCGTACGATGTGAATTCAAGGCCACAAACAACGAAGTAGAGTATGAAGCTTTGATCGCAGGATTGGATATTGCTCTTAGACTGGGGGCAAAACAATTACACGTTCGAAGCGATTCTTTATTGGTGGTAAACCAAGTAAATGGAGATTTTCAAGCAAAAGATTCAAAAATGATGAGTTACCTCAAAGCCGTTAAAGATCGAATTGCACGATTTGAACAATTCTTGATCGAGCAAATACCAAGAGATCTAAATATGCAAGCTGACGCATTGGCCATTTTGGGATCTGCATTTCACGATCCATTCATGGAAAATATCCCAATACTTCATCTTACGACACCAACAATTGCGACAAACGATGAAGTACAGATGAACGAAGAAATTTACAATTGGTCGCTCGACATATGGAACTACCTCAAGCACGACCAACTTTCTGAAGATAAAATGGAAGCTCGAAAGACAAGGTCCAAAGCTTCAAGATATACAATTCTTGAAGACCAACTTTATCGAAGATCCACGACTGGACTTCTCATACGATGTGTCACAAGTAAGGTACAAATCAATCATATTCTTCAAGAAATACACGACGGAGAATGTGGGAATCATGCAGGGGGCAGAAGTCTTGCTAATCGAATCTCACGACAAGGCTACTATTGGCCTACTTTACGAGAGGATGTAATAACGTACGTCCAACGGTGCGATGCATGCCAAAAACATTCGGGTATGATCCATCGACCATCTGAACCTTTGCATTCTGTTCTAGTTCCATGGCCCTTCATGCGATGGGGAATGGATATTGTGGGAAAAGTACCCCCAGCTCCTGGACAAAAAGTCTATCTACTTGTGCTCACCGATTACTTCTCAAAGTGGATAGAAGCTGGTGCTTTCTCACAAGTCCGAGATAAAGAAGTCATATCTTTCATTCAGAAGAACATCATTTATAGATTCGGAGTACCAGCTGAAATTATGTGCGACAACGGCTCACAATTTATAAGTGATAAGACTCGAACATTCTGTGAAAAACGAGGAATCAAGTTAATCACTTCTACTCCAAGATATCCACAATCTAATGGATTAGCAGAATCAAGCAACAAAGTCATCATCAATTCAATCCGAAAAAGGTTGAAAGGAGCAAAAGGAAAATGGGTAGAAGAATTGCCATCTGTCCTATGGGCGAATCGTACGACGCCAAGAGCATCAACTGGACAAACTCCATATTCTCTGGTATATGGATGCGAAGCAGTCTTACCAATCGAAGCTCAACCACCAATTGCCAGAAGTCGTACGTATGATCAAAATGCAATAAATTTATCTTACGACCTGGATGCTTTAGAAGAACTCCGAGAGAAAGCATTACGAACGATGGCTGCACAAAAAGGAATTGTCGAAAGACACTTCAACAAAAAGGTAAAGGCCAAAATTTTTCAAGTTGGAGATTATGTCTTACGACATGTGTTTCAAAACACACAAGAGCCAAACCCTGGAAAACTTTCCATCAAATGGGAAGGACCGTACATAATTTCCAAAGTCATTGGAAACGGAGCATACAGACTTACGACAATAAAAGGTATGGAAATCCCACGAAGCTGGAATGCCCATCATCTTAAAAAGTACTACTTCTAAACCTATTTACATACGATTTATTTTCTTGGACTAATTACTGACTTGAGCGTCGGAGCGCCGTTGGTCAAACCAACGGCCACCCCCTAGCAACTATGTTTGTTCGCAGGTATCGCACGACTATCGCATATATCGCACGATTATTGCAAATATCGCACGATTAAATTGCTTCAGACGCACGATTATCTCGCAAGAGCGCAAGACAGTTCGCCAGTCGCACGTACACTCTCATGAGTATAAGAAGAAACGTTTCTAACTTAAGTCTTAGGACTTTAAAACAAACGCATGCGAAAAAAGAAGGCTAAAACGCACGACATAAGCTAAAACACACACGATACAATCTACATACAAAAGTAAAAACGGCAAGTTAAAAGCTAACTACGCACGACAAACAATTCCTGAATCCAAAGCTCTTTTCATTAAATTTTTTGCTAAATGTAGCAAAATTACAAAAGATGAAAAAAGAAAAATTACAAAGAACTACTCTATGGGGCATCAGAAGTGGGAGGATCTGCGACAGAAGCCTCTTCAGGATGTGTGGGAACGGATCCAGAGGTTTCAGGAACCTCCTCCTCGATACCTACATCCTTGACTTCAGCAAGTTTTTTCTCTTTTGCCGCTTCTTCGTCCAAGTCCTTTAAATCCTCTTCGTCGAGCAGATCTTCAGAACCCATCACTTGCACAAAAGAGGCCACCTCTTCGCTCGCCATCTGAGAGGTGATGGTCCCAGCAGCTACACGTCGCATCACCGCAGTACGTGCGACCACTCGAACCAAGGCAGCGTCGTCCTCAAGTTCTTGAATCCTGGACGACAAGGCCTCTTCCCTCTCAGCCTTCTCCCGACGAACGGATAGCAGCTCCTTCTCTAGCTCCGTCGTGCGATCTAAGGCCAGCTTCAACCGCTCCCGCTGTTTGACCTGAAATCGATTGCTGATTTCCAGCTTCGACTCAAGGTCCCCAATTTGGACCGACTTGGTGTTAACCTCATCGGTCAATTAGGCCAACTTCTTCTTGGCCTTGTCGGCCTCCTTCCTGGCCACTTTGGCGTCATTCTGATTCAACGCCATTTCCTCCTTAATCTTAGCCATCCGTGTATGGAGGCTAAGACTAGTCTGGAGGGCCTACAAAAAGAAAGAAAGAAGTCAGATCTTGCATGTCAGAATAAGCAATGAAAAACGTACGATGAAGAAAAACTTACCAGAAAGGAGATGCCCGCAACAGAGGCATCCAGATCCTCGATATCAGATTCCTCCATACGTGCCTTTTGGGCAGGAATGTGGAACTGTTCCAGGACGGGGAAGATGGACTTCGTCCTAATGACGTCGTCCACCATGAAGTCGGAGGGCATGTTGATGGTCAAAGTCGTACGACCAGATCCCTCCTTCTCCTTACCTTTGTCAACCTTTGATGCAGGCTGACTCGAGGCACCCTTCTCCTTCGCGGGAGGAGCAAAGCTAAGAGGGATTGTCTCTATTCCACCTTCAGCCTTGCGTGCGGCATCCTTAGGTGGAGAATCTAGAGAAACGTACGACGACCTCGTACGTTTAGCCACTAAACCCTCTTGGGCCGCAGCCTTCCTCTTGGCAGCACGAGCAGCTGCCTCCATCGTCGACGCCCTTTTGGAAGCTGAGCCTGAATAGAAAAAAGAAACAGAATTAAAAACGTACGACTACTAATAAAAAGAGTTATCAACACAAAATGATTACCTTCCATATCCTTCTCTTCGATCACTTGCACCTCAGGTTCGACGTCGCTCTCGTCACCTCCTTTCGATGTTCGATACCTACGGTCTGTCACGCTGTAGCTCAGGAAGCGCTCAATTGCTTCAGTAGTCTCCTCGAACGAGAAGTCGATTGCTGTAAAAAGAAAGCAAAGGGTTAGCAAAAGAAGATAACTTAAACAAATTAAAGAAATCAAGAAAAGTTATATTACCGCCTTTGTTTCATTCAGGAACGACCCACGACTCTTCGCCCACGACCGAGGATGTTTGGACAAAGACATATCTCTCCTTCCATCCACGTGTTAGGATTATGTGCGAGACAGTAACAGGTTACCGTGTCCAATGTTATAAGACACTAGTAGGTCACACCGCTGCACACCTAATTGAGAATTTGTGTGAAAGAGATGAGAAAAGAAAGAGAATTAAATAATTATTAGTTGAATAATTATTTACTAGTTTTAATTAATCAGTAAATTAATTAAAGGATTAATTAATTGAAGAATTAATTAATTATTTAAGGAATTAATTCTGGATAACCATAAAGGGAATTATAATCAGGTTAAATCACTGCCTTATTTTACCCTATAAATAAAAGGGTCAAGGCTTTGAAAAATCAGTTGATTAATCCCACGGAAAACTCTCGCTCTCTCTCTCTCATACCGTCGACTTCTCTCTCTCACACATCGGTCGGAACTTTTTCCGATCAGTTACGGTGGTCTAGCAACCCTCTCACGTGGTGTCAGTAGCGGTGTACCCCCTGCCAGCTTTCCGGAAGTTTATTCGCAAAAGGTAAACCGTCAAACCCACTTTGATTGTATCTGTTATGGTTTAAGATGGGTCCGGGTTTGGGAATCGTTTTTTGTTATCCGCTGCGCACCGTTAGTGCCTTCGATTCCTAACAGTGGTATCAGAGCCACTTCTTAAACCTGCAGATCAGGTTGTTTAATTGTTTAGGTTTTAAAATTCGATTTTTTTTATCTGTTCTTTTGTTTAAAAATTGGATTTTTATAAACCTAATTGGCGGTGGAACGGCGGCAGTTAGCCACCCGTACCACCAGGCCGATTGTTGGCCATAGACCACCACGAGCCATCGCCGGCCGCACCACAGTTGGTGGTGACCGCCGGCTGTCGCACCCGAAACCCACCACACCACCGTTTGTGGTGGTGGTGGCGGTGCTGATCAAATCGAATCACCCAAGCCGATTGTGGCAAGGGTGGTGATAGCGATCGATGATGATAAAAACCAGCGAGGATGGTGGTGGTGGCAGCGGCTTTGGCCGTTGTCATCGGCTGAACCGCAAAACCACCAGGCCACCAGCCGGCTGCCCTAGGGCCGAGCCAAGGCGGTGGCGGTGGCTGTTTTTTCTCCTCAAGCCGCACCACCGTAAGGTGGTAACGGCGTTTGATGGCAATCGAACACAACCACCGAAGCCGGAGACGGTGACGGTGGTATTGATGATTATCGAAGACCGCAAGAGGCAGCGGTGGTGGTGGCGATCGCCATACTGCTGTCGTACTCAGAACCACCGCCACACCACCGTTTGTGGTGGTGGCGGCGATTGTGTTGATGATTATCGAAGACCGCAGGAGGCGGCGGTGGTGGTGGCGAATGCTGCTGCCGCCGTCGTTCTCAGAAACGACCGCCACACCACCGATTGTGGTGGTGGCGGCGGCGGCGATTGTGTGTTGTTAACCACCGTGAAGCGGCGGTGGTGGTAGCGTTACGTTACTGCTGCTGTTGCTCTCCCAATCGAACCGCCACACCACCGTTTATGGTGGTGGCAGCGATGACGTGGTTATTGTTGTTATCATTGCGGTTTCACCGGTGGCGATGATGGTGGTGAATTCCATCGTTGTCGTCGCCGGTAACGGTGATCGATGGTGTTGTTGTACCACGGCGGTGGTGGTGGCACCAAGTCACTACCATCGTTAGTTGGATTGATGGTAACGTAGTTGTTTTCGGATCAAAACCAGTTTGGTTAATCGATAGCTAATAAGGGTTTATCCTAAACCAGATAAGGTTTAGAACCCTAGGGATTAATTTTAAATAATTAAATTTTTCTTTGTTTAATTAGATTTAATTAATTCTGTTTCTAAATAAAATCTAGTCAAGATTTTGTTGTCATAGTCAAACCCTTTGAACCATGGTTGCGTTTTGTATTTTATTTATTTTTAAATATTGGGTACGGGAGGCCTGCGTGCCATTTACAACCCGATCATATGTAATCTTAAAATTAGTAAATAAGAACTGAAGACGAAGCCAAGGAGACAACCATGGAGCTTGGAGCCAGTGGGAGCACCGAGAAGTTTTTGTCCCTTAGGAATTGGACCGTCGCTTTGTGTTGGCTCACAAAACGACAATAGTTAAGGGTTTTTGACTATGACATATTATTTAAAACTGCGTGGTTGTTTACGATTATTCAGTCTGCGTGGTTGTTTATATTTAATTGTATTACGTAGTTACGTCTTTTAAATTAAATATAAAAGTTTTAAATTGGATGAAATACAGTTTGTGTTTAAATCCAAAGGTTTTAAAAAACTGGCATTTTTGACCCTTGTTAAAATCATAGATTAGTAAGTGCAACCCACTTTAGGGACACTTCCGGTGTAAGGTACATAGGGCGTTGTAAGTGCACACTGTAACACCCGTTTCCAATATTAAGGCTTAACGGAGTGTTAGTCAACTTTCTAACCTGGTTATTGTGTAATGTCGGAGTCCAAGGGCTTAAGTGCAAATTATGGAAGTGCAAGGGAGGTTGAATCAGTTGTTGTATTTAGGGTTGAGAACCCTTAACCCTTTTCATTTGGCAGTTTCCAGAGAACGGAAGAGAGAGGGAAGCGATTGAGAGAAAGGAGCAAGGAGGCAATTGAAGGTTATAATCAAGCAATTGGAGGAGTAATCGTGTTAGATACGTTGAAGGTATGAATTCTATGCAAGTTTTGATGTCAATTGATGTGTAATTTGGAGTTTGTCAATGGTTAGGGTTGGATGTTGGATTGGTGATCATTGAATCATCAATTGATGTAATTGGTATGTTTTGGGGTTGAATTACTCGCGTGTAATCGCTAGTTATCGACCCTAGTTGTTGTAGAAACGTAATTTGGATTGTGTTAGTCGAAAAGTGGGTTTGGGATGTGTTTTTCGAGCAAAGTCGCGAGTTTGGTCGGACCAGGTGAGTTACGCGACCTGGCCCCGCGACCTGAGGTCGCGCAAGTAGGTCGCGCAACCCACTGTGGTGATTTTGATATTTTTCGTTTGCGGCCCTTTTCAGGATTTGACTTTGGGCTTATGTTAGGGATGTTATGAGATGTTGATGGGTAGATTTTGAGGGCAAATGGACTAGTCTAGCTATGGCTAAGACTAGTGTTTCGGTATGGAGTATCGAATGGTCCTTTTGGGCTATGTTTGATGTGTTATGTATTTGTGATTGGTTAGGTGATTCGAAGTGATTGTGTTAGCTTGTGAAGTGTATGAATTGCTAGCATCTTGACAGGTGAGTACCTCACTTAACTCTTGTTGTTATGTATGTATGGTTACGATTGCATGTGTGATTATGTGTATGCGTTCCTTCGGGGACATGGCAGAGTACCTATGGTGGTAGTAATACCCCTAGGGAATTATTATGAGATGTGTTTCTTCGGGGACTTGGGAGAGTACCTATGGTGGTAGTGATACCCCTAGGGAATTTGCAGAGGCCTGGTACCAGTGTCATTTATCCTTCCTTGGTGGTATTGAGCCGTAAGGAAGATTGGAGACTTACATGTATGTAGTTGCTATGTACTTGTGATTGTGTGTGCATGATGGTAAGTGGTTAAGTGTGTGCTCACTAAGCTTTATGCTTACCCCGTTGTTGTTTATCCTTTTTAGTGTCAGGTACGTCCCGGAAGGGAAAAGAGAAAGTTTCCGAATGAGACTCCGAGGTTGCAGCAGTTCAGTCTAAGCATGGAGTTTAATAAATAACAAGGTTTAAGGGTTGAGTTAGTTTTTCTTGGTTTGGCATGTAAGCACATGGATTTGGTGGTTTAAACTACGTTCTTGATTTCAAGCATTTAGCTTATATTTTCTAAAAACTTATGATTTATAAAGGGTTTTAATGTTGGTTTTGGACGAGCTTCCGCTTTTGTACGAACTTGGTTACTTTTCAGTAAAAGCGAATGTTTTCAAAAATTGGGATGTTACACACACACTATGAACGTCCGTGTTCAAACCGAAACTAGAGGGAGATAAAACTCTGCGAATTATCTCCGGGTGGTACCGGCCAGAGTTTGTCCAGGTCCCGGGTGGTGCAATCTATTTTGGTAATTATTTATTCACTGGGTGGTACCAGGCCAAAATGCACTAGAGGGACTAAATATGCACGGACTTTTAATATCCGATGTCCCGACGATCTAGAAGTCGTATTTTCAGATAGGAATACGATTGGTATAGGATTTACCTACCATATATCGCATGAGTCGGTTTGACATGATCACATGCTTCCCGACACACGTGAAATATGGATTCTAGTCTAATAAATTTATTTTAAGGGTAATAATTTATTAGAATTATATAATTATGAACTAAATTGGAATTTATATTCTTCTGTAGATGTCTCCAATTAGCATTCCGTTTTATTCACCTGAGGAATCACTTCGCCTTATTACGGGCAAGTGGAAGCTTACGGGCCAGAACTTTCCAGTTTGGAAGTTGCACTTACAGAATGTTTTGAGTGTCCAGGGTAAGCTTTATGTGATCAATAAGCCCATGTCACGACCCAAAAGCAATGCCCCAGAAGAGGAATTTGCTGAATATTTCAGATTCATGGCAGATGAATCGGATGTAATGTCCATTCTAGTTTTCTCTATGTCACCCGAGTTCACGGGAGACTTAAGAGTGAAATTCTATCACGAGGTTGTGAGAAATGTAGAGAACCAGCTAGGTTTCTACAAGCACATGGGCAAGCTTTTGATCATGCAAGAGATTCTCTCCCTGAAGCTACAAGAGGGTCAGTCAGTTAAAAACCATCTTATTGAAATGAGAAGGCTTTTTAAGTGTTTATCACGTCTGGGGTACAAGATGACTCAAGAGGAGTTAGTGTACCTCATGTGGTTCTCCCTCACCAAGGAAGTTCAGGACACAGCTAGTGCCTACATGAAGGAACCAAAGAACGACGTGGATAAAGTTCATGAAGATATCCTGGCCAGTCTAGAGCCAGTACCCGAACCTGCGAATCTCATGGACACTGATATAATTGATGAGCTGGGAGATCTGAGTTGCCCAGAGTGCGGCAGCGAGGATATTTGCGAACACTCGATGAATATCGACCAGATAGAGATCGGTTTACCCGATGCTCCAGGTATCTTTATGATAGATTGCTTAATCACTTCTTATGAATCATGGGTAATTGATACAGGCAGTGGTAACCACATTTGTAATCATTTACAGGGATTCACTAGAAGAAAGACTCTGAGGAAGGACCGTTCGAACCTACGAGTTGGCGAAGGCACTCCGTTGATTGCTGAAGCCGTGGGATCTTATAGTCTTAGTTTACCCTCGGGTCTAGTTTTGGAACTGGATAATTGTTATTATATTCCAAATATGATTAAGAATGTATTGTCTTTCGATTTATTGGTAGACCAAGGCTTTTATTATAAATATTCTTATAAAATGATTTCAGTCTTTAAAGATAATATTTTCTATTTTAAAGCTACACCCGTAGATGGTCTATACACTGTAAATCTAAAAGACAACAATAGTGAAATCTATCATATAAGTAAGCGATCCAAGGATATTGAGGATCAGACTTACCTCTGGCATTGTCGTTTGGGCCATATAAACAAGAAACGCGTTGAACTACTCCTAAAAGGAGGTTTTCTTGGCAATTTCGACTATAAACCTTTTGATAATTGCGAATCTTGTTTATCTGGCAAAATGACAAAGCAACCTTTCAACAGTGAGAATGAAAGGGCTACTGACTTGCTTGAAATAATCCACACAGATGTATGTGGACCTTTCAGTCATGTAGCAAGAGGAGGATACCGGTACTTCATTACCTTCACTGACGACTTCAGTAGGTATGGTTATGTCTACTTGATGAGACATAAATCTGAAACCTTTGAGAAATTCAAGGAATATCAGAATGAAGTACAGAACCTACTTGACAAGAAGATCAAGTTCTTACGGTCAGATCGTGGTGGCGAATATCTCAGTGATGAGTTTGACAATCATCTGATGGAGTGTGGGATTGTATCTCAACTTACACCTCCGTATACACCTCAGATGAACGGTGTATCAGAAAGGAGAAATCGTACTTTGCTTGACATGGTACGAACAATGATGTGTCATTCTTCGCTGCCAATATCATTCTGGGGACATGCGCTCGAAACAGCAGCACACATACTGAACAGAGCGCCAACAAAGTCGGTAGAAAAGACTCCATACGAGTTGTGGAAGGGTAAGAAACCCAACATATCTTTTCTGAAAATTTGGGGTTGTGAGGTTTACGTCAAACGACCTACCTCAGAAAAACTCAAACCCAAATCCGACAAGTGTTTCTTCGTTGGATATCCCAAGACCACCGTGGGATATTATTTCTACAACCCTGAAGAGAACAAAGTGTTTGTTGCTCGAAATGGAAAATTTCTGGAAGAAAAGTTTCTCAGTTTAGAGAACACCAGAAAGGATGTAGATCTACAGGTAGTAGACGAAGAAAGCACTACACCAGTTGTTGAGCCAGAAATTCAACATAATAATGTTGAACCTCAATCAGAGCCGATTGAGGAAGTGCAAACACAGGACCTTCGCAGATCCAGTAGGGTAAGACAAGAACCAGATAGGTATCTTGGGTTCCTAGTCTCTCAAGACAATGGAGACTTAAATGAACCAACATCCTATGGAGAAGCTGTATCAGGCAGTGAGTCTGAGCAATGGCAGGAAGCCATGAGGGCCGAGATGCAATCCATGTACGACAACCAAGTTTGGGAGTTGACTGATTTGCCACAACACTGTAAGGCTGTTGGACGCAAATGGGTTTTCAAGAAGAAAACCGACATGGATGGAAACGTACACACCTTCAAAGCCAGACTGGTTGCAAAAGGATTCACGCAAACTCATGGCATTGACTATGATGAAACCTTTTCACCAGTGGCTATGTTAAAATCAATTAGGATTCTTATGGCCATCTCAGCGTACTTTAACTACGAGATTTGGCAAATGGACGTCAAGACAGCCTTTCTAAATGGAAAATTAACAGAAGACGTCTATATGGAACAACCAGAGGGGTTTGAAGATCCTAAGAATCCTAATAAGGTGTGTAAGCTGCTAAAATCCATTTATGGATTGAAGCAAGCATCTCGAAGCTGGAACTTACACTTTGATGAGCGAATCAAAGAGTTTGGTTTTACCAAAAGTGAGTTCGAGCCGTGTGTCTACACTAAGTTCAGTGGGAGCATAGTAACCTTATTGGTCTTATACGTAGACGACATTCTACTTATAGGAAACGATGTACCAACTTTACAGAGTGTTAAGAGTTGGTTAAGCAAATGTTTCCAGATGAAAGACCTTGGAGAAGCCGCTTATATACTCGGTATAAAGATCTACAGAAATAGATCTAAGCGGCTTATCGGGCTTAGCCAAAGTATGTATATCGATAAAATCTTGAAGAAATTCAGGATGGATGAATCCAAGAAAGGATTTATCCCGATGCAACATGGCATAGTGTTAAGTAAAACACAATGTCCTGTTTCTAGTCAAGATCAGGACAAGATGAAATCGGTCCCATATGCTTCTGCAATTGGATCGATTATGTATGCCATGCTGTGTACTAGGCCCGATGTTGCTTACTCAGTAAGTGTTACGAGCAGATACCAACAGAATCCGGGTGAACCCCATTGGGTGGCTGTTAAGAACATTCTTAAGTATCTGAGAAGAACGAGAGAAATGTTCTTGGTCTTTGGAGGTACTGAGGATGAAATTAGTGTCACCGGATACTCTGACGCTAGTTTCCAGACCGACAGAGATGACTTCAGGTCACAGTCAGGGTACGTCTTTACCCTAAACGGAGGTGCGATCTCATGGAAGAGCTCGAAGCAGGACACGATTGCAGACTCAACTACAGAAGCAGAGTACATTGCAGCATCTGATGCGGCAAAGGAAGCTGTCTGGCTAAGGAATTTTCTATCGGATCTCAGAGTGGTTGCCAGTGTCTCGAGACCGATCGATATATTCAGTGATAACTCAGGAGCCGTGGCGCAAGCAAAGGAACCTAGAGAGCATCACAAGTCAAGACATGTGCTCAGAAAGTATCACCTCATCCGAGAGATCATTGGAAGAGGAGATGTGAGAATATGCAAGATTCCAACAGAAGACAATGTCGCAGATCCGCTGACAAAGCCACTAGCAAGGGTAAAGCATGAGGCACATGCGAATTCCATTGGGATGCAGTACCTGGAAGCCAGTAGCTAGTACTTAGTTTATTAATTATTACTATAGTCTAATTTAGAAACAATGTAATCATGTAAAGTTTTTATTTCACAGTGTGTTGGAAATAAATGGAGGTTTTATTTTCATGATTGTTCTAAATTAACTATTTTTTGCATATTTAACATATCCATGATTCTACAAAGTCTTGTATAAAATCTAAATTTCCGTAGCCACTTGTTGAAATGGGAATTTCAATAGGGAGTTTAACGCTATTATAAATACTTGATGATTTATTCAAAGTAAAGAATAAAAGCACAAGTGATGTGACCAAGTATTTATAGATACTCATCAGAGTGTTTGAGTATTGGAAGTGACCAGTAATCAAGTCTGCTTCATGGAGCCTCAGTCATAGGCACTGACTTGATAGGTTGTCCTTAGACCTGAGATACTTGGTTTGGGAACGCGAGGACTACTGTACTCTTAGCACGTACTAACGCTGCACCGTAACAGGGTGGCCATACGGGACGTGACTAGATGCAGCGGAAGCCGTGGATCCAAATGCAAGTAGTCAAGAAGGGATTTGCACCTCTTTCAAAAGAGAGATATTTCCGGGCCCCTTGACGGTTAAGATTGGCAGAAAACGCGTGGCCACGCTCGGATAGAATAACAGGGGTTATTTGGTAATATCCGTTACTGCAGGCAATCGAAATCAGAGTCAAGAAATACTTGATCTTAAGAAATGAATCCTCCACTCCATGTCTTAAGTCACTTTAGAAATATCGTGTGCAAAAGGAATGAACCTGTGTACGAATTCAATCGAGAATTGTATCTCTGGATATAAGAGATCTTATAACCTGGTTAACCTAAGTGTCTGGCTAGGGACCTCCTTAGGCTAATGGTAACAGACATAGTTACATGTCTAGCACAAGTGGGAGTCTGTTAGGATTATGTGCGAGACAGTAACAGGTTACCGTGTCCAATGTTATAAGACACTAGTAGGTCACACCGCTGCACACCTAATTGAGAATTTGTGTGAAAGAGATGAGAAAAGAAAGAGAATTAAATAATTATTAGTTGAATAATTATTTACTAGTTTTAATTAATCAGTAAATTAATTAAAGGATTAATTAATTGAAGAATTAATTAATTATTTAAGGAATTAATTCTGGATAACCATAAAGGGAATTATAATCAGGTTAAATCACTGCCTTATTTTACCCTATAAATAAAAGGGTCAAGGCTTTGAAAAATCAGTTGATTAATCCCACAGAAAACTCTCGCTCTCTCTCTCTCTCTCATACCGTCGACTTCTCTCTCTCACACATCGGTCGGAACTTTTTCCGATCAGTTACGGTGGTCTAGCAACCCTCTCACGTGGTGTCAGTAGCGGTGTACCCCCTGCCAGCTTTCCGGAAGTTTATTCGCAAAAGGTAAACCGTCAAACCCACTTTGATTGTATCTGTTATGGTTTAAGATGGGTCCGGGTTTGGGAATCGTTTTTTGTTATCCGCTGCGCACCGTTAGTGCCTTCGATTCCTAACACCACGATCGTTCACTTGGGTACCGTGAACCAACATGGCATCACTCCTCCCCCTTGGAAACAACCCAAAACGGTTGTAGGGAGAGCGAGTCACAGTGTAGGCAGATAGGAGATCGTCGACCGAAAATGCAGGACGATCCCAATTTCTAGTCACCCGTTCGATTACATGGACGACACGCCAGAACTGGGGCATCAATTGTCCCGGAGATAAATCAAAGCGAGTCATAAACGCTCTTGCCAAAGGAGAGTATGGCCATCGAAATCCGACTTTGAACGGATACTCAAACAGGGCAAAAAAGCCCGTCGGAGCATCCGCCGGACGGATTTCTCCAGCCACCCTCACCAAGGCACCCTCAGGAAGCCCGGCTAACTCTCTCAACTCTTCTACCTCTAGATTTTCAGTAATCGAACTCCTAGTCTCGCTTGACATAATGAAATCTATTCGACCCAAACTATTTTTCAAACGTGTAAACCTAAGATTATCTAAACCTCTATTACTTTTCTTCGCTATTGACTTCAAACGCATGAAACAGGGAAGAAGGAGGTACCTTATAAAGCCTACTCGCACGAAATATTTGCCGAAAATAGGGTCGGATTACGATCTCGCAAAATTGATTTGGAAATTAAGAAGATTTGTAAAATCTTTTCTTATTATCAAACACTCTATTTATAGCAACTAAATCATACATGAGTCATCAGAGATAATCACGCCACGTGTCGATAATTAACCGTTAGAAAACACGCGTCCAGAAACAACGGCTATATAACGGCTATATTTCTAACGATAACTCGACCGTTAATTAACGTATTTTTACTCCTTGTCCAGTAAACTAAAGATTTAGATAAAATTAGAATTATTTTCTAAATCTTGGGGGTAAATTGTTAGGGTAAAAATCCACAATCGCACGACAATCGACTATAATCGTAAGACAAATATCAGGACAATGGTCCTGTATTAAGATAAGGTCCTGAGATAAAACCTAAAAGAACTATCGAACAAAGATCACTAAACATCGAACATATACATCGAATAAGTCGAACGATGATTATAATGTCATACGACGATACTAACTAATAAACACACGAAGTTTATGTCTTTGATGCAGGCAAGCTAATTATCATTTCTAACAATTGCCCACCTTTGAGAAAGTCCGAGATTGAGTACTATGCTATGCTTGTTGGAGTTCATCGCTACAACGAACAAGTCGTAAGTTATATATCGTTCGACGACATCAAGATCGACCGTTACAAGCAAGATTCTAGCAGCGGTTACAATCTGGACATTAACTCTCAGTAATACCGTTCGACCGTTATGAACCAAGCATTAATAGTCAAGAATACCGTTGGACAGTTACGATTTGGACATTAATGAACCACAATCCCATTGGACGGTTACTTCAAAGATACTATAAAAGAAGGATCAAGTCAACATTCGAAGACACGAAGTCTGTCCGAAGCTCACAAATTCCATAGCGATTATTCTTGAGAATCATCTGTAATTTACATTCGATTTCATATTTGTTTCAGTTGTAATCGTACGACCAAAGCTGTATACTCAAAGGATATCACCCCTGATTGGTGATAGTGCTCTGTCGACTTATCTTTTAGGTCGACCGCAGGTTTTTTCCTCCGTCGTGAGGTTTTTCCTGCGTCATCAAATTGTTTGTCTTATTTTACTTTTCTCGTACTTATCATCGATTGTAATTTCTTTCTCTCGACGGTTAAGCCTCACACAAGTTTCTTACGACATCGAGTTGTGTAATTTTTTACATAAACAATATTCATCTTATGAATTTTCATAATCACTAGATGAATATTTCATATTCTTCATCTTATGAATTTGAAAATTCACCAAAAGAAAAACATATAAAATCATTCACCAGATAAATATTCATATTCATCATATGAATATTTATATTCACCATATCATATTCATCATATATTCACAATATGAATATTCATATTCACCATATGAATGTTCATATTCAGCAGATAAAAATTACATAAATTCATTCACCAGGTGAATATTCGTATTCACCTTATGAATACAAAACACAAACACAATATGCATTACATTTATATTAATAAGTAAATAAAAACTAAATACAGAAACCATAGCTCTCATCTCTCTTATTTCGGCCACC